>CAUOFW020007991.1:0-362767 GCA_963454935.2 Ilex paraguariensis | reverse complement strand
AATTCATTAAATTTTGGAGAATTTCAAGAACTTTTTAAAAGATAGAAGGATACAGCTCACCAAACTTGTAAAGTGAAAAACACCTTTTATCATTATTCATGAGAAGTAAACTCCAAAAGAACTAACGATTGATCTAATATTTCTTCCTCCCTTGATCTCGAATCAATTCATGGCTTCACTAATTAAAATATTGTGCCAAAATGGGACTACATAAAAAAGGGGAAGCACATTTAATAGGTCATTTTGAGTAGTATATGCTAGAAAGAGGAAAAATAGTAACAAAGTAACATGCACCAAGAAAAAAAGATAAAGATAAAATACAAGAGTATTTTTAGTGCTTAAAATCTTGATGACTATCATGTGGTTAGAAATGGAGTATACTTTTTTAGTATAATTGTAATTTTTCAAGCATGTGATTTTGAAACTTCCGCTAGAAAAGTATAATTGACTTGTATTCTAGCCAAGGGAATGTGCCTTCCATACTTTGTCATATTATCCAACCAAACTAATAGTGTTACATAACATTCCAACTCCAAAAACAATAATCTACATAGACCCATTGAATTTTAACCAACATAGGTAGTTGATACCTATTAATTCTTACAGTAATGCTACATTGACCAAATTTTGGGACCAAATTTGGAGCTCAAATGACATGTAGTTGACTTAAACTTCTTTGATTTGTGTCATGTCATTTGGGGCCCAATAAAAACTTCGAATAGTCATCTGTCATGTTATTTGAGCTCCAAATTTGGTCCCAAAATTTGATAAATGTAGCATTACTCTAATTCTTATTGATACCATCATAAAGTCTTTGATTCCCCAAACTTGAAATAAAATCAAAAATCAAGTAGGGCAAAGAATAACAAAATCAAGTTTTAGTAGATTGTTATCGAGAAATGTCAGACTTTGAACAACAGTGTCGTTCTTTAGATAACTTAAAGCACAGAATATGAAAGTGAAGAAAATGTAACTTATCATATACATAATCTATTGTCAGGCAAGATCAAATTCTTCAAGTGAATTTTTAGAGTCAGATAATCAAATTTTCAAGTTTTAAAAATAGAAAGTTTGACCTAAAAATTAAGATTTCGAGGAATAATTAAAATTCAGTGAGTACCTTCGAAATTTGTGATTTTGGAGGATGGTTTTGTGTTCAATGCAATATTAATTGACTCTAAATATATAGGTGTTTGATTTGTCAAGTGAGGAACCAAAAATATCATTCTTTTAGTACTTGAGGTTTCTGATACCCACAAAAGTTGAATTTCCATCTTACCAAATACCATAATGTCATGCTTCAAGATTGATGTTTTATTTAGAAAATCAAAAAATAACAAATGAAAACAAAATAAGAAATGAAATTGGTTGATGGTAGGTTTAAAGTGTTTTCCTTTGATTGGTTAACTTGATAAATGAGAACAACTTGCAATATAATTCAACTTCGAAATAGTGAAAATTTGACACTTTGAGATTGAATCCAATGTGCACATTGGATGTGAAAAATATATATTGTTTTTAGTATGATTAAGAACTCTAAAGAAAGCGATCGGTGAGTATAGATAAAACTAAGAAAAGTAGATGATAAAAACTTGTAATGAATGATAGAATGTTATAAAGATAGAAAGCATGCAGTAACACGACCCTTACAACTGATATGAAGAGTCACCAATGATTTCATGATGGTAATTTTATGTTAGTAAAAAGATATTGGTTATCCAAAATCACAAAGCCAATGATCCAAAATTGATTTTTAAATTATAATGGAATAAGGGAGAGAGAGGGAGACTGTAGTTAGAAGTCCAAAATGACCAAAACAATTTTAACTCTTCTTCATGAGAAGAAACCGCTACCCCTAGTGCTAGTTAATGATTTAAAACCCTTGACCTATATCGAAACACTCATTTCAAGGCCTTAAAGAATGACCATTTATATAACTATTATAAATTGATGGAAATCAAATATTTAGAGCTTAAATGAAAAGAATAAATATTTAATTTATTGATGTACTTAATGTAGGAAGAAAGGATATGATGGAGTTATAATGTTAATTAGGGGTAAAAGAGAAAAACAAAAATTTTTCATAATAAGATATTTTTATTAGTAGTATAGATATGAGAGGTAATTAGGGACAAAATGTCCTTTTTGCATTTGTAATCCTAGGCTGGTATGACTTGCCTTCTACTACTCTACGGGTCGGGGTTTCATTCTCGGGCCTAAAATCCGGTTACAAACGTGTATTTCAGTGGAGGATTGGACTATTTTACTTAAACTCACACTTACATATCTGTCCAAACTCATCAAACAAACAGACCCTAAGAATATTAATAACACTTCCCTCTATTACAAGTTTAGTTTATATAATTCTATTTCAAGAGTTTTTTCCATTTCTTGTTTAAGATATGAATTTACTATTATTCCTACTCCATTTCGATGTCTATCTTTTCCTATATAATAAAGGTGAAAACCTCCATTTTATACTTCTCTAGTTGTAACCCTTACCCACTTAGTTTCTTGTAAGTACATTATATTAACTTTTCTTCTAATCGTAGTTTCAATTAGCTTTATTCCTTTACCTAGTAGTGTTTTTATGTTCCAAGTTGCTAGTAAAAGTTTAATATCTTGGACTAATTTTTTTACCCATACTCGTACAGAAAGACGTAGGTAGGAACGCTTGTGAATTTTTCACCACATCTGACATGTAGCCCCCCTCACCCGAAATTTGGAACCAAGATCTACTACTATTGATAAGAGAATAGAGTTTAGTGTTTGTTCCACATAAAATATCTGTAGTACTTTCTTTCCATTTTAGCCACCCATATCTCCCATTTCAATCACACTTGGTCACCTAAAACTATTATAGGTTCATCTCTCTTGGTCACTTCCCACTCCAATATCGCTCTACCTCTCTTGGTCACCTAAAATGATTCATGCTTTCAATGGCTCAGTATGAAGCTAGCTACTTCCACAATATAGATGAATGTGGATACATTATCCTTACAAAAGGGCCTATACCGCCAACATATGATATTTTTCCAAAGCGGCATATTAACCCTGTCACATGGGCATAGTTTTGAAATGAAATAAAAGTTGATGTAATTTATCCTATGGGACTGGTCGAAAATGTCGCATATAACTCCGGAACATGGATCCAAAACAAAATTAAGGGGAAATTGAAAAGGGGTACATCAAATTAGAGTTAATTGTAAAAAAGTACATAGAAAAAATGTAGAGTTAAAAAGTTCTTAATTTTGATACTTATTTGTTTCCAAGTAAATTATTTTAAATTTTCATATTTTCTTCTGACATTTGTATCCTTTCTTGATCCATGCGTAATTTTTTTGGAAATTGATTTTATTTTCAAATTATATTTATGCATTAAACATCTCCTAGTTTTATGGGATTATTTTAATATTCCATTTATATTTGGATATATGACTATGCTTGAATTTTAAATTTTGAAACCCTCCATCTTTTACCATAATCGTCTTTTTCGACTGGCTATACGTTGGAAGCCTGAAGACAAGTTGTCTTCGACTGTCCAGACATCTGCTTTTTTTACCATAGTCGTCTTCTTCGACTAGCTATACACAAAAAAATTTTGGCCAAATGTTGGAAGTTTGAAGTGTTGTTTGTCTTCGACTGTACACAAAATTTTTTTGGCCAGACGTTGGAAGCCTGAAGTGTTGGTGTCTTTGACTGGTAAGATGCTGGAAGCTTAAAGTGTTGTTGTCTTCATAACAGCATCATCAAGGTTTGAATTCATGTCTTTAGTATGTTAACCACTTGCATTTTAAATGTGTTAATGTATATAAGTTTTAAGGATATATGTACTTGCATAAATTTTTTTATTTTCTGTTTCATTGTATCTATTCTTTTAATAGTTTCAAAATTTTGGCAATGAAAAAAACGGTGTTGTTGTTATGTACAATCCGTAATGTTACATCAGTATTCAAAGTATGTGTTAATTCAAATATATCGAAACTTTTTCGTGAAGTTTGCGAGGCTTGCGAGGAGTTGTTTAATTTGTCAGTTCAGTTGTCATATTCTATACCTAGTCACCCCACTTGCATGTTGCGCAACGATGTTAATTTGAATAATTTGATTAAATTGAAACGTAGTTTCTCTGAAAATCGCGTTGAAGTTAAGGTGTTTGTGAAAGATGTTGAGGGTGAGGTCGGTGGGTGATAATCATTCATTGCAAGATGTGAACATCGGTGATGTTGTTGAATGTGAAGTAGACTTGTTACCCAATTTTATTGGTCACAATGAGAAAGTTCTTCTAACAGCTGGGTGGAATAATGAAATACGGCATATAAGATAGAAATTTGAAAGTGGTGCATTACAGTTTCGAAAAACACTTTGCAAATACTCGATTGAGGCTGGTTTTGAATTTAATTATGTAAAGAATTATAAATCAAGGGTTATTGTTGAGTATTCTTTTAAGTATTATTCTGATTGTGGGTGGTATATCAATACAACAGTGGAGAAAGCTAATTTTTTTTATATTAGGAAATTGGACAACGAACACAGTTGTGGTGTGGATCTACGAATGACAGATAACAAGAGGATGAGATATAAATTGATTACAGATTTGATGGTTGATCGTGTTCGTGGGCATACCACATAGCGTCCAACAAAGGTGGTTGCTGATTTTTTTTTTTTTGATTATGGACTCACTATATCTTATGATAAAGCATAGAAAGGAGTTGAGAAAACAAAAGGTATGTTTTTTGGGAACCACTCATTATTGTACCAACAATTACGTTAGTATGTGGATGCAACAAATCGTACTAATCTGAACAGTCATATTGTGCTAGATTGTGATCATGATAATAACCGTTTCAAAAAATTGTTTGTTTCTTTTAAGGGTTGTATTCAAGGGTTTAATTATTGTTGACCACTACTTTTTTTTGGATGACACATTTTTGAAAGGCAAGTATAGAGGTAATCTTCTATCAACAACAGAAAAAGATGGCAATCAAGACAAATTTTAATACAGTTTTTAGAGTGATAAATTCCGTGGTTATGTTAAAATATAATCATTATGTTATACTGTCTTTGTTACATTGTTAACAGTGTTTAAACACAGTGCAACAATGTATGTTACACTGTTTCTTATTTTAATTTTCACGAATATTTATGTGGTCTATTTCAGGTTTGTTTCCTGTAGCATTTGTTGTGGTTGATTCAGAGAATGAATCAAATTGATTTTGGTTTTTAGAACAGCTATCTAAGATATTGGATCACTCTCGGGTTATTACATTTGTATCTGATCGAAACTTGGGTCTGTTAGAGGTAGTGGCGAAAGCTTTTCCAATGCTCATCATGCATTTTGCTTACAACATTTGAAAGATAATTTGCGGGATAAATTGAGTGGTGCTCTTTTTTCCAATGTATTCCAAGAACACATGGTAATTTTTCTACGTAAGTGTTCTTATGCACCAACACAGTCGCTTTTTAATGAGAAAATTGAACAGTTCCGTCATAAAGGTGGTTCTAATGTGGATAGGTTCATGTCTAATCTTCCATTTGAACATTGGACAAATGCTTATTTTATGGGAAAGCGTTACGGTGAGATGTGTTCTAATGTTGCAAAGTAGTTTAATGCATGGATTTTGAAAAATTGGCATTTATCTATTACTAGCATGGTTGACAATATTAGGGGACAGATAATGGATAAAATTGGCCAAAGGATGATAGTAGTTTTGCAGTGGAATGAGAATTTATACCCCAATATGTTTTCGAGATTACAAGCTGCATTTGATCAGGTGAGGTCCTAGACTGTACAGGGTCTCAAATAATCAAGTGTACGAAGTGATGTCATATTGTAAATGACACGTGTTCATATTGTTAATGGCAAATAAATGAATTTCCTTGTACACGTATTGTGTCGGCAATACGGAAGAGTAGGCGGAATATGTTTGAATTTGTTAATTACTACTACCATGTGAACACATACCAGAAGTCATATTCTGAACCTATTTTCCAATCCCAACTATATATCATGTTGAAAGTTCACAGGGAGATGTTAATATTTTTCCATCATATTCCAATAAGTAACTTGGTAGACCAAAGAATCACAGAATTCGATCTAGGGGAAAACTCATTAGGTGAATTCGTTATGGTCGGTGTGAGCGTTTAGGCAGTCACAGCAAGAAATCTTATAACGAGTTGTTGTAAACTTAGTAATGCTATCATTTAATGACATTGTTCACTGTTTTAAGTTTATTACAGTTTGTTTTTACAATCCTTTTTTGGGTTTGTTTGTTTTAGTGACGTTTTCACATTTTAAGTTATATGTTTTTTTTTGTCTAACATTTGATGGATTACTCTATATGCAACCCACACTGATACTGTAAAGTGAATTTACACATTGTTGGAAGATTTTATCAATGACAGTGTATCCATAATAGTGTATCGAGAATAGTGTAACAATATCTTTCTCCAAATATAGTCTCAGAAGTTCTTGCATTTGTTTCCAGCCAAATGACCAAAATGGCACATCTCCAAAGAGTTTTATCTGTGGTCACACACGGATTGATATAGTGATTCAAGTATTGAATGACACATGTTAGGACATGTATATACACAAAGCTAGAGTGGGCTTGGTAGCTGGCTTGGTGCAACCTCCAACTTTAAAATCCTATAATGGCTTAATATGAAAACAATAAAGATGAGGAATTGTGTCATTTTGGTCTACAATAAATTTGGAATATTTTCTTTGTCCACTTGAAAACTATCTAACATTTGATGGATAGTGAATTTACACACTGTTGGACCAGTGTATCAATAACAGTGTATAGAGAACATTGTAACAATAACATACACACAACTAGCTCTATATTGGATTTATTAACATATTCGTCAAAACAATTGGTCTCTATCTTTTGTAAAATTGTATTTGATACACTAATTTTGATACAGTGTTATATTGTCGTTGGTACACCCTGTTTGTTACATTGTTACACTTTCTTTTGTTACACTATGAGAGGAACTCAGTCAACAATGAGGAAATGAAATTGTGTAATCACACACAATTATTCAACAAGGAATAAACACCTGTATCTAAATATCTGTATTCACAATTATTTAACAAGGAATAAACACCTTTAACAATCTGGATAATTAACATTCACCACATAACAATGTTTTACAAAAAGAATATCTAAATACATGTCTTATGAATTCATTGTCATTTGTCTACATATTTTTTTTTTAGCTCCCTACGTATTTTCAGATCTTCTTCACTCCAAGAATTTGGATGATTGAGAAACAATGAAACCATTTCAGCTAGGAACTCGATCAACTGTCCTGCTGTTAACCTCTCTTCAATCTCTTCTCATTTGGTAAGTTTTTTCATTATGTAACAGACATACACACCGCATGCACCGTACAATAATTCTCAATGTTAATATGTTTCGATATTTTTTTTAAAAAAATAATTGCATTTAGAGAATGAGTACTTACAAGTTTGACCGTTGATGGAGACATGTCTCACATGATTTGATTGGTAGCTCATTATCCTGTGTGTCTATAAAGATCCCTTCGAATTATTGAACTCCGTAATATTTTTTTTTACATATTTTTCCGCAATTACATAAAAAGATTTAAGATTATGGATTGACACCAAAAAAATATGCACTTCTAACAATACTATTTCAACATAATCCAACCAATATGATTGCATCCTCTAGGTACATGTCCCGGCTGCCTTTCATTCTTGGCCTTAATGAGTTGTAATGTGTCCAAATCTCTTCTTGAGTATTCAATACCAGCAGAGTTCAGTGGTCAAGAGCACAATCTCCTTTCCGACCATTTGAATTCATTGGGAAGACAACATATTTGGAATCTCCCATGCCATGTATGTGCCTGTCTATTTCTGCTTCACGTACATACTCTAAATTTGGATCAGTTAAGAAGGACTACACATTCAAAATATGTAAAATATATCGTGTTAAACAACTCACAGATAATATAATTGAGCAACTATTTGTATCATTAATATTTAGATATCTTACCCGACAAAGACTGCTGATGAACTAGCAACATCTCTTAAATGTTGACATCTTATTGTATTCATTAATCCCTCTTATAGCATATCAGCTCAACAGTCAATGATCTGTTTAAAAACAAATATTTTGTTACACTATTCAAACCATGTTACACTGTCAAACAACACTTTGCAACTAAAAAAAAATACATTTTTAGTTATGTCAATACGTACGATGTTGTATAGTTCGCAAGTTCTCATTATTTTCAACGCATCAACGACATCTATTGCACTTCCAATTTCAACTCCAGACCATATTTTTTCACTACAATGTCATAAAAATGAGAAGCAATCTTGTCATGTATTTTAACTAATAATGAAGTATGTAAGAACCATAATATTTTTTAAACATATTTTATTAGGATAGTGACACTTACCCGTAACCTTCTGCATCATATATGGTCTTTAATTTGTTGAAATCAATCGCATTCAATGCTTCACAATCACGTCACATTTTTTTAATCTCTTTCTCTATTTTCCCTTTAATAGTAGTGATCTTGTCCACGTTGCCATCATCTTTATCCATCTTAACTGTTTCCCTGGTTCCGACTTCACTCAAAGTGTTCTTGTGGCCTATCACATCTGATGTCACACTCTATTTTTCTCCTCTTTTCTTCCCACTGTATTCAAATCCTCCATCTCTCTTCCTTTTTTTATCCCTTATATTGATGTTTCGAACCATTGATGTTTGCCATTTTTTTATCATAACCCCTGAATCTTCAACTGGTTGATATTTATGAGCGATGACATGTACAGATAACTCGTTAAGTTGATCAATAAATTCAACATTCTCATTTTCTCAATTTTGTATTGTCTCCTTGCCCGCTTGTATTTCCACTTCATACCTTTGTTCCCGTTTTTCATATTTCCAACCAATTCATTCAACTCCTTTATCACCGTGTCCTTTTCTTTCATTTTCAATAAGAAGGCAGTGTCTTGTTTGTCAAATACATCATCCCTATCAACAGACTATGAATGCTCCAAAGAATTTTTATCTGAGGCTATGTTGCGTATAACAATTTTTAATACATCATTCTCCTTCATAAGCTCTTGAATTATTTTACTGTTTTTGTCTTATTCTCCTCTTACATCACAATCATCTCATAGTGCAACCTCAATATCTTCTTGAGTTCCATATTTTCCAGAAACTTGTTCCAAACCATCATGACCAATTACATCCATAAGAATTTCATTAATAGCAACCTCAATAAGAGATTCAAATGACACCTTCTCTTTACCATCATCACCAATTATATCCATAATATCATCGTCATCCTTAAAAAATGTGTCATGTTTAGTCTTCTCATATCCCCTGCCCTCACATCCTTCTTCATCCACCTCATGATTTGATTTTTTTACTTTACCAATTTTGATCTTGCCCACCAATTCAGACTGGCCCCCTTTTTCTTGTTTGCTTCCTTCCCATTTGATAACATTTTTCTCCTCCGTTGTTCTCTTCAATCTATGTCTCAGTACCTTTGAAACATTAAAAATATCAAAAATTGGATGCATACAAAAGTAAGTGTAACATGGAAGTGTAGAATAACAGTGTACCAATAGAGTGTTACGCTGCAAGTGTAAGAGTACATAGCTAAAATACAACATTTAAAAATCCAAAATGATACTGTGTTGAGCTACTTACATGTTTTAACTTCAACTTTCCAAGCCTAGTCTCTTTCATAGCTCTTTGAAGACTCGGTAAATTCCATTTCACAATTCTTAGAATTCCGTTTGGCTTGTCAGGTTTGATAATTGTTGTGTGTTCTCAAACCCAATATTGCACACACATACAATTTCAATTAAGCAAACTCATTACTTGCATTAATTAAATTAAAAAAAAACAAAACTGGAAATGTAACGAGACTATTAAAAAATTACCAGTCATAACATTACACATCCAGTAACACCTGATAGAGTGCTACTCCTCCTCTGAAGTGACGAAATAAGAGCTTCATGAATAGCACTTGATCAATCATAATTCTTCATTGCATCCAAATCCTCAATGTATGAAACATAGCCCTATCCTAGAGATGTCCCGGTGTGTGTGAAAAAGAGAGTTACCATTAAAAATAGGCATAATAGCCTTGCAATGTCATCAACATCACGCTTGGTTGTTTCATTTGTTGCTTTAACCAGTTTGCTCATTATCAAAGTTGAGGTCAACCTGCTATCCTTCTTGAATCTTCGTTTAACAAATTTTGTATTTTCCTTCCCATGAGTTGATGAATCCATTGGATCGCAACCATCTTCAATCCCAAAGATTATTTTGATATCGCTTCTTCTCAATTTAATTTCCTCTCCACCAATATGAAATTTAGATGTATTAACATCAAAGCACAATATCACATCCTGGATGTTACTATTACTCTTTCTACACCATGACTTGTCTAATTTTTTATTAATGATACTTTGAAAGAATAACCAAAATAGAGTTTTTTTCAATACATTCGTGTGTGTTTCAGTTATCTTAATGTCATTTATTGCTCTAATAATGGCAACCAAGTTTGATTTATATCTAGGCTCATTCTTCGATTCTACCATTTTTTTTTTGTTTTTTGTCGTGTGTTTTACCAACCTTACTTGAGGATGATTGACCCACAATTTTATCTTCGGATCGCTTTCCTTTTTTCACCATGACTTATTTGAGTTACCAAGATGTAAAAAATAGACAAGTACAATATACAACAAAAGATTCAAGGTAACTATAAACAGTGTAACAAAAAAAATGTAACAAAAACAGTGTAATAATAAAACAATGAGGATATACACAAAGTGTAATCCCACACAATTATTGAACAACGAATAAACACTAGCATCTCTGAACAATGTAATATTCCAATCTTACAAAAGATTGAGTGTAATTATAACATCATAATAAAATAAATGTACCAAAAATAGTGTAATAATAAAAGTGTACCAAAAATTTTATAATAACACACTACACAAACACTGTAATATTACATTATGACAAACCTATATTTGCATAAAACTTTATTCAAAACAATACATATATGTTTTGAATTTGGTACCACAGGCACGAGACTCCTGAACACAATAAAAAACATAACCAATTAATTTGACTTTACATTGACTAACAATAACAGACCCACATTGAACCATTTAAAAAAAATAATTATTAAGTATACAAAATCCAAAATCTAATAGGAAAAAATCTAGGGTTTAAAAAATGCATAATTTTAAAGCTTTTTGCCAAAAAAAAACCAAATTTGTCTTCAATCATCGATTTTATCTATTATGTTACTCATTGGCGACAATATGTCCCCTAAAAATAAATTTAACAAGAACTTTCATCCAAAACAAAACATCTAAATCAAAATAAAGGTAATGTATTTTGATTTTAAACAACCCATGATGTTATTACCAAAAAAAAAAAAAATGAAATGCAGAAAAACAACGATCACCTAACTTGAGTTTGTGCTTCAGGTTGAGTTCATGGACAACAAAGAACAATGAGGAGTTCGAAACTTGAGTTTGTGCCGATGAAACCAAAAATACGTCTATCAATCACAGAAACCTCTCACCAAACTTGAGTTTGTGCCGAAAAAACCAAAAAATCCTCTATCAATCAAAGAAAACCCAAATCCCATATCCTTTGTCACAATCGACACCCTACGCTTGGTTATGGAAGACAAAGGAAAGTTTTTCTCCGGAGAAGATGAAACAATTTTGTGAGGAAGAAGCCGTATAACGATACCCAAAATTTTGAAATAAATGTACCGAAATTTCAGTGGTTAAGATAAATGCATTTTGACAGATTTTAGGAATGACAACTTCACCAAAAAAATGGTTTTTACGTCTTTGTATCTCAATAGTGTATTTTTTTTCAAAATATTTTGTTTTGTGTACTTTTTTACAATTAAGTCTAATTTGGTATACATGTTTCCAAATGACCCCAAAATTAGTTCCCCTCCTCATTAGGGCTGACCCAATCATAGAAGTAAAAAGTGAAAATTAGAGCTGAGTCTTCATTAAAGGACTTATAATGAGTTTAATCCGTCAAAAAACTTATTTGAGGCTAAGTCTATTTTTAATCTTACTAATAAGTAATTATGTCCACTATTTTTTAAAAACTCCAAAATACTCTTCTTTGAAAACAATTTTAAATTAGTTTCCTAACTTGAGAATTATTATCTCTTAATTCACTATCGATGAAGATATGCCAATAAATTTTTTTATATAAATTTGAAATTCAAATTCAAAGAACAACTATACTCTCTCTCTCTCTCTCTCTCTCTCTCTCTCTCTCATATATATATATATTACCATGTTACTATTCTTGTTAGTGTTTTTATGAACATATTACTGTTTTTTTTTTTTGGACATGTTGCTGTATATGTTACTATTTTTGTTGAACATGTTACTACTATTATTTTTACAAATATTAATTCTCAATGTTGTTTTTTTTTTTGTTTTTGAATATTATTATTTTTTTGTATTTAAATGTTACTATTTTTTGTGTTAAAATGCTACTATATGTATGTATGTATGTGTGTATGTGTGTTTATATATACTAGTTAATGCACACGTATAACGCACGTGAACTATATTTTATAGAAAATCATATATATTAAAGTCATGAACCACAATTTTATAAATTCACTTGTTTGGTAAATATTGGTAAATAATTAGCGAAGAACAACTAAACCCAAAAAATATACTAAAGAAAATAATATTTCAAGTTAGCTCAAACACATCATTCTTGATTCCATCCTTATATATCGTGTCTCTCATCATAATTGGAGAAGGTTCAAAAAATAAATCATAATTGGAGAAATGTCAAGAAACATAATTGTACTCGGTGATTTACTTTTCCCAAAGAATCTTTAAGCAGCAATTATATGTGAGCAACCACATTTCCTCTTTTCCATAATCAAATGGAAGCAAGAGACCAGCATTTTGTGCTTGCTTCCTAGCAAGCTCAAAGATAACATGATCAGACAGGTAAAAATATGATGTACCAACATGAGAAAAGGTAAACAACAAAACAAAAACATCAGGGCAGAGTCAAAAGATTCAGTTTAAATGCCTATTCTGCAATCTACTCTCCTCGCAAGGGGTGCCTAGCAAGTTCTGATTTAAACCACTACTTATTACTCCAGCAAACCCCTTGCCTAGGATGTTCATTTTAAGCAACTAAAGCATCAATTCAGAAACCTATATCGTAACACTGGTGTGCATAGTGACTTAAAAAAAATGTTCAAAGTTGTTAGCTTGATGCAAACATCAAACTCAAAAATTGCAATAGATAAATAAAAGAAAATATACAAATAAAGCAAGAACAATGGAGCAGGTCAAAAGGATGAACATCTACCCACTCTTAAGTTGAAAAGCAAAGCATCACATCCGATCAAAACAATATGGAAGAAGCCATCCACTTCCTTTGCAAGAACATCTAATCCTTGAGAAAGCTTCTCACTCTTCTTCCCCAAGTCTGAGATTGAATTCTGGAATGCTTCAACTTCAACAGGTCCCACCCCATTCTGGATCATGGGGTACAATTTATTGACAACTATATAATTTGCCTCAAGCTCTCTCAATACTGTCCACTACCACTCGAAAATATATTTCTTATCCCTCTGTTAACAAAAAACTGTAGCTCGATAAAAGCTTCTGCCCACAAGCATATTTCGAGAACTTGGAAATCCCTCAACTTCTTTGCCGAACCTGAGAATGCAGCCATAAAGATGCTACAAACAAACAAAGTTACCACCTTAACTCCATACATAGCACGCATAAAAACCTTGGCTTTGGTTGAGTTTTTCACCTTAGGATGGCTAAGTGTTTTAGTAAGATTGTCTAGAATGGAAGAACAGTTCTCAAGTGTTGAGTTCTTTCAATTAATGTGCTGCCTCCATCAAATGAAGCATGAGCATGCAAAAACTTTTTTGGAGTGGGGCATTCCAAGTTATGCAAGACGCACTGAAATAAGAGATGACCTTGATTCAGGCATGACAGCTCAGACCTGAAAGCAATGCAGATATCAAACAACTTCACACTATTGTCCAGATATACATCAATTCATTTCTCATCCTAATTCAACACAGGGAGTTCAATTGCGGTAATGAGGACTTTTATATTAGTGTGCGTGTCACAAAGGGACTTCATTACAAACCTCATCAATGATAGGATAAGTACAGCCTCCTGTCTTTTGGCTTAAGCTTCCTAAACCTCTTTGCCAAGGTTTCCTCAAACGTGTTCAACAGTTCACACTATTGTCCAGATATACATCAATTCATTTCTCATCCTAATTCAACACAGGGAATTCAATTGCGGTAATGAAGACTTTTATATTAGTGTGTGTGTCACAAAGGGACTTCATTACAAACCTCATCCATGATAGGATAAGTACAGCCTCCTGTCTTTTGGCTTAAGCTTCCTAAACCTCTCTGCCAAGGTTTCCTCAAACGTGTTCAACAGTTCATGGAGCCATGGAGAGAGGGTGGGCCCTTAGGTAACACCATACGAAATGGATTTCCAAATGGGAATAATGGTCTATGTGGATCCCATGGAAGACTCATTCCAATGTGTCAACTGCAAAATATCTAAAACAACACCCGTACAACTGAATGAGAAGACAATTTCTCAAGACCGATTATAGGTGCATATGTACATAAATGTAGCAGTTCAATGTAAACAGTTGTTTTCTTTTCTTTTTTATAATAAAAATCACATATGTAAAGATTTTTTTTCTGGCTTTTACCATTTCTCACTTACACAAATCGCAGTTCAACCAATTAGGGCCAAGTTAATACTATAATAAGGGTCATTTATCCAATCTCAGATATTTGTAAAGTGTTAGACAAGTATTCAGAGCAACAACTGTTATGATATAGGACGAGTTTCTAATAGCCTTCAATTCAATCCAACTTGACAAATCAAATTTAGATGCAGAAATTATTTTTATCTCACAACAAAATTATAAGATTCACCAATATATTTGGTTGTCGACGTGAACTAAATGCGTTAACCATTTCTTCTCATAGCTTCATGAAAATTGATTACCATATGGCAGCAATCATCACAAATTATGGCAAAAGGTCACAATACCATCAATTTCTCACATAAAGTGAACTCAAAATGTTATTTCGTAACCCCATGCATTCTAACAACAGTTATGAGAATCCTGCATCTAGCAGCAGTTATGAGAAGGATGAGGTATAACACATCTAATTTGATTGTATTATTCCAGAATCCTACATATCTGGGTAGGAGTTATTTGGTCTAATGCAAATGACTAAAGAGCAGACTCAATTTTCAAGGTAGTAAAGTGTTAGATACCGAGTATGTTAGTTATGAACTCATTGTCAAATGAATAAGTTCAAAACTGTATGTTTGTGGTGAAGATTGTCCATTTACTTCTATTGGAGGTTTTCCTGAATACAACATTATTCTAAATTTGGTAGTATTTATATTGGCAGCCCATTTTTGCGATTTTGCTTTAGTAAATTCATGCATATAGCTAAAATATTTGCTCTTATTCGAAGTTATAGGTCTTTGTGTCCGGCAAAATTTTTCCTAATAAAATAACTAATGTCCACTATCTTTTTTGAAGTTAATAATAGCAATAACATCAACTAATTCACTCTTTTAGACTGTACCGATTCTAGGCACTTTAAATTGATTTCCTATCTCTAAAGTCTACAAAACACTTCCGGTGCAAAGTTTTTTGTTGTTGCACGTTTTCATTGTATTAAATTCAAGAAGACAAACAATAAACAACAAAACAACGCCATAAAAACGAAAATAAAAATAAAAAAGAAACACAATTGGATTTCTATACAAATACTAACAACCAGAACTCATTAAGTAAATTCAAACCCAATACCCACTACAGCTACAAGTATCAACAGATTCAAATTTCTTTGACTTTATAATAAAGACTTATATGCAAGCTTAAATAAAAAAAATTAAAAGTTCTATTTTCTCATTCTATAGGTTGAATTTAATTAATAATTTTGGCGCTCGATTACAGAGAAAATTATATTCTATACAAAAATGTATAAAATTAGAAGAGGATAATGACTAACCCAAGACATTAGAGGAATAATTTGTTAACAAAAATTTGTTACCTGATGAAGCAGTACAGTGATGCTTGTGGAATACCAAGAAACAAAATACAGCCAACGTTTGACAGAGAAAGGGCGAAGGCGAAGGCGAAGGCTGTTGACCATGCGAAATATGAACTGGGAGGATGTGTGCGAAGTGGTGTAGTCATTTATATTTTGGACATTACTTCCTGTAATTTTGGAATTAAAAGAAACAGAGTGTAAGTTGCTAATTGATTTCTAGAATGGCAAAGGGTGCAAGGCATTGCGATCGTAAATGATTCTTAAATTGAATTAGTATAATTAAAGAAAATTGGAGAGAAATAATAGGTGCAGGTATAGAACCTGGGTTGTATGGAGAAGCCCTTAAATCTGCTAATAATAAGTTGTAGGGACTCAAAGGTAGAATTAAAGAGAGATGGAGAGGGGGCATGACGGTTTGGTCTGCGTTGATGTGTGAAAACGCAAGGGCGAGAGGGAAAGTAACGGCCGAGAATAAGGAGAGAGAGAGAGAGAGAGAGAGAGAGAGAGAAACGGTTGAAAAATAGAGAGAGAGATACAAGATACGGGTCAGTACAGGAGTAAAGGGAAAAAGAGGAAGTGGTGATTAGGTTTACTTTGCTATTAAAGATGAAGGATATAGATGACATTATTGTGTTTTTGGAGGACAAAAGTGGAAATAAAATGTTTTTCATGTATTCGCACATTTTAAAATAGTATAGATATATATATACACACAAATAAAATGTTTTTCATGTATTCGCACATTTTAAAATAGTATAGATATATATATACACACACAAATGAGAAAGAGAGAGAAAAAAATAGTCATTTTCTATATATGAATATAAATATATATGAGAGAAAATTTTTTGATGTTAGTTAAACTCCTAAAATTAAGAGTTGTTAGCTTTTAAATTTATTTTAATTAAACATAACTACTAGGGGTATTTTGGATAATAGATATCAAAATGGACTTAAGATTAAAAAAAATTCTTGATGAACTTATCACCAAATAAGTCCATAAAGAGGGACTGATCTCCAAATTTTTCAAGTGAAAAAGTCTAAGTTTTAGGTCTATAATTTTATAAGGTTCCATAATTTAAGGTAAATAATTGGCTAATTTTAGAATTTTAAGTCCATTAAAATTATAAGCCCTAGAAAAAAGCCTTAGTTAAATTTAAGGCCAATCAAAAATTTTAATAATTTTTTGAGCTCATGATTCAACTCAAAATAAAAAAAAACTTAAAAAAGCAAAATTTTATTAAAAAAAACATGTTGATATACTCAAAAGTCAAGTTATAATTCACCCACCCATTCTCAACCACATCCTCTCTCTCTCTTTCTCAAACTCTCATTGCACAATACTAGAAATCCTCTCTCTCTCATTTTCATTCTCACTCACTACCTCTCCATATCAATTTAAAATAAATAATTTTTTTTGGTTTTTTATTTAACTTAAAAAATAAAATTATTAAATGCTAATAGTTTAAAAAAAAATATCTTGATCTCAGATGTTTCTTAAAACATAACAATTTTTCTGACATTGATAATTTAGGTTATTTTAAAAATAAAATATTTTAAAGAAGATTTTATAAATTAAAGAAAATACTCTAATTGAAACACTAAATTATATAAAAAGACTAGATTTTTGTTTCAAATGTATGCATTACTTAAAGAATATTATTATTAATTTTTGTAATAATTATTTCTACAAAAAGAAATTTTTCAAAATTAAAATTGATAAAATTTTACTTAAAATCAACTGTCACAAGAAAAAATTAAAAACAAAATACAAAAATATAAATATAAATACTCAATTTATACTTTTATAACTCGAAAAATGAGAAGAATTAATTTTAATCAAAATTTTAACACCAAAAATAAAAAGGCCTCAAATTTCCTTAAGCCGCCCCTGCTCGTGATTATGATATGAGCAAATAAACCCACTTTAGCTGGTGTCCAATCTGTATAAAGAATGAGAATCGCTCAGCATACTTGAACAATCGTATTCACAAACATTCAGAAATCATACAAAGAGTAATGTAATTTTATTCAAAGGATTGGTGCCTGCATATATGGGGTTTCACATGCCAAGTTCGATCTTGTATGTATCTCATGGTTATAGTATAAAACAGCGTAAAGATATAAAGCCAATTTAAAGTTTGATTCTCAAACTATGCAATAGTTATTCTAACAACCACCAATTTAGGTTTGTTGTTAAAAACAACACCAAAAAATTTGAGGGTTACTTATAATCGTTGTGAATAAGTAATCTGTTTCGGAATTTGAGATATATATATATATAAACTTACCTAAATACAACATTATAAGAAAAAATACTAACAGATATTGGAGGGTGTCTCTTCGCACCCAAGGAATCAAAACCATTTATTTAAACCAATAAGCTCTGTTTGGCCTAACCATGTGTAATATAGGCGTCATTAAGGTATTTCAAATGTGATATGGTCAGTGTTCCACTGTTTTCTACTGAAAGGTTGTCTTATAGATTTAAATCGTAATGTTGTTGTAATATGTTTCAATAGGATGATTCAGAAAAGTCATTCTTTCTTTTTTTTTTTCTTTTTTGTTACTGCATAAAAGTTTTTGTTTTCAGTCCTTTGTTGTGTATGTTTCCCAGTTCTGCGTTTTGAGTTCTTGATTTATATTCTCATTTTGCATTTAGCATGCTAAAAGCAACACATTTTCCATACGTTCATGATTTACACCATTTTATCAATATAGAATCAGATTTTAGCTGGGAAAATAGAAAGCAATAAATATTTCTTAGGAGTGGTTGTTATTGGTTTTCAAAGTTATCATCCGATTGTAAAAGAGGATACATATATTGCTAGTATTGAAGAATTAGTGGGTCTTTATATGGATGACTGACCCACTAATTTTCAAAGTTATCATATATGGCACTTGCATCATCCAAGCACCATTTGATCTGTGTGAGCGAGCAATTCCATCAACTGATTCCTTTGGCAAACTTGAAAAATATTTGAGCTAGAATTAGTTCAATTCAAGACCTCCCAACAATATAAACACCAGCAAGTTCTTGAATACTAGTATATGCATACTGATGTACAATCACATATAACTTCGAAAACTGATAACTATAGCCCAAAAGAAATATTTATTCCTTTCAATTTTCCAAGCTAAAACTGATGTTATACAAAAAAACACGCAGATCATGTGCATATTTTGAATGTGTTGTTGATAGGATGCTAAATGCAAAATGAAAATCCTAACAAGAACACAAACTGCAGAACTAGGAAACATATACAACAAGGCATGGCAGCAACAAGAACTTTAATGAACCATTGTCAATTAAACTTGTGACGACAACATTTTGATCTAAATCTACGTGATTGTGTACAACTTTTCTGCAAAAACAGTAGAACACTTATCATATTACATCTGAAACACTTACATGATGCCTACATTACACATGGTTTAGTTAAATTTTTGCAACCTGTATAACTCCACATTGCCAATGATGTCCCTCAATGCCCCTGGTCCCAGATTCGTGAGAACCTATCACCATAAAAACCAAATACTATGTCAACATGGACCTAAAGCTCTATTTTAGTAGCATCTGAAAAGAGACTTTTTATAGCCTTCTAACGAAAATGCATAAATAATCTGTGTAGTACTTGAAAAACTTCAAGACACGTGTCTCCACTATAACAGAACAAGTGGCAATAATTATCAATTGACATAGAAATGGGGACCCGACACAATTCAGCTGGACTGGTATAGACAACGGTGACAAGTGCGACGCCCCTAGGCACGATGCCCCTTGGCGCGAAGTCCTTTAGCGGGAATGGTATCGCAGAAGTGTGGGGCAGCCTCAGCGAGACTCGCCTCCCCCGCTGCGGGAATGGTATCCTCAACTGTTGCTCGACTGGCCTACTGGACTAAGAGGTGTCCCCACCTAGGGACAGGAGAGTATGACCCTCCTCAAGAGAGAATCGAGTAATAGGGGCGGATGAGCACGATTGTCAACCTCTGCCTAGGGCAGGGTCTCGAAGGTTTAGTCTGCTCGAGCAGACCTCTCAGTGTATGGTTCATTGCCCATTGGGATGTGCTTGACTGGGATCCGAAGAGACTCTTAAGGTAACTGAGGTTATTGACCCAGATCAGCATATGAGATGATGAGACATGTAGATTGGTGGCTGAAGGACCGAAACTATATGACTTTCTTCTATTGGGCACCTCGACAGAGGTCTCGAGGAAGGGTCTAAAGAGGAAAAGAAAGACCCCGGGTAGGAGCGCGTTGGGGGCATCGCGGGCATGGTCCCTCGAGGTCATGGTCCCACGACGACCAGTTGCGGTCATGGACCTTGAAAGCCCTTTCTCACCTTGGCTGTCACAACTTTCTCGGAGTCACGTCGAAGTTGCATTTGAAAAAACATCACATCTGTCTAGTTAATGTTGGGTCGCATAGATCGCCGTTAGCCACTGGTATCGTCGCGGTCGAGACAGTTGTGGGTTAGCTCGAGTGGTAGGGGGTCACAGCGGGCTGCCCAAACCGAGCACTATGCTATAAATACCCACATTACTTGCCCACTACGAAAGGATGATTTTCTGGCTGGTGAGAGCATTTTTCACCTACCCTTTGCCCAACTAGTTCGTGCCTATGTTAACAAGTTGCTAGAGTTCCTTCCATTTCATCCACTTATCTTACTCACCCCCTTCGATTACTCTTGGCATAGACACATGTGCCAACCTCTTTTAACTCCCCACCTACAATTTGTATTAATGCAGTGAAAGTATATTTATTTATTTTTTTAACAAACAAAAAAAGGCCAAACAGCATTGAAAAGTGCTCTTTTACTTGGTTATCTTGGGTTGTAATTTAAATATTTTCTCCAGCAGAGTAATACTATTGGACTTTAGAATGCCCCCACAGCATTCACCTGCAAGAAAAAGTAAAAGAAATATCAAGATAGAAGAAGAATAGAGGCAAGTGTCAAACCTCATTTGCATCTTTAAAGCTGGTGAGCTCACTTTTCTTCGGCCAACTTACTCGCCAGCATCTGATGGGCAGCAAAAAGAACAAACTAATTAGATAATTTAGAAAATCTAGCAATATACTTTTTTCCTGAACAATGTAAACACTTGATCTCTGATCATCAGACTTGGGACAAGGTCCACAATAATACACAAGGTATTGATATAGTATTGCAAAGCACATCACCAGATGGGCCCTGCTGGATATAGGAAAAAATAGTCAATAGCATAGGACTTTACACTTCACAACAGTTCTTATTGTAAAACTTCAAGTCTCGTGAGATTATCAACATTCTAAAGCTAAATTGAAGTTAGATGATTCAAATAACCTGAATACTGTGATATTTAAAGATGCAATTGTATATTAGGCAGGACCCTTCAAATTCGAGTCCCAATTGCCAATTTGCAAGTTGTTTGTGCAGGGTTCAGTGTTAACTAAGATTTTCGTATTTTGATCGTAGAATGTCTTAATAATCAGACATAGAAAGCTTGTGTATAGCACCTTTCGCTTCCAAGGCGGCGTGCCAGCTCTTTAGCTAAGGCTTCCCCAGGTATGTCACCATCAGTTGCCAGGATAATTCGGGATGCCTAAAAGGAATAATTGGACAGAAAGAAAAACATTAGTATGGAAATAATAGAACCAGAGGGCTAATCTATGCTATCCAGACTATGGTTGAACTTAAATCCAAACGCTAAGGTCACTAACCCTGTCCAAGTACTCTCTGCAGTTCCATAGATACTGAAATCTGGTGTCCTAGCTTCATATACATGCGTATACAAATACAAAATAGTAAACAACTAAACGAAAAATAAAAACAAGTTCTAGATCACAAATAAAATGAAAAAACATATTCGAAAAATGATGATCGGAAACATAAGCTATCAATTACCAGTAAAATGAAGAGGAAAATCAAGGAAAAATGTTAGGCATGGGATACGACTACGAGTATGAAATTAAGTAACAGTACACTAAAACAACGTGTAACTAGAATGTAATTCTGTAAGAGTATGTTTTCACCCAACGAGGGAGATTGTTGCAGAAGGAGAAATGCAACATGCATTCTCTTTCCTTTACTTTCATTATTGAGGTAATTCTAGAATAGTTTGCTTAGAGATAACTAGAGAGTGATCTCCAGCAAAGCAGGTTGTTTTTTGAAAGTTTAGCAGCAAAATGCCACGTTGTGAATTACAATGTTATCTTTCCAGACAAATTTAAACTAATACAACATTAAATTAATATTCTCATTGATGCAGTGGTTCAGTGGTTAGTAATTGCAAATATGCAAAAATAGTAACTCTAAGGATAAGACTTTTTGGCTCTCCAAATTTTATTTTACTGTGTAATACAAGCATCCATAGGTCTCCTATTGTACCAATTTTTTTCTCTCTTTTTCAGAGCAATCCATCTATAATCACCATTGTAACAGTTTTTCGCGGTTTACTTCCATGTGCAATATAAGCGTCCATACATAGTTCTCCTCTTCTAATAATTTTTTTTATCTTTTCAGACCAATCCATGTCACCTGAGTGTCAATCTTTTTTTGTCAATTTCATCCATTCTTCGTCCAACAGGGAAAAAAAGTTTCTTTATAAGGTATACCCCAACTTCTAGTAAATAAAAACATGTTCAATTTGTCCCAAAAAAGCACTGCTTGAACGTGCAGTATTACCTTCCCAGAAAAAAATTGCATCATCAAAAAATGTGATATTTTGTGATGATGCACTTATACCCTTACCAATGCTAACACAATATTCCCATGTGGGATCCTCTAGGTCCATTTTATTCAGCAATTGTTACTCAAGAAACTTAAAAAAATCATGATAATTAATATACATGTTGCATAAGTAGAAGAAACAATGAACAAAAGAAGAGGAAACAATATATATATATATATAGAGAGAGAGAGAGAGATAAAATATTTGGCACCTGAACGAAGTGTTTACGGATCTTCAACAATATGGAAAGATAAAGAGGAGAGAAAGGGGTGAAAAATAATAGCAGATTTGTTAAGCATAGATTAAAAGTATAAGATTAAAAATCTACCAGTGTTATTACCAATGCCTAGTGAAACAAAATCAAAAAAGAAGACCCTCTTAAGGTTTTAATTGCAAGATTTATATCAATATATCAAATTACTCCAGTTGCCATTGGAAATCAGTAATCTTTAAAATAGTTAAAACTTAAAACCGTAATACATACACCGTAATCATTAAAAGGAGCGTGGACGAGAGAGGGAGACTAAGTGAAAGGCTGGCAAATCTCAATACTGTGTCCAAGAAGCTTCAAAGGATCAAAGATTGCAATCTCTCTCCCATTTCAAAAACATGTCAAAAATCGCAATCTCTCTCACAAGTTCAGATACATGATCAACAGAAAATAAGTGCACTATAATTGTAAGTCTGATATTGAACCTAAACCCTAACCCTAACCCTAACCCCGGAACCAAAACCCTAACCTTGAAACCTAAAACTTCACACTATCGTTTCAGTTTATCAAAATAAACATTCAGCTAGTAGACTACAGTTTAGGGTTTGCATGGATTATTACTGCCATTGCCATCCAACAATGAAATCTTTAAACCTCATCAAACTGCAATTTCACATCAGATGCTGACTTAACCAAGCACTAAATATTTTCCAGATGCACTCAATGAGTGCAACAGTAACAAGACCAACAACATCCGGTTCTCATCTTAACACAGAATTTTTTTGTAGCTGCGTATTCATTATTGTTTAAGGGCAATGTGAGCAACTTGTATATAGAAAAAATGAAAGTAAGGAAATATGCCTCTAGAATAATCCAACTTGACAAATTAATTACCCAAAAAAAAATTGATAAATAAGTTAAGGAAAAAAAAAAACAACAGCATACAAAAAAAGCCAGCAGAAGCTATTAGAAAGCAGGGACACAGACATCCAGAATATGGCACATAATAAGTAAAGCTATTAATATGTCATTTGCATTGCTAAACTAGATATATAGGAAGTTGAAACCAACATGAAAAAGAGAGACAACATTTTAAAAGACAAATAACATGAATCATTGAAAAGTAGCACATAGGCATGGAAGGATATGGAGATATACACACAAAATTGAAGAGGAAAGCCTTGAGACCCTCACAATACCTTCATCCTTAAAATGGTCCATGTCCTCTTATTACAAAGCAGAACATCTGATGTTTACATTAACTAACAAAAAAAAAAAAGGCGTTTGCTACACAGAAGGCCTATTGGAGATATGGGCTGTCTAACAGTTAGCAAAGAATATGTCTCTTTATGAATTACAGACAAGCCCATGAGCCAGATATTTGCCCAAGAAGTCTAAAATGTGAAGGTGTCTTAACATCTGTCAAACACAAACGCAGGCCTTCTGCAAAAGCATCCATGACAATTAACACGAGACACAAAGAGAGCTTGTGAAAAATTTTAGCGTGAAGGCAAACCTTTTCCAAAGATGGAAGTTCTTTAGCTGAAACCTTCTGTGGCGCACCATCAGGAACACTGACACAATTACAAAAGCCAGCTTCTTCCATTGACAGCTTATCTATTTCACCTTCAACCTATGGTCAGAATCAGAGAAGTAATAATTAAAAATCACTACAGAAAGACAAAGATGGAGTTATGTGACTATAAGATGACGGCCCAAAATTGGTAAAAGTATTTACAATAATGATTTCATCTGCTTCCTTTATGCCATCAAGTCCATATAGTATCTTCTCTGTACCCTTCTCCTGAATATTAAGAGCAGAAGTTCACGAACATATCATTTCACATTGAAAAATAGGCAAAAATGAACGTAATGGTATAGGATAATATTTTTTTTGCACAAATCTTAAAAGGTTTATTGGCAACGTACCCACAGAACAAAATGAGAACCTAACTACAAAATGAACCAATTTACTTGCAAATATTTCTCTTGTAAGGTCTACAGTGACCAGAGAACCAATAGAAGGAGGATGAGGAGAAGGAAAGTTATGCAATTAAAAAACATACAAAAATCCATGACGCTAACATTAAAAACAAAGGAAAAAAATCAACACAATTTCACAATACTTTTACAATTTCTGAGCTAGAAATCCATGATATCTACATCGCCAAAAGACTTTAATTCTTCTCTTCCACAACCACCAATTAATTGCATTAAATACCACTTCCTATGAACTTTTTCCAAAACCCTCCACCCAACCCAACCCATGTGACCAAGACAACATCTCAGCAAGGATCAAAATTTCGTTTCGAAACATCCGAAACATTTCCGTTTCTAAGGAGACAGAAATGAATCATGATGAAATCAAATTCTAATACTTCAAAGTATTTCATTATGTTTCGAGGTATTTTGTAATGCTTCAATACATTTGCACAATTATTTCGGAATGTTTCGAGATATTTCAAGATTTTTGATATATTTCAACTAATGTTTTGAAAAAATGATACTTAAAATTTTTATTTTTTTTCATTCTATTTCCAACATAGTTTTCAAAATCGTACGATTCACGATTCGATTCGTACAATTCGGTTCGATACAGGTACAAAACGAGTCGTATCTTATATGAGAATCGTTTTAGAGTTAAATCGCACCTAAATAGTACGATTCGATTTGTATCGCACTAATTGTATGATTTAGTCATTTTTTTAAAAACCCAAATTTTTGGCAAAACGTCTTCGTTTTGTTCGCTAAATAGTAAAACGACGTCGTTTTGTTTACAAATGAACTCACACCCTAATAAAAACTCAACCTCTTTGCTCATTCTCTCTCTGACGTCATCTAAAGTTTGCCTTGTGCTAATGATCTCGCATCATCTATTATTTTTTGATTTCAATTTTTCATGTGTAATTTGTTAGGTTCTAATTTTTTGTTTCAAAATATTAGCCTCTATGTTTTCTCTCAATCAATTTTCTCTCCCAATCAATTTTCTCTCTTGTTCTTTTTTCATTCATATTTATAACCTAATCTATATTGGGGGTCACTATTTTGGTTCTTGAATAGCCAAGGTTCTTTAATGAATTTTTTTTTTTTCAAGTTGTTGAATTTGAAAATACTTAAGGAAAAAAATAAAAATGAAATAAAAAACTAGCGTCTTTCCATTTAGACAACATGATTATATCAATTGATTATTTTTAGAATGTAATAATGTTCAATATTCAATATTCAATATTTTCTTAAATATGTAGTATTATTTTTTATTTTTGTTTAAGTTTTGTATCGAATCTTACGATCACGATTCGATACGATTCACGATTCTCAAATTTAGGATTCCAATTCAAATCGTGATTTGATAACTATGGTTTCCGAAATGGGTCTGAAACGTTTCCGAAACAGGTCAAAATGTTTTCGTTAAGTGACCGAAATAATGCACTAAAACAAAAATTTGATCATCTCAGATGATCAATTCTTTCCCATCATGAATATCAGCAACTTTCGGAACTCCAACAAAAAGTACCTGCCAATATCTTCATGAATATCAGCAACTTTCAGAACTCCAACAAAAAGTACCTGCCAATATCTTTTGTCAATGATGCTTCTGTACTTGCAGCTGACAAGGACTCCATTTCGGCGGTAAGTAAAAGCAATGATATTCTGCAAGCACATTTGCACAAGCAAATTTATACAAAACCAAACAAGCAAAAAAACAAAGAAGTAACAAAAGGACGAGGAAACTTTAATTCCCACGTTCAAGTGTAGTAGACAAAACAACCTATTTCTTGATGATGGTAATGCAATTTTACCAATACAGTAGTCTAAACCTTTAAAGATAAATCCACATCCCTATTTTCCTATAACAGGAAATAGAATAAGTAACTGTTTCGAGACAGGATTTTCAGAAGGCACAACAGCTGAAAGAAAAAGTATCAGGCTCTGCAGAAATTGAAAGTTCATTGATCTCCAGGATGTGATTAAGAACTTAGTCCCACAAAGTGACTTACAGCAGTAATATACGTGCCATAGGGATTGACAAGAAATTGTGCAAGTTAGAAAACAATTATTTACTCTCACATCCACAGGTTAGCTCCACGGCTGAAAATTAAGAAGCAATCTAAGCCCATTCACTGTGATATGTCAAGCCTGTAATACATATCAATAGTTATACCAATTTAAGCTATCATGAGTACTGTGTCAGAAAACTTTCATTGTCAGGTAGCCGGCAATGTCAGAATTGGGAGCAACTTGATCACACCTCATGGAAACCCATATGTTTGATGACATATTTCAAAGAAATAAACAATCACTTCAAATCAGTTCATTCTGACCTTGATTATATCAACTTTATATATTTGGTATCAATAAGAAAAATGAAAAAAGACAACTGTTAAAGGCAGTCATTCCACATACTTAAATTCTGACCTGTTCCCCCGATTTTTGCAGAATAGCATTTTTTTCTAGAGTTTCCTTTGATATCCTTCGCTTAGCAAAATATGCAACCAACTGGAAAAAAAATTAAGAAAATTATTAAGAGAATCAACCGAAGTCACACAAGGATCATGTTTAAAAGATAAATAGAAATAGCTAATGGCATATGGCTGACAAATTCAACCACCGCAGGACTCCTTAAAAACATAGAAATGACAGGTTTGTGATGCATAATCGAAGGGGAGAGTTATAGCTCATCACGCGTCAGGAGATTACTCCTACCACCTTATGTATTCAAGAACCCAGGACAATTTCAAAACCTTGAGCATACTTTCCATCCACAACAGCTCTTATTGAAAATCAAGTTCTTCCTTTTTTTTTTTCAATTTGGTGTGCCTGGTCAAATTGCACCTACCAACTCAGCAAATCACTCATTTTAACTTGGGCAAAAAATTTGACACACTTTCCACCCATAAAAACCCCTCAGCAAAACCAATATCTTATTCTTTTTTTATTGGTGCCTTCTTATATTTTTGTTCTTTTTTTTTTAAATTTAGTGTGCCAGATCAAATTGTGCATGCCAATTGAAATGTCCAGGCCATTTGGAAAACAAGAATGCACAGCATAATATGGTGAAGCAAGTTGACTTCCTTTTTGTACAAACGAAACAATTGTATCATGTTCATAGCTTCTAATCTCATCACCATTAATCCGTGTATCTATTGCGAACAACCCCAAAGGTATGTGATGAGTGCGTGAAAGTACATTTTAAATACCCTATTATTGGATTAAAATGCTAAAATGTAAATAAAAATAATTAGATATAATTTATATTATTGAATTTAATATCTATTCACACTGGGTCTTTGGTCCAATGGTACTCCTTACCTTGTGAAAATTTTTTCTTCTTTAGGTCAAGGGTTCAAGCCCCCCTCTCCCTCCCCCTCCCCCTCCCCCCAAAAAAAATATTCACACTAAGATATAATTGAGCATGATTTTATAATATTTTAAATCTTAAATATTGCATTATTGGTTGGTGAGAGATAATTTACAATTGGGGTTTACACTTAATGAGAGCGACTAGTCACCGCGAGGGGGCCATTTGTGCAATGCCCCCAGTACACTTCTACTCAAGGTCCTCCTTTCCTTCTCTGAACCCTTCCTCGAGACCTTTGTTAAAATACTTGATAGAAGATAGCCACGTAATTTTGGTCCTTCAGCCACCGATCTACATGTCTCATTATTCCATATATTAATCTGAACCAATGACCTCAGTCACCTTAGAAGTCCCTCCAGATAGTTGTGGGCAGTGAGTCATACACTAGGAGGCCTGTTTGAGTAGTAGACTAAACCTTTGAAACCTTGTCCTAGACCGAGGTTGACAATCATGCTCATCTGCCCCCGTTGGTTAGTTCTCCCTTGAGGAGGGCTATACTATCCTGTCCCTAGGTGTGGACCCTCCTCTTAGTTCACTGGGTCAATCAACCAATAATGTCCACTAGGTTGAGGATATCAATTTTGTCATCTGTGAAGTCCTAACTTTGTGCCTTATCTCCGCAGTGGGGTAGGCGAGTTACACCAAGGTTGCCCCTAGACCTTTGCGATGCCATTTGGCCAATTCCAATGTGACGAGGATGTGTTCCACCCTTCGCGGTGTTGGTGCCGGTTACGGCACTAGAGTGCCAATTGCGATACTATTGTCTGTACCAATTCCATTGGACCCTATTGGGCCATACTGCCATGTCAACTAATAATTCTTACCACTTGTCCTTTTCATACTGTAGACACATGTGCTTAATTTATTGAGTACTAAAGAACTATAATATATTAAAAACAAAGCATATTTTATAACAACATGAATAATAAGACATAATTAAAATTGAAATAGATCAAAATAAGTATCTACCATTTTCATCAACTATCATTACATCCATTAACATTCATAGTATAGAAGTTACATAACACGAAACACAAAAAATAGTTAAAAGAAATTACACCACTCGTAATACTTAACAATCATTTTTTTAAAAAAAATCATGGCCTTGTCCTGGCCATATCCTAGCCGGGAACGACTAAGTTCACTATTCTGAGTACTTCTAGCAGTGCCGGACACTGCCACAGTACCCCTTGGGAAGTATCCATGCTTCCTAGGTTGAAATACAATGTTGCTTAATATTTAATCTACTTCCAAATGTCATAAAAAGTCAATCTCTTTTGTCGAAGTAATTTTCTAACATGGGATCATATTCTACTGTAAAATACTAACTTTCTAGCATCATTCACCAAACCCATGGCCACTACAAAACATCTCATATCCTCACTGACCTTTTCCTATATAATCATTAAAGCCTCTTGACAGATACTCAGTTGCATTAGTTCATCTATATGATCCAAATTTGTTTTTCAATATGTTAATTTAATTCTTCCTATGGTGAATAAGCACAATAACATTAACTGTATGTTGTAAATTATATTTCACTTAATGTTATTCAATCTCCTTTCGTAAGAGCGATTACTATGTTTTGTTTAATATGTTGATTTACTATTATTCCAATTCCATTTGTTGGTTTGCATTCTCTAGCATAATAAACAAATTATAACTTGTATTTTTATTTCATTTGCTTTGTCTCCTACAAACTAAATATAGGAACCATCTAAGATATTAACATTAATTCTGGATTTGCTTATCATCCTATCTTATCCTTAAATATTTGTCACTAACTAATCTTCCAAATTCGAAAAGAGTAGCCCCATTGTCTCCATGTTACTAATCACTAACATAGCTCTCAACATTGTTATTCGGGTTTAACATACAAAGTATCAAAGCAAGATAATATCATGTAGTAAGTTTTCATGAAACCTACAACATCATTTGCTCTGGTATCCCAGAATTTCTAATCTCACCACAGTGCTTTATAGGTGAATGCTCGATAGGTGCACACAAAATCTCCCCAATACAACTTTGGGTTTTGATTCCATTAAGACACGAAATATTTCCCTTCCCCAATGTGCTTAGGCATACGCAAGGCTACTTAACAGAAAGGTAACACTATTACTGTGACAATTACACTATTAGTGTGACAAAGATAAGGTCATGCCAAGAATAACGACAAAAAGGAAAATTCAACTTAATCTAGCATTTATACACACAAGTGAAAATGATGATACATTGATAGTGCACAATTGATTCATGTAAATACCTCATCACCTGGTGGTTCTAACCCCAGGCTTTCCTCTGTTAGTTGCCTGGAGAAACTTACTTTGGCATTCTGATGGGCTCCAGTATATGCTGCCCTCTTGTCTGGGAAAACCTGCAACCAAAATTATACCCAATAAAAGGAAAATGACTCCGATATTAAAACTCCAACCAAAAGTAAATTTGAAGTACACAATAAATTACCTGGCCTGCCCATCCACATTCAACACGAAAACACCTCCACATTGCAAAATCCCTAAAGCACCAAGTATAAACTGTTAGAGTATCGTACCTAATTAGTATTAGTGACAATTTAGTCGTGTTTAGAGATCGTAACCTGCTCTGACACTATGTTAAAATTGATCAACGAGAGAAGAGAGAAAGAGAAATTAACATAATAGCATAATTAGTATGTGCAATAACAGACACATAAGATACACAATAAAGGTCATTATATAGTTGGGCAACATACCATAACACAAAGGACTAAACTATCCCTAATTCTAATAGGCTACAATACTCTAACATACTCGTGTAAGTGTGTCAAATTTGTCATCTTCTTCTTCTTCTTCTAACTTGTCTGTTATCCATCTCTCTATTGTGCATACTTATATTCACAGGAATCTCGTTGTCTCTTCTACGAATGCGGTGTCTCCTTCTTCTCCTCACGTTACTCAATCAGGTTCTGACACTGTAGATCATGTTCCTCACTATCCCACCGCTATTGAAAGTGTCCAGATAAGTTTGGTTTCTTCAATTCTTGCTATTGTTCTGACTTTTGTTCTTTTCTCACTTCTAGTCACCCTCTGTCTAAATCTACCTACTCTAAGGAGGCTATGGTTTATCCTCTTTGCCAACAGGATATGGATAAGGAGCTATCTCCCTTACATAAGACCCAAGCTTGAGAGTTAGTGTCTTTATCTCCTAGCAAACGTACCACTAGTTGTAAACTGGTCTATAAATCAAAATCAAATCTGACGATTCTATGCAAAGGTACTAGGCTCACATAGTAACCAAGGGATTTGCTCAAAAGTACAGACTAGACTAGGGCAATTTACCCCTATTGCCAAGATCACCATTGTTCGTATTGTGATTGTAGTAACTGTCATTCGTCAATAGAACTAGTCTCAGATAGATGTGAAAAATGTTTTCCTTCATGAACATTTACTTGAACGAGTTTTTATGACTCCTCTTCTAGGATTGTCTTATAGTCTTGGTCAAGATTGCAGACTTCACAAAACTTTATAGAACCTTAAACAGGCTCTAGTGTCTGATTTGCTAAGTTTTTTTCACTCATGGATGACTTGGATTTTCGTGTCAATTATCATAATTCTATTTTATTGTTGAGGTTCACTTTATCGAACTCTATTGTTCTCTTACTCAATGTTGAAGATTTGATTATTAACGGTTATGATATTACTAGAATTCAACTATTGAAAAATTAGTTGCAGGATTATTTTGAGATTAAAGATTTAAGTCAACTCCGGTATTTTTTGAAAAAGCAAGAAACAAACTAATGTTGCTCAGTCTTTCATGAGCGTATAAAGTATATTGAGATTGACTGTCACTTTGTGCGTCATCATCTTCAGGTGGACATTATCTCTCTCCCATTTATTCCTTCTACTATGCAGTTAATGAATTTCTTTACGAAATCTCACACCATAACGCATTTTCATTTTCTTCTAGACAAACTCTTGATATTCTATAATACCACATCATGAGTTTGAGGACGGGGTGTTAGAGTATTATAGCCAATTAGTACTAAGGGTAGTTTAGACGTTTATTTTATATTATGTTGCTCTACTAGATAAGGGAATTTTTTGTGTATCTTATGTGTGTGTGTGTTATTGCACATACTAGTTGTGTCATTTTATAATTTCTCTCTCTCTCTCTCTCTCTCTCTCTCTCTCTCTCTCTCTCTCTCTCTCTCTCTCTCGTTGATCAATTCTAGCATAAACAATGTATGGAACCCTTTCAAACATAGAGTATAGACAGGCATTAGCTTACCGATTTTGGGAGATGTGAAATGATAGACTCCTCTCCATTGACAGCCCACCTTTGCACTATGCCATTGATACATAAAGATTTAAATACGAGGGAAAAAATAGGCCTCAACGTTAGTATTTGAAGAACCAAATGCATTCTACAAATGTCTTTTTGTTTATGCATGAGTCTTATTAAGGGTGTGGGACTGACATCCCAAAGTACAATTTTTAACTTCCAGACATAATGGATTTCTACAAAATCTGTAACTCAAACCAATTCAAAGCATTTTCCCGACTACTTGGAGTTGCTACATGAATCCTTTTAAGCTACTCGGCTCTGTCAAAGGCCATTACATTTGATAAACTGTGAGCTCCACATCAGTTATGATCTACCCTAATCCTAGCACTATGTAATCCATAACAAAGAATTTTACATCACAATCTCAAGTTTCATTGCATGCGTACAAAGACAAACAGAAAAGCTACTACCCCAGATTGTACCACAAAAACTTATATAGTAGTCTTTCTCACTTGTTTTTGGCGTTTCAAATAACATACTTTAAGTATATCAGAGCTTTGAAATTCATCCAATAATGAATATATTTTGCTTATTGTGGAATAAAGAAAATAATGGTTTGATTTTCATTCTTCAGAGCAATTAAAGCTTTTCAAAATCCTGCTTCAGCGATGTAACAGTGAAATCACAAAAGAAAAAAGAAAAAGGAATCTAAGCACCACACCTTGGGACAAAGTAAGTGGCTGTATTGTCCAGGTGTACAAGAACTGAAGTCTATACCAAGAACCTCAATTTTTCCCTTCAAGACCATCAACTTAGCTAAATTAATTGTCTCATCCTTTTCATAATTCTCCACATTGACTGTAAAAAAATATTTCCAAACAAAAGAAAGTGGCTTAGACAATTATACCGGAATTTCAAGACTCAGAACAATACAAACTATAGAAAATGAAATTTTGGGACGAAAAATCGAAGTTTAAGGCAAAGAAGCAAACCTGTTGGTTTAAAGACTCTGGCATGAGAAATAGAGCGAGACCCAGAACAGAAGAAAGAGCACCTGTGGAATTTGGAGATGGGTCTGCAAGAAGATGTCAAGGAGGGATAGAACTGGGAGTGAAAATGGCGGAGGCTTGACCAATTTACAGGTGGTGGTAGTGGTGATGCTGCAGATAAGAAGGAGTGATTGGGTAGGTCGACATAGAGACCGGAGAAAAGGCATCCTTGGCCTTTGGGTTTCGAGCTCTGAGAAAAAAAGTGCTCAGCATAAGGCAACAGGCTTCCCTATGGAAGTCTCTGGCTCTCCCCCCTTATGGTTTCTATGATCCCAGCAGCGGGGAAGGAGATATTTAAAGTGAGGGTAAATTGCACCAATAGATACGAGGTTTCTGACTTGTTGAACTTTACACTTTATTGAGCCTATATAATTCTATTTTTTTATTTTATTTTATAGTTAAAGTTCGAACATTGGACTAATGTAATTCTTTGTCCTACCTACCTTTAATTAATACCGGAAAATTATCAGGTGCATAGAACGTGAAATTAATGACATTTTTTTTATTACAGAATATAAGATATAGTGGTTTGTCCCGTGCGATGCATGGAATTATAATTTATGTCTCTTTTTTATTACTTAATTTATTATTTATTATTTTATTTTATCATTTAATAAATTAGATAAAAACAATTATAAAAAAATTTAGATGTTAAAAAATAATTTTAGAGGTCAGTTATTGGGGGAGTTGTGAGGCGGTTAGAAATGACACATGGTAGCGTTTCATTAGAAAGAGCCTTAAGTTTTGAATTAAAAAATTTTAAATTCTAAATTCTAAAAAATTAAAAAATGTTGATGGAAGGTTTCTCAGGCCTTCTCCCGTTTAATTTGTTTATTATGTATATATACTAGTTATTACTTGTGTCCGAAAGCACAGAGTAATAAAAAAATAATAAATAATAAACATATTTATATTCATATCCAAAATTAAATCACAAACATAGAGAATAGATAAAGGAATTTAACATTAGTATGTAATGGGGGTGAGAGATGGTGGGCGGCAGTGGTGGTGGATGACAATAACCGTGGTAGCAGTGAAGGCGACGACGATGGTGGTGGGTGGTGGTGGTGGTGGTGGCAGTGGCGGCGGCGACGACAACGATGGTGGTGGTAGTGGCGGTGACGACGACGATTATGGGGGTGGTAGTGGGGATAACGGTGGTAGGCATGGCGGTTGTGGCAATGTGGTGGTGGTGGTGGTAGTGGTGGTTGCGACGGTGGTGGTTACGACGGTGGAGTGGGGGTGGGGGCGGTGGTGGTGGCAACGACGACGGCGATGGTGGTGGTGCTGATGGTGACGGTGGTGACGATGCCAGTGGTGGAAGTGGCGGCGGCGGCGATGGGTGTGGCGGCGACGGCAGTGGTGGTGGTGGCGGCGATGGTGATGGTAGAGGTAGTGGTATGACAGTTTCAAACAATATTTTTTTTAAAGTATTTATGAGAAATAATTTCTAAAAGTACTTTTAAAAAGTCACTCCAAACACAACCTTAGGGGTTTATTTTTCTTATTAAATTTAGGGTGTTAATATTAGCCGTTAGATTAACTTTAAAGTAAAATTTAAAACGATCTCAACCGCGAATAACAAAAATTATTTTGTTTATCTTTTGAGATTTGAATTGTAAACTACTTTATTATATAAATATATTTATTTAAATTTTTTAGGGGATGGGGAGGGAGGAGGGAATGGGGTTTGAACCCTTAACCTCAAGAAAATAAAGTCTTCACAAAACAAGGAGTATCATTGCACCAAAGGTCCATTGGTAATTTTGTATATATATATATATAGATAGATAGATAGCATATATGTAGACTAGTCATAACCCGTTCTAAGCCACGATGATACATAAAATTTTGAGAGTCTAAAAAATCGATCTCACGATATTAAATAATATTTTTTTCTTTATTTATTTGATTACAATATTTAAAATTTATTTTTACCCATTATTTTTCTTAAAAATAGACAAAAATACGTAATTCGATAAATTTTTTCAACATGCGTATACTATCCTATATAGATAATGTCTGAAATAAAAATTATGTTAAATTACAAATTAATCAAATATTAAATTATTAAATATGTAATAGAAATGAGTGATATGATGATTTTTGGAAAAAATATGTAAGAGATAAAATTTCAAACACTAGTTGTTGTATATATATATTTGGGTGTGACAACCACTCTGTGTCTCAACGCCAGCACCACCAACCATTGTCCCTACCTAGCACCGCGACCAACTAGTCTTTTTTCTCTCTCTCTCTCTCTATCTATCTATCTCTCTATCTATCTATCTCTAGTTTTGGACTAATTTTTGTTGATTGTGGATTTCATGGAGTACTACTCTCACCCCCATAAATTAAGACTTGATTAATTTTAAACCATTTTTTTTGTGAATTTTTTGTGTATTTCATCGAGTTTCAATTTAATTGTGGTGTTGGGGTTGTTTGGTTGGTGCGTGTTTGACAGGGCAGCAATGTTGGTTTGATTGTGGTAGTAATGGAGATGATGGTTCTTCCTATTTAATTGGGTTTATGGTAATGGTGATGGCGATTTTGTAATCGAGATATTGATTTGGGAAGTTGTTTTGCGTGGACACAAAGAAAGAAAGAGTTGGAGAAAGACCAATGGTATGGTGACTATGTGCCAATGGTATGATGATTGTGTATGGGAAAGAAACAAAAGGGTGATCTTAGGGAGAGAAAAAGCAATGTTGTTTGTGTTGGGTAGAGAGAAATAGTGAGAATGGAGAAAAACAGAGAGGTGTTGATTTTTCTTTTTTGGGAGGGGGATGTTGTGCATAGAGAGAGAGATTGTGTGTGTGTAGGAATTTGTAGGATAAGATTTAACAATTTAGATGAATGGAGAGCTAGCCATTGAGAGTTAAAAACTCTCTTTAATATGAATGCAGTAGAGTTGAAATTTTTCCTATAATGGGTTTTCTCTTAACTGGGTGTTTCTCACTGGTGGTGTAAAACCCATGTAAATTTAAATTTTTATGAAAAAGGCAAAATAGTAATTAGCCACTACGGTATGGCTTGAAAACTTGAATTTTTCTAGAACTCAGATGACGAAAGGAACCTCACCGTTAGATTCATCTCGCGAAATCTAGTTACCCACCGTTGAGGAATGAGGAGCTAGCCATTAATAGTTAAAAACTCTATTTGATATGAATGTAGTAGAGTTGAAAATTTTCCTATAATGGGTTTTCTCTTAATTGGGTGTTTCTCACTGGTGGTGTAAAACCAGGGTAAATTTGAATTTTTATGAAAAAAGGAGCCACTACGGTAGGGCTTGAAAACCCGATATTTTAAAACTCGAATGATGAAAGGAACCTCATCATTGGATTCGTCTCACGAAATTTAGTTACCTAGTTAATTTTTGTTGAATTATGAGATAGTCAATTTTTTTACGTTTTACGAGGTGATCGGGTGTCTCGTGACCTAAAACTAGACGTGAAATTAAATTTTTAAAATTTAAAAATTATTAAGAATCTCTAGAAATCTAGTTACCCACTGTTGAGGAATGGAGAGCTAGCCATTGAGAGTTAAAAACTCTATTTGATATGAATGCAACAGAGTTGAAAATTTTCCTATAATGGGATTTCTCTTAACCGAGTGTTTCTCACGGGTGGTGTAAAACTATAGTAAATTTGAATTTTTATGAAAAAGGGTAAAATAGTAATTAGCCACTATAGTAGGGGTTGAAAAAAAGAATTTATCTAGAACTCGGATGACGAAAGGAACCTCACCATTGGATTCGTCTACGAAATCTAGTTACCCAGTCAAATTTCGTTGAATTTCGAGACAGTCAATTTTTTTGTGTTTTACTAGGTGATCGAGTGTCTCGTGACCTAAAACTAGACGTGGAATTAAAATTTAAAAATTTAAAATTATTTAAAAATTATTAAGAATTAAATTTTAAATATTTAAAAAATAATTTAAAACTAGTTCAAATAAAAATATTTTGAATTTGAACTGAGACAAAATTTAATTTTTTCGAGACGAAACCGGATCCAGGATTGGAGGACGCGTGGCGCAACGAGATCCAAGCATTTGAAGGGTATAAATAGGGGAGAAAATCAGATTTTCTCCCCATACCCTTCAGATATTCGAAATTAGTGAGGAAGAGAGTGAAAATAGAGGATTCTTCAACTTCTCTCTACGATCTACAGTTCTACGTTGGTTAGAATTCTTCGGGCCAAGAACCAAAGTTTATCTACATGATGAGAGCTACGCCTACGTACCAAAAATTGATGGTTTTGACGAAGAACAAAAAATGAGATTTTGGAGGAAACAAGAATTAGAGCTTATTTCGGGTCTTGAGAGTTTTCTACCGTTGTTTTACGCTACAAGAGGTAGGGTTCTTTTCCTAATTAGGTTTATTTTTAACCTAGGGTTCCATATATATGAGTAGCATGACTTGAGATGAATTCTCTTGTTTAATGTACTCCTATTGTAACTAGATTATGAAAAATGAGTATAGAAATATGCTAAACAAATCTTGCAAGAATTGGGTTTGTAGAATTTACTTGTTTGGTAAATTCATGAAAAATGTGATAAATTGGGTATGATTGTGTGTTACATGATTTGTTATCTTAAAGGTGTTTAATAAAATACCTATGTTGATGTAGCATGTTGGTTTCATTGAAAATGTTATAACATGCTTAGGTATTGAGAATAGTTAAAATCAATTATAGCATGAATTAGGTACTTAGAAATTACTTATTTGTGATTTCTTGGAAAATGTATTAATTGGGCATGTTATGTATTTACATTTATGCCTTGAAGGTGTTTGACAAAATGCTTATGTGGATTAAGTGTGTTATTTGCATTGATTGTGTTATAACATACTTGGGAGTTGGTGTTAGTATATGCATATGATATATTGACATTGAGGTTGTTTATGGTGGCTATATTCTTCTGATGTAATTTACCATAGAAAATGTTGTTGGATATTGAATTGTTCATAATGTGCTCATGACATATTGAAAATGGTTGAGAATTGCAATTGTATATTTACATTGTATATGCACGGGTAACATCACATTCATGAACATTTGACATGAGTGTAGGTGGTGTGCATGTTTTTGAATCAAACACCATTCTTGGTGGTTGAGATGTGGACTTGAGAAGGTTGGACCTAGATCCGACTGAGTTGCACGGTTACACTAAAAACTTGTGTCGGGTTTATCAAGAAGGATTAGATACTCCCTTGGGTGCAAGATCCGTTACTGGTTTATACACTTTCGACGGTGCAAGTCCAAAAAAGTGTAACAGTATACGGAACCGGCGGTGAGTTTCAAAATCCAAATACCCAACAAAGACACATGGTTTATTTTTAAAAAAAGGTCATTGGTTGTGTAAAATCAATGACAGGGGCTTGGAATGTCCAGATTTATACGCATGATATTGCATGTGTTGAGGGATCCGGTAAAGGCTCAGTTGAGTTGCATGTGTGAGTCTCCTCTCATATCATGACATGACATTGGGGATTCCATTGTTGAATTGCATATTCTTGAAAGAAGTGATTGTTGTTTGTGAATTACATGTGAACATTTCATATGCATCTAAATCAGGGAGTAGCCTCTTTGGAGATACCCTATTAAGCGTGACTCACCCTTTATGAGGACAATATTTTAGGTGCGGGACATGCGCTGGTGGATGGCTCTCACTCGGACCCTCATTGATGAAGAAAAACTGAAATGTGACTTTTAAACTATTCTTTTGTAAAACTAAGATGTAAATTAGTTTTTGGGCATGTTATGTATGTAAAGATTGTAATTAAAGTCATATGGACTATGTTTAATGTAAAATTGCATGTTGTTATATGAATATAGATAAATGGACCCAGTGTGGTCAATGTTGTATGATTGCACAAGTTGCATTTTGGGTAGAGCTCTCTGTATAAAGGAGACTCTGCCCTAATTTTGTTAAGTTATGGATCCCGATAAATGAGACATAATGGCGTGGTATCGAGTTATACGGTATCCACGGGTATTCCGTGAGTTGATGAGTAGTCAACGAGTTGACAAAGGATTCCCGATTTTAGGGGTGTCGCAACTTGGTATCAGAGCCTAGGTTCTCGATTTACCTAGGATTTACGGGGCATGAGTCTAGGTCATTGCATCCATTGTGCATTATATGTTATGTGCATGCTACATGTTATGTGTTAAATGTTATGTGAACAATATACATGGTTAAATATATATGGAAAAGAGACACTAGGGTTAGAGAACAGAACCTTGATGGCCGGAAAAAGAAGAAACGGGACGTTTATGGTATAAATGTTTACTAGTAGGTGACGCATACTCTATTAGTGAGACAATGAGAAAAATCTCAAAGTTTCGACTTTATCCCTACTTTGGGATATTAAGTTTGTGCTCTATTGCTATTTGATAGGTGTGTACATGACAAATAGAGGAAGAGGACGCAGACGTCGGGGTGGTGGGAACAACAACCAACCACCACCGCCTTTTGACCAACAAGCCTTTATGGAGGCTATTGGCACAATGACGGCTACTTTAGCACAAGCTAGTGCCAATGTGGATCAAGGAGGTTCAAGTAACCTCCAAAATTTTAAGGCACACAAGCCATCGACCTTTGTAGGAGGGGCGGATTCGATGGTGGCCGATCATTGGTTCTAGAAAGTTGATAAGATCTTAGAGGCTATGGAGATCACATTCGATACCACTAAGATAAGGTTAGTTGCATTCCAACTAGAAGGAGAAACCCATCTATGGTGGGATTGAGCAAAAGCCTCGAAGAACATATAGGTTAATTCACACTTTTTAGTGGTCTGAATTATATTATATTGTACACCCAAGTATAAGTGGTCAAATTGTAGTTTTGTTGGTTTTAAGTCCAAGTATCGATCCCACGAAGAGTTTAGTAATTTAGACTATAAAATAAAAAAATTAAAAAAATTAAAAGTGTTGTTTGAAGCAGAATATTGTTTTATATCTTGTGGTGTGAGTTTAGTTTGATAACTAGTTTATTTAAATAAAAGCAATGCGGAAATAAAGTGCAGAGATAATAAAATGCGTAAATAAAACAGATTAATGACAGAAATAATAAAGTGCGTAAGTAAATGCGTTAGCAACAAGAATATAAAAGATACCCTTCAGTTTAAGGGTCCCATATGCATTATATTGGTTAGATACTGGAAATTCTACCTCACAACAATTAACTCCCATGTTACTGAAAAGTCAACCGGCAGGTCTAATGTAAATAAACCATAACACAACTACTTCTTAGGCTATGCTGGTGGTAATATATTATAACACAGCTGCTTCTTAAGCTACACTGGGTATAGCTGTGCTAGTTAAACAGCCTCAACGTTCCGGTGGAAGCAAAACCATACCGATAGGAACATCGTGGTTGTTAGACTGTCATAATAATTATATATAATAATAATCAACCCTAATAATCCAGAAGGACAAGCCATTCATGAGGATCATTTAGGTTTGTACCACACATCAGTTAACTTCCTCAGCATTTCGTTGGAAGCAAAGTCATACCGATAGAAACGCCGTGGTTGTTAGACCGACGGGTCTTATGATATACTGATGATATAATCCAAGGCACAGCATCGGAATTATACACATCACTATATCACGCATTAAGCATATAATACATATATAAATAAACGTATAAATAAAACATCATCATTTCCATAATCTAAAAAGTAATACACATATGTTCCCCTCACACCGGAGGATATAAACTACTACTTACGCTCCATTGCTACAGACAAGCAAGAAGTGTGGGTAGTATTCATTACAATTAAAATAAAACTTCTTTCACAAGGAACAATTGAAACACAACCACCCTTAATATCATTCAAGACAAAAAAAGTGGCAGTAGTTCAACCATCCGAATAGAAAGATATTTCAGAAATGTAGAAATACAGAGTAACAAACGGACCAGCTTTCAAAGGCTTTTTCTTTCTCTCTTTGATGGCCGGCTAGCTTTCTTGGTAGGAAGGAAATTTTCTCTTGAAATGGTATTGTGAAGGCTTGGAGTACTTGGAGTGGAATGTTTCTTAAGTCCCTTCAAGAATGAAGGCAAAACCCCTATTTATAGGGGAGGGTGAAATTTCGGCCAAGGAGGGGTCCTAACCCCCTGCTCACCCTTTGGGAATGTTGATCCTTGCAGCAGAGCTAGGTGTCGCGGTCTTGGGCTTCCACTTGTCGCGTTTTGAAGCTTCCATGTGTCGGGGGGGTCCTAACCCTTACCATAACCTTCCTAAAGGTTAAGCCTTGCAGTAGTGCAAGGTGTCTTCTTCTGGAGCTACCACTTGTTGCCTTCTAATTTGTCCATGATTCTTTATTACACCTTAGTCCTTCATAGTTTCAACTCTTGCAAAATTGCATTGTATTTCCCATTATTTCTGCATTTGACCCTGAAATTTACACATAAAGTATTAAAAACTTTACTTTGCACACAAACTATAATTCATAATGTTTAGCGATTTTATCTTAAAAAATTGATCACTTAATTATTTTATTTACACACTAATTAGGGTTAATCATAGGCAATGACATGGGGGAGAGTTCCGAGAGCTCTTCATGGGGCAAACACTTCCCATCGGTTATTCAACATGCGAAAGCCCGAAAATTCTTGGATTTGAAGTAAGGGACTATGACGGTGATGGAATACGTGGCTAAGTTTACTGAGTTAGCCCGTTTCGCCGATGATTACGTGGCCACAGACATGGCTGAAGTGAGGAGGTTCAAGGATGGTTTGAAATTATCCATCCGGGGGAAGATTGTGGGCCATCGCCTGCAAGATTTGGACTCAATGATGGAGACAGCTATGGCCATTTAAAGAAAAGCCGATGATGCAAGGTGCATCTGGAAGATGGGTGCTAAGGACAAGAAGAAGGAGGTTTAAGCCTCTTCTTCTAGTTTGGGGAAGAAGCAAAAGACTTCTACCCCACAAGGGTATTAAGGATAGGGTCACGACTATCAAGGCTAAGGCCACTGTTAATCCTCCCAAGGTGGGAGAAACCACAGACCCTCCTACCAGGTAGGCTAGAGCACATGTTTCATTTGCCATCAACCAAGTCACATGAAACGAGATTGTCCACAGAGGCAGGGATCTCAAAGCTATGGGGCATCTCAGTCCCAGTCATCGGTGGGGCATACACTGACTTATTTCATTCCTCCTTATCCCACCATAGGCCAGGGAAGCCAATATCAATTCCAGGGTGCTACACAAGCCCCTACCACTTCATGAACGGGGACTCCATAATCAAGCCAAAATGGGTCAAGGCATGGGCCGAGACAAAGGACAAGGCTCACAGGTTGGGAGTTCGAGGACTCAGGGTAAGTTTAAGTCATCACACCTCAGACTGAGCCGGTGAATCAGTCGGTTATTCAGGGTACATTTCTATTCTCTCACTTATGGAAAAGGCTATTATTTAACTTTGGTGCATCACATTCATTTATTTATGCATCATGTGTGAGGGATTTGGGCTTAGAAGTTGAAACCTTGTAAGAGCAATTACATGTGAGTTCTCTTCTAGAAGCTAAGGTATGCATTGATCAGATATGTCAGAGTTGAGTTAGAGATCTTGAAGATTTTACTCACCTTGGACCTTAGGGTCATGAACATGTCAGAGTTTGATATTACCCTTTGAGATGGATTGGTTGGCGGTGCACCGAGTCATCATTGATTGTGATCAGAAGAGGGTCACTGCTTGAACACTAGAGGGTGTCTATTTCAAGTTTCAGGGGAAAAAGCACGACACATTATCCCAAGTCATGTATGACTTTCGATGGCATGGACAGTTGATGAGTTGACTAGCAAGCCTTACTCTGGAGGACGAGGTGAGATAGGAGTTGGGCCTTCCTCGGGTGGTTTGTGAATATAAAGACGTTTTTCTGAACGAACTACTGGAATTACCTTCAAATTAGGATGTAGACTTCACCATTGAGTTGCACTCTCGGTACATAGCCCATTTCTATGACTTCGCATAGATTGACACCTGCAGATTTGAAAGAATTCAAGGTCCAATTACAAGAATTGATGAATGTAAAATCCGAGAAAAATTTAAACTTTTTCGGGAAAAGAAAAAAATAATAATTTGTCACTATAATGCGGGTTTAAAACCTATATTTTTTTTGAGCTCAGATGACGCAACGGACCTCACCATTGGATTCGTATCACGAAATTGAGCTGCCCTGTCAATTTTCGTCAAATTCTGAAATAGTTAGATTTAACACGTTTTACGAGATAATTGGATAACGAATGATCTTTCAAAGGTCCCCAAAAATAAAATTTATAAAATTTCCTTATAATTAAATAAAATTTTAAATAAAATTAATTTGAATTTATACCGGGATGAAAAGAATTATTTTGGGATGAAAAATGGACCCGAAAGTAAGAAATATGCGGTGCGACATGGACCGCACATTTGAGACTATAAATATCAATTAATCTGATTTTTTGGAGAGATATTTTTGCTGAAACCAGTGGGTTTGCTGGTCTGAACGTTGGAGAGAAAAAAAAGAAAAAATAAAGAAGAAAAAAGTGAGGTTTCAAAGTTTCTCCCTTCGATTCACGGAGTTCCGTCAGTCCGAATCCTGCGGACCAAGAGTTAAAGTCGATCTCCTTGATGAGGGCTACGCCTACGTACCAAAAAGAGCTGATTTCACTGAAGATCCAAAGACAAAATTTTGGAGAAATCAAAGCTTTGGGCTCGAATCGTGTTTTTGAAATTTCCTACGGGTGTTTTATGCTTCAAGAGATAGGGTTCCCTCATACTTTGGTTTATTTTCATCCTATGGTGTCCATTGGAAATGGGTGGGCTGTTTTGAGTGTTTTTAACATTTTCCTATTATACTTGGTTTAATGAAAATGAGTAGGCTGAATTCTAGTGTGAATTGGTAGTTAGAAATTACAAGGTTGTGATTTCTTGGAAGTTTTGATAATTGAGTATGTGGAAATCATTGAATCTGATTTTTTTTTAGTTAGGTGATAAATTTGGGCATTTTATGTGATTACATGATTTGGTGCCTTGAAGGTGCTTGATAAAATGCCTATGTGAAATAAAGTGTGTTATATTGACATAGATTTTGTAATAACATGCTTATGTTTGGTTGTTAAGTATAAAATGTTGATATATGTTCATTGATATATTATCATTGTGTTGGATAAAGGTAATTATATGCACATGATATAATTGACCTTGGTATATTGATATATGGTTAAATTGCTCATTTTGCATTCATTGCATCTTGGGCATGATAATGACATCACATTCATGGACTTTATGCATGAGTGTGGATGAATGGTTTAATCAAACACCATACTTGGTGCTTGATGGATGGGCTCGGGAAAGTTGGATTGAAGATCCGATTGAGTTGCACGGTTATATGCATGAGAAACTTATGTCGGGTATAGCAAGAAGGGCTAGATTCTCCCTCGAGTGCAAAACCCGACTACTTGGTTCACAAATTCCCCTAAGGTGAAATTTCAGAAAAGTGTGATGGTGTACGGAACTGGCAGTTGTGATACCAAAATCCGTTGCCCAACATAGACACAAGATTTTTTTTTATAAAAAATACCTATTCAATGGGTAACATCCACAATGATTTGGTTTTATAAATACATCACTTTTATTTCAAACAATCATTGAATGTATTTTTCGTCAATTGACAGATTCAATACACATGTGCATTGCATTGTGTTGTGAGAGTCGATGAGGATTCGGGTTGAAGTTGCATGAGTGAGTATCATCTCATAGCATGACATGACATGATAGAATTCTAATCTTGAATTACAAGTTCTTGTTTGGAATGGATAATAGTTGTTGATTGTTGCATGTTCACATTTCATATGCATCTAGGTTGAGGAGTAGCCTCTGTAGGAGATACTCTATTGAGCGTAGCTCACCCTATAAGAGAAAACATTTCAGGTGCAGGATATACACCGGTGGACGGGTCTCATTTGGAGCCTCAAGGGTGAAGAGAGGATGACTTGTGGCTTTTAGTCCTTTTTTTGTACTAACTTTTGCAAAGTTAGTTTTGGGCATGTGACGCATGTAAAAGAATTGTAATCGAACTTATATGGACTATTTTTAATATAACCTTGCATGTATCTATATGAGTATGGATAAATGGACCTAGTGTGGTCAATGTTTAATCATAAATGGACCCGGAGCAGTCATTGTTTTATATTGGGCCTCAAATGGGTCTTGTGAATGTATATTGCACATGTTGGATTTTAGGTAGAGCTCCCCGTACAAAGGAGAATCTGCCCCAATTTCATTAAAATTATGAACCCTAGTAAATGGGACATAACGACGCGATATCGAGTTACTCGGTATCCACGGGTATTTTGCGGGTTGATGGGTAATCAACGGACCCCCTGATTTTGGGGCGTCATAGCTTGGTATTAGAACCTAGTTATACGATTTATCTAGGGCTTGATGGGCATGGGTCTAGACCATTGCATTCATTGTGCATTTCCTGTTATGTGCTCTAATATGCTACATGATTATGTGCTACGTGTTATGTGAACAATATGCATGATAGAAATGTATATGGAAGGGCAAACACTAGGGTTAGAAAACCCAAGGTTATGTTTGGAAAAAAGGGATGAACGGTATAGTTCAATGTGTAAATGTCTACTAGTAGGTGGCACATGCATTACTAGTGAGACAATGAGAAAAAAAAATTCTCAATGTTTGAATTGTGATCCCTATCTTGGGACATTATGTGAATGTTCTATTGTTATCTTACATGTGTGTAGATGAAAAATAGAGGAAGAGGAAGCCGAGGCGGTGGGTGGAACAATCAACCACCACCGGCCTTTTACCAACAAGCCTTTGTGGAGGCTATGTGTGCGGCGGAGGCTACCATTGCACAAGCTAGTGCTACGACCACTACTATTGCACAAACGGGTGCAAGTGGGGGTCAAGGAGGTTCAAGTCACCTTCAGAAGTTCAAGGCACACAATCCTCTGATCTTTCTAGGAGGGGCAGATCCTATGGTGGCTGACCATTGGTTCTGACAAGTGGACAAGATCTTGAGGGCTATGGAGATCACATCCGATGCCATGAAGATAGCACTAGCTACTTTTCAGCTAGAAGGAGAATCCCAAGTGTGATGGGATTGGGTCAAGGACTCCAAGAACTTGGAGGTAATGATATGGGTAGAGTTCAAGGAGCTCTTTATGGGCAAGTACTTCCCAGCGGCTGCTCGACATGCAAAGGCCTGGGAGTTCTTAGACTTGAGACAGGGGATGATGACGGTGATGGAGTACGTGGCTAAGTTCACAGAGTTAGCCCGTTTCGTCGATGACTACGTAGCCACAAATATGGCCAAAGTGAGGAAGTTTGAGGATGGTCTTAAGTTGTCCATCCGGGGTAAAATTGTGGGTCTTCTTCTACAAGACTTAGACTCGCTGGTCACGATTGCTATGGCCATTGAGAGAGAGGTGGATGACGCAAGGAGCATCCGATAGTTTGGTGCAAAAGACAAGAAGAGGGAGGGCCAATCCTCTTCTTCTAGCTCAGGGAAGAAGCAGATGACTTCTACTCCACAAGGGTTTCAGGGACAAGACCGCAACTATCAAGGCCAAGGCCAAGGTCAATCCTCTCAAGGCGGGAGAAATCAGAGGTCTTCCTGCCAGGCAAGCCAAAGGACTTGCTATCATTGCCATTAGCCGGGGCACATGAAGCGGGATTGTCCTCGGAGGCAAGGATCTCAGAGTTATGGGGTGTCTCAGTCCCAGTCATCAATGGAGCAGCCACAGACATACTTTGCTCCTCCCTACCCCACCATAGCCCAGGGAAGCCAGTATCAGTTTAAGGGTTCTACTCAGGTCCCTACTACTTTTCATGCGGGGACGCTGCAATCAGGCCAGGTGGGTCAAGACATGGGTCAAGGTCAGGGACAAGGTTCACAAGCCAGAACTTCAGGGACCCAAGGACGTGTCTATGCCATTATGCCTCAGACTGAGCCAACAGATCAATCGGTGATACATGGTACATTTCTACTCTCACACTTATGGGCAAGAGTATTATTTGACTCTGGTGCATTTCAGTCTTTTATTATTGCATCATGTGTGAAAGATTTGGGCTTAGAGGTTCAGACCTTAGAAAAGCCATTGCATGTGAGTTTTCCTCTAGGAGTCAGGGTGAGAGTTGATCAGATATGTCGGGGTTATGAGCTAGAGATCTCAGGGATTCTACTCACCGTAGACTTTAGGGTCATGGACATGTCCGAGTTTGATGTTATCCTGGGGATGGATTGGTTGATGACTCATCGAGTCATCATTGATTATGATCGGAAGAGGATCACTACTTATACGCCTAATGGTGTTTGTTTCAAGTTTCAGGGAGAAAAGCATGATGCTTTACCCCAAGTCGTGTATGATTCCCATTGGCATGAACAGTTAATGGGTTGGCTAGCAAGCCTTACCCTAGAGGATGAGATGAGACAGAAGTTGGGTCTATCTCCGGTGGTTTGTGAATATGAGGATATTTTTTTGGATAAACTACCGAGATTACCTCCACATAGGGATGTAAACTTCACAATTGAGTTGCATTCTAGTACATCACCTATTTTTATGACTCCATATAGGATGACACCTGTTGAGTTGCAAGAACTCAAGGTCCAATTACAAGAATTGTTGGATAAGGGGTTTATTAGACCGAGCACTTCACCTTGGGGCGCTCCGATGCTATTTGCCAAGAAGAAGGACAAGACCTTTCGACTGTGTATAGACTATCGAAAGTTGAATAGGGTTACTATCAAGAATAGGTACCCTTTGCCAAGGATTGATGACTTATTTGATCAGTTGAGAGGAGCACGGGTCTGCTCCAAGATAAATCTCCTTACTGGTTACCATCAGTTGAGCGTTAGGGAGACAGATATCCCTAAGACAGCATTTAGGATGCGGTATGGGCATTTTGAGTTCACATTAATGCCTTTTGGATTGACGAATGCTCCGGTGGCATTCATGGAGCTCATGCATAGGGTGTTTCAACCCTACCTCGGTCAGTTTGTTGTTGTTTTTGTTGACGACTTCTTGATCTACTCCAAGTCTGAGGAAGAGCATGAGGGTCACTTGAGGGTTGTTCTCCAGACGTTGAGAGATCATCAGTTGTACGCTAAGTTCAGCAAGTGTGAATTTTGGCTTACGGAGGTGAAATTTTTAGGACATGTGGTGTCGACTTCGGGTGTATCCGTGGACCCGAAGAAGGTTGAAGCAGTTATGAATTGGGAGAGGCCAAAGTCAGTCTTTGAGATACGTAGTTTCTTGGGATTGGCAAGGTACTATAGGAGGTTCATTGAGGACTTCTCTCAATTAGCCGCTCCTATGATGAGATTGACTCAGAAGAAGGTCAAGTTTGAGTGGAATGACTCATGTGAGAAGAAATTCCAAGAGTTGAAGAGGAGGCTTACATCAGCTCATATTTTGATAGTTCTGGAAAGGGGACAAAGGTACATAGTATATTGTGATGCCTCGAAGGACGGACTCGATTGTGTGTTGATGCAGTCCGGGAGGGTGATGACTTATAGTTCTCTGCAGTTAAAGAATCATGAGCAAAATTACCCCACGCATGACATGGAGTTGGTGGCCATTGTCTTTGGCTCGAAGGCTTGGCGCCACTACTTATACGGTGAACAGTTTGAAGTATTTTTAGAACATAAGAGTCTGAAATACATCTTTACACAGCGGGACCTCAACATGAGGCAATGCAGGTGGATGAAGTATCTAGAGGACTACGACTTCACTTTGTATTACCATCCTGGTAAGACAAATGTGGTGGCTGATGCACTCAGCCGGAAGTCACGAGGAGTATTAGCTAGTGTGATTTCCTGGGAGTGGCAAATGCTCGAGACTATGGGACAGTTCGGGCTACACTATAGAGATCTGACTCAGGGTACTTTGGGGAGTTTGGTGTCTACACCTTCCCTACTGAGCATAGTGATTAAGTCCCAGGGATAGGATACAGAGTTATCATCCATTAGAGACCGAGTACGGTTAGGTACAGGTGACGAGGGCTGGGCCATTCACTCGGATGGTAGTCTTCGGTTTAGGGGAAGGATTATGGTTCCCCAATTTACAAAACTCAGAGAAGAGATTCTTAGAGAGTTTCATTGTTCCCGATTTGCTGTGCATCCAGGTGGCACGAAGATGTACCATGATCTTCGTCGCTAGTATTATTGGAGCGGGATGAAGAGAGACGTTGGAGACTTTGTTAGCCAATGTCTCACCTGTCAGCAGGTTAAGGCTGAACACTATAGGCCAGCAGAGTTACTCCAACCTTTGGAGGTAGCTGAGTGAAAGTGGGAGCATGTTATGATGGATTTTGTGACCCACTTGCCGCAGACATCGCGGGGATATGACATGGTATGTGTGATAGTGGATCGACTTACGAAGTCGACACACTTTTTAGAGGTGTTGATAACCTTCACACTGGAGGAATTTTGCAGGTTGTATATACGAGAGATTGTCCGGTTGCATAGGGTGCCCATATCTATAATATCGGATCTAGATCCCAGGTTTACGACTTATTTTGGGAGAGTTTCCAGCGAGCTATGGGGACACGGTTGATGATGAACACTACTTTTCATCCCCAGACGAACTGTTAGTCTGAAAGGACCATTCAGACCTTAGAGGACATGCTATGGGCATGCGTCTTAGATCTCAAGGGTAGCTGAAAAGATCACTTACCCTTAGTAGTGTTTGCCTATAACAATAGTTACCAGACGAGCATACAGATGACACCCTATGAGGCATTATATGAGAGGCCTTGTCGATCTCCGGTATGTTGGACGGAGGTGGGAGAGAGACCCTCTACGGTCCAAATTTGATTAGAGACACCTCGAAGAAGGTGGACTTGATACGGAAGTGTCTTCTCACGGCTCAGAGCTGACAGAAGAGCTACGCCGACAGACGGCGGCGACCTCTGGAGTTTGAGGTGGGAGATCATGTCTTCTTGAAAGTGATGCCTAAAAGAGGAGTGGTCAAGTTTGATAAGCGGGGAAAGCTGTCACCGAGGTATATCGGGCCCTTCGAGGTACTCAAGAGGGTGAGTACAGTGGCTTACCAGTTGGCGTTACCCCCAAATCTATCGGGTGTTCATGCAGTATTCCATGTCTCCATGCTTCAAAAATACACCCCAGATTTGACTCATGTGATGGATTGGGATGAGCTTGTTGTTGATACAGATGAGACCTTCGAGGAGGGACCAATGTGCATCATGTATAACAAGGATCAGTTTTGCGTGACAAGACCGTGAGGCTAGTGAAGGTGTTGTGGCAGCACCGAGGAGTAGAGGAAGCAACATGGGAGCGTGAGGACACTATACGTACCAGTTATCCTTTCTTATTTGAGAATGGAGGTGCATTCTTATAGTCATTAGTGTTATATGACTGTTGCATATGCATGTGGTTGAATGCCCATATGTGTGTGAATTTCGGGGATGAAATTCATTTAAGGGGGGAAGAATGTAAAACCTGGGAAAAATTTAAACCTTTTCGGAAAAAGGGCAAAATGATAATTTGCTACTATAATGAAAATCCATATTTTTCTAGAGCTCAAATGATGCAACAGACCTTATTGTTGGATTCGTATCGCGAAATCGAATTGCCCTATCAATTTTTATTGAATTTTGAGATAGTCTAATTTTGCACATTTTACGAGATAATTGGATAACGAATGACCTTTCAAAGGTCCCCAAAAATGAAATTTATAAAATTTCCTTATAATTGAATAAAATTTTAAATAAAATTAATTTGAACTTAAACTGGGATGAAATGAATCATTTTGGGACAAAAAACGGATCCGAAAGTAAGAAATATGCGGTGCAACGTGGACCTCACATTTGAGACTATAAATATCAACTAATTTGTTTTTTTGAAGAGATATTTATGCTGAAACCAGTGGGTTTACTGGTCTGAACGTTGGAGAGGAAAAAAAAAAAAAAAAAGAAAAAAAAAAAAAGAAAAAAGAAAAAAGAAAAAAGTGAGGTTTCAAAGTTTCTCTCTTCGATTCACGGAGTTTTGTGGGTCGGAATCCTTCGGAGTAAGAGTTAAAGTCGATCTCCTAGACGAGGGCTTCGCCTACGTACCAAAAAGAGTTGATTTCACTAAAGATCCAAAGACAGAATTTTGGAAAAATCAAAACTTTGGGCTTGAATCGTGTTCTTGAAGCTTCATACGGGTGTTTTACGCTACAAGAGGTAGGGTTCCCTTCTACTTTGGTTTATTTTCATCCTATGGTGTCCATAGGAAATGGGTGGGCTGTTTTGAGTGTTTTTAACAGTTGCCTATTATAGTTGGTTTAATGGAAATGAGTAGGCTGAATTCTAGTGTGAATTGGTAGTTAGAAATTGCTAGTTTGTGATTTCTTGGAAGTTTTGATAATTGAGTATGTGGAATCATTGAATCTGATTTTTTTTGAGTTAGGTGATAAATTTGGGCATTTTATGTGATTACATGATTTGGTGTCTTGAAGGTGTTTGATAAAATGCCTATGTGAAATAAAGTGTGTTATATTGACATAGATTATATAATAACATGCTTATGTTTGGTTGTTAAGTATAAAATGTCGATATATGTTCATTGATATATTGTCATTGTGTTGGATAAAGGTAATTATATGCACATGATATAATTGGCCTGATATATTGTTATACGGTTAAATTGCTCATTTGACACTCATTGTATATTGGGCATGATAATGGCATCACATTCATGGACTTTATGCATGAGTATGGGTGTGTGGGTGCATGGTTTAATCAAACACCATACTTGGTGCTTGATGGGTGGGCTCAAGAAAGTAGATTGAAGATCCGACTAAGTCGCACGGTTACATGCATGGAAAACTTATGTCGGGTATAGCAAGAAGGACTAGATTCTCCCTCGGGTACAAAACCCGACTACTTGGTTCACACACTCCCCTGAGGTGAAATTATGAAAAAGTGTGATGATGTACGGAACGACAGTTGTAAAACCAAAATCCGTTGCCCAACAAAGACACAAGATTTTGTTTTATAAAATGTTACCCATATGGGTAACATCCACAATGATTTGGTTTTATAAATACATCACTTTTATTTCAAACAATCATTGGATGTATTTTTCGTCAATTGACAAATTCATTATGCATGTGCATTGCATTGTGTTGTAGGAGTCGGTGAGGACTCGGGTTGAAGTTGCATGAGTGAGTATCATCTCATATCATGACATGACATGGTAGAATTCTAATCTTGAATTACATGTTCTTGTTTGGAATGGATAATAGTTGTTGATTGTTGCATGTTCACATTTCATATGCATCTAGGTTGGGGAGTAGTCTCTGTAGGAGATACTCTATTGAGCGTAGCTCATCCTATAAGGGAAAACATTTCAGGTGCAAGATATACACCGGTGAACGACTCTCATTTGGAGCCTTAATGGTGAAGAGAGGCCGACTTGTGGCTTTTCGTCTTTTTTTTGTACTAACTTTTGCAAAGTTAGTTTTGGGCATGTAATGTATGTAAAAGAATTGTAATCGAACTTATATGGACTATTTTTAATATAACCTTGCATGTATCTATATGAGTATGGATAAATGGACCTGGTGCGGTCAATGTTTACTCATAAATGGACCTAGTGTGGTTATTGTTTTATATTGGGCCTCAAATGGGTCATGTGAATGTATATTGCATAGGTTGGATTTTGGGTAGAGCTCCCCGTATAAAGGAGACTCTGGCTGAATTTCATTAAAGTTTTGGACTCCGGTAATGGGGCATAACGGTGTGATATCGAGTTACTCGGTATCCACGGGTATTACGCGGGTTTGGGTACTCCAGTGTTATTTGCTAAGAAGAAGGACAAGATTCTTCATCTATGTATAGATTATCGGTAGTTAAATCGGGTTACTATCAATAACAGATACCCTTTACCGAGAATTGATGGCTTGTTTGATCAGTTGAGAGGGGCGCGGGTCTACTTCAAGATAGATCTACGCACAAGGTACCATTAGTTGAGGATTAGGGAGGTAGATATCCCTAAGACAACATTTAGGATGCAATATGAACATTTCAAGTTCACTATGATGTCTTTTGGATTGACGAATGCCCCGGTGACATTCATGGATCTCATGCATAGGGTGTTTTAACCCTACCTAAATAAGTTTTTTGTGGTATTTGTTGATGACATTTTGATCTACTCCAAGTCTGATGAGGAGCATAAGGGTCACTTAAGGGTTGTTCTCCAAATCTTGAGGGGCCATTAGTTGTACGCCAAGTTCAGCGAGTGTGAATTTTGGCTGACAGAAGTGAAATTTTTGGGACACGTGGTTTCAGCTTCGGGTGTGTCAGTTGACCCGGAGAAGGTTGAGGCAATTATGAGTTGGGAGAGGCCGAAGTCAGTGTTTGAGATACGTAGTTTCTTGGAATTTGTAGGGTATTACAGGAAGTTCATTGATAACTTCTTTTGACTAGCTGCACCTATGACTAGATTGACTCGAAAGGAGGTCAAGTTTGAGTGGAATGACACGTGTGAGAAATCATTCTAGAAATTGGAGAGGAGGCTTACTTTAGCTCCGATTTTGACAGTTCTAGAGAGGGGACAAAGGTACATAGTTTATGGTGATGCCTCCAAGGATGGACTTAGGTGTGTTTTGATGTAGTCTAAGAGGGTGGTGGTTTATAGTTCTCGATAGTTAAAGTCTTTGCCTTGAAAGCTTGACACCACTATTTATATGGTGAGCAGTTTGAGATATTTTTGGACCACAAAAGTCTAAAGTACATTTTTATGTAGCGAGACCTTAATATGAGGTAACACAGGTGGATGGAGTATTTGGAGGACTATGACTTCATTTTGCATTACCATCCCGGTAAGGCAAATATGTTGTCTGATGCACTCAGTCGAAAGTCATGGGGAGTCTTGGTTAGTGTGGCTTCCTAAGAGTGACAGATGCTCGAGACTGTGGGACAGTTCGAGATGCACTACAGGGGTCAGACTCAGGGTACTTTGGGGAGTTTGGTGGCTACACCTTCCTTACTGAGCAGAGTGATCAAGTTCCAGGGGCAAGACACAAAGATGTTGTCCATCAGGGATCGGGTACAAGTAGATGTAGGTAACGAGGGTTGGTCCATTCACGCAGATGGTAGTCTTCGATTTAGGGTAAGGATTGTAGTTTCCCAGTCTGTGGATCTAAGAGAGAAGATCCTTAGGAAGTTTCATTGCTCCCGTTTTGCTGTACATCCAGGTAGCACGAAGATGTACCATGATCTTTGTCGTCAGTACTATTAGAGTGGAATGAAGAGGCACGTTGGGGACTTTGTTAGTCGATGTCTCATGTGTCAGTAGGTTAAAGCAGAGCACTAGAGACCAACAGGGTTGCTCCAGCCTTTGGAGATAGCTTAGTGGAAGTGGGAGCATGTCACGATAAATTTTGTGACCCAAGCATGACGCGGTGTAGGTTATAGTGGACCGGCTTACGAAGTTGACACATTTTTTGGCAGTACGAATGACCTTCACACTGGAGAAATTTTGTAGCCTGTACATACGGGAGATAGTCTAGTTGCATGGGGTGTCTGTATCTATAGTATCAGATCGAGATCTCAGGTTCATGGCCCATTTTTGGGAGAGTTTCCAGTTGGCCATGGGGATACAATTGATGATGCGCATAACTTTTTATCCCCAGATGGACAGTCAGTCAGAGAGGACCATCCAGATTTTAGAAAACATGCAACAGGCATGCGTCCTTGATCTCAAGGGTAGTTGGAAAGATCACTTACCCTTAGTGGAGTTTGCCTACAACAATAGTTATCAGACAAGCATACATATGACACCCTATAAGACACTTTATGAGAGACCCTCTACGGCTCTGAATTTGGTTAGAGACACCTCAGAGAAGGTGGGTTTGATATGGAAGCATTTTCTTACGGCACAAAGCCTGCAGAAGAGCTACGCCTACAAACGGCGGTGACCTCTAGAGTTTGGATTTGGAGATCACGTCTTCTTGAAGGTGATGCCTAAGAGGGGAGTGGTCGAATTCGAAAAGCAAAAAAAGCTGTCGCCGAGGTATATCAGGCCCTTCGAAGTACTTGAGAGGGTTGATATAATCGCTTACCGATTGGTGTTACCACCAAATTTATCGGGTGTTCACGTAGTGTTCCATGTTTTGGAAATACATCCCAGATCCGACACATGTGGTGGATTGAGGCGAGCTAGATGTTGATGCAGATTAGACCTTCAAGGAGGGCCGATGCGTGTCATGGATAGCTAAAAGCAGGTTTTACGAGGCAAGACCGTGAGGCTGGTAAATGTGTTGTTGCAGCACCGAGGTGTGAAGGAGGCGACATGGGAGCGTGAGGACACTATACGTACCAATTATCTATTCTTGTTCGAGAATGAAAGTATATTCTTATAGTCATTTAGTATTATATGATTGTTGCATATGCATATGGTTGAATGTGCATGTGTGTGTGAATTTCGAGGTCGAAATTCTTTTTAAGGGGGAAAGAATGTAAAACCCGAGTAAATTTGAAAAAAGGCAAAACGGTAATTAGTCACTACAGTATGGGTTGAAAATTCAAATTTTTCTGGAATTGGATGACAAAAGAGACCTCATCGTTGGATTCGTCTCGTGAAATCTAGTTACCTATTCAATTTTTGTTGAATTTCGAGACAGTCAAATTTTTGTGTTTTACGAGGTGATCGGGTGTCACGTGACTTAAAAACGAGAAGTAAAATTAAATTTCAAAAATTAGAAAATAATTTAAAGCTTGTTCAAATAAAAATATTTTAAACTTGAATCGAGACAAAATTTAATTGTTTCGGGACAAAATCGAACCCAAAAATGGAGGACGCGTGACGCAACGAGGGCGAAGCATCTAAGAGGTATAAATAGGGGAGAAAATCAAATTTTCTTTCTATATCCATAAGATATTTGAAATTAGAGAGGAAGAGAGGAAAAAGAGAGGATTCTCTAACTTCTCTTTACGATCTACGACTCTACGTTGGTTGGAATTGTTTGGGTTAAGAACCAAAGTTCATCTACACGACGAGAACTACGCCTACGTAACAAAAATCGAAGGTTTTGACAAAGAACAAAAAATAAAATTTTGGAGGAAGCAATTATTAGAGCTTGTTTTGGGTCTTGGGAGTTTTCTACCGTTATTTTACATGTTTTGGTGCCTTGAAGGTATTTGATAAAATGCCTACGTTGATGTAGCATGTTGGTTTCTTTGAAAATGTTATAACATGCTTGGGTATTGAGAATAACTTAAATCAATTCCAGCATGAAATGAGTACTTAGAAATTACTTGTTTGTGATTTCTTGAAAAATGTATTGATTGGACATGTTATGTGTTTACATTTATGTCTTGAAGGTGTTTGATGAAATACCTATGTAGATTAAGTGTGTTATTTGTATTGATTGTGTTATAACATGCTTGGGAGTTGGTTTGGTATATGCATATGATATATTGACGTTGAGGTTATTTGTGGTGGTTAAATGCATATGATGTAACTTACCATAGAAAAGGTTGTTGAATATTGAATTGTTCATAATGTGCTCATGACATATTGAACATGATTGAGAATTGCAATTGTAAATTTACATTGCATATGCACGGATAACATCACATTCGTGGGCATTGGACATGAGTGTGAGTGGTGTGCATGCTTTTGAATCAAACACCATTCTTGGTGGTTGAGGCGTGGACTTGGGAAGGTTGGACCTAGGTCCGGCTGAGTTACACGGTTGCATGAAAACTTGTGTCAGGTATAGCAAGAAGGGTTAGATACTCCCTCGGGTGCAAGTCTAAAAAAGTGTAACGGTGTACGAAACCGGCTGTGAGATTTCAAAATTCAAATACCTAAGAAAGACTCAGTTTATTTTTTTTTAAAAAGTCATTGGATGTGTAACATCAATGTCAGTGGCTTGGAATGCCCGGATGCATATGCATGACATTGCATATGTTAAGGGAGCCAATAAAGGCTCGGGTTGAGTTACATTTGTGAATCTTATCTCATATCATGGCATGACATTGAATATTCCATTATTGAATTGCATATTCTTGAATGGAGTGATTGTTACTTGTGAATTACATGTGAACATTTCATATGCATTTAGGTTAGGGAGTAGCCTCTTTAGGAAATACCCTATCGAGCGTGGCTCAACCTTTATGGGGACAATATTTCAGGTGCGAGACATGCGCCAGTGGATGGCTCTCATTCGGGTCCTCATTGATGAAGAAAAGCTGAAATGTGGCTTTTAAACTATGCTTTTGTAAAACTAAGATGTAAATTAGTTTTTGGATATATAATGTATGTAAAGGATTTGTAATCGAACTCATATGAACTATGTTTAATGTAAAATTGCATATTGTTATATGAGTATGGATAAATGGACCCGGTGTGGTCAATGTTGTATGATTGCACATATTGCGTTTTGGATAGAGCTCTCCGTACAAAGGAGACTGTGCCCGAATTTTGTTAAGTTACAAATCTTGGTAAATGGGGTATAACGGTGTGGTATCGAGTTGCACGGTATCCACGGGTATTGTCACGCCCCGAATTTCCACAAACCCAGGGAGTAAGTGAAAAGGGAGAAAAAAGGTAAATGAAAAGTCATTAGGTTGGATAAATTGTTTTTTCATTCATTTCTCACGTTTTTCCATTTTTTTCCCAAATTTTTTCAATCCACTTTTCTTCAATTTTTAGCCTATTTCTTCAAGGTTTCTAAACCCCCCATTTTGACATCATCCCCACCTATTTAAAAGGTGTTTTACACACTTAACAAGTCTTTTAATTTTTCATAAAATTTCGACATAACCTCCTTTGTTTTCCAAGCCTTTTTCCCACCTAATATTCACAACACTTCATATGTATAAGTATATCAAAACGCACCCTCACTCGGTGGCCACAATCCATGTAAATTAAACATATATCCCTTATTTTCAATATACACATCTAGTTGTCTCAATATACACATATGATACTCATTAAATAGAGATATCTTACATATCAATTGAGTTTACACCCTTACACTTTAAAATGGCTCAAGGTCTATAATCCATTACTTTTTCAAACTGAAATACAAGTCATTTGAGCTTATGCTTATACATACAAAATATGCCCCAAGGGCCAAATATGCATTTAAGCCCCTTTGCTCTCCTTCCCTTACGACTTCCTCAAGTCTCAAGTACTGGGAGTCTCATCTGTAATATGATGTCCCATGAACGGGTCAGCTCAATTGCTGGTATGACAAAATGCTAATGCTAGGAACAAATTTAAAGCGTAGCATATGCAAGTGTACATTTTAAAAAGTACAACTCCATAATTCCTCAATTCTATTCAATGTCAATATGCATGACACACACATGCAACTCTATGCCACTCATGTCTTGCTTCACGGTCCGCCCCCGGTCAGCTCGCGAGTACTGTCATTTGCTAGATTTTGGGATTTTCATCACAGGATCTACACCCTCATAATGCATAGCACCAAGTGCTCAACCCACACTATGTTTCCAAGGATTTATGTATGTCAAGATGCCTTGATTTTTCTCAATGTAAATTTTATGGAACATTCATCAACACATGGTGTATAACTTAAAATATACCTCATTCATAAAGTAAAGCGTAACCTCAAATTCACAACACTTTATCTACACGAATGTGAGGCACAATTTAATGAATTAAACATATGATCAAGTTTCATGTTCATTATTTTCACAATTTTTCAAAGAAAATACAAATACACAAACTACCAACTCATGGAATAAATCATAACTCTCAAACTACAAGAGTTTCTTTGCATGAACATGAGCTAGAATATAATAATCCAGCATATAAGCAAGATAAACCTTTATTATAGCAACAAATTGTCAAGAAATTCAAAGAACACAAAAAGTACTTAAACTACTAACTCTAAGTTTTCAAAACAACTACCACTTAAGTGATTTTCTAACATCAAGTAAATACCTAAATCGTTCAATCAACACATAGAAGGTAAGAAAACTTAAATCTATTCCTAACTTAGCAAAAATATCATACGTAAAATGGTTTTTCTCAAATCAAGGGAGTTGTGTTCGCTGTACATCCAAACTAATCAGTGAGAATATAGCCCTTGTTGAGTGGAACAAGTTCTTAGAAGGAAGTCTTGCAAGAATCTTGGCCTAGAAGTGAGTTTTGGTGGCTTGAAGCTTGGAGAACCTAGGGTTTTTTCTTCACTTTCTCTTCATAAACGTGTACTGCCCCTTTCCAGACTCAAAACTGATATTTTTACATTAAGGGGGCTGTATTTATAGTGGAGGGGCAAAGGTGCAAAATGACCCTTTTACCCTTGATGAATCTGGGACCCTGTTACACTACAACCCATTCCGAAACTCCTCAATTGGATATTTTATTTTAACTAAAATTTTTAAAATTATTTTAAATTAAAATTTTTAAAAAAATAGATTTTGCTTTTGGTCAGGTTTGGCCGGTCCCACCTGGGCCACCCTGGATGCCCTTTTTGTCCAATTTTTGAAACTATTTTCGTTTAGTTTAAAATTTATACAGTAGGTGTATTTTAACATTCTAAGCATGTTTCTCTTCTATAACATTCTAAAATTATGCTCCTAAACATGATCTACACCTAAATGATGCATATATAGTGCCCTACTAGCAAAACTAAAAAATTTATCCTCACTTTTCAGATCTCTACATCCTTTCTCCTTGAAATTTTTTTTCCCGAAATTTAGCAATGCACCTCTATAAATAAAAAACTTTGGATACCTAGCGCAGACTTTGGCCTCACGCTTCCAAGTAGCCTCCTCGACCCCATGATGGTTCCAAAGAACCTTGACCAAAGGGATGGTCTTGCACCATAAAACCTGGTCCCTCGAGTCCAACATCTCCACATGCCTCTTATCATAAGAAACAACACCCTCCACTTGAAGATCTATCCAATCTAGCACATGTGAAGGGTCAGGCTCGTACTTCCTCAACATCGACACATGGAAGACACTATGAACCCCAGATAGCTGTGGCGGTAATGCTAGCTTATAGACTACCTCACCAACCTTCCCAAGGATCTTAAATGGTCCTATAAACCGCGATGACAGTTTCCCGCTATGCCCGAATCTCCTCAATCCCTACCGTGGGGCTACCTTGAGGAACACATATCCCCCAACATCAAATGATAGAGGTCGCCGCCTCCTGTCTGCATAACTTTTCTAGCGGCTCTGTGCCATTAATAGACGCTGTCTAATCAATTGTATCTTGTCGTGGTCTCATGGACTATGTTAGGCCCTAAAGTATCTATCTCCCCTACCTCAATCCAACATATTTGTGAACGACATGGCCTATCATACAACGCCTCAAAAGGTTCCATCTCAATACTAGACTGATAATTGTTGTTGTAGGCAAACTCTACTAAAGCAAGGTGATCTTCCTAGCTACCTCTGAAGTCCATAACACATGCTCTAAGCATGACCTCAAGTATTTGAATAGTACGCTCTGACTGGCCGTCAGTCTGAGGGTGGCATGAAGTACTAAACAGTAGCTAAGTCCCTAAGGCTATCTGAAATCTCTGCCAAAATAGTGCAGTGAAACGTGGGTCTTTGTCTAAAACAATGGAGACAGGAATCCCATGTAGTCATACTATCTCTCGGATATACAACCTACTGAGAACATCTATTGAATCAGTCGCTTTAATAGGTAGGAAATGTGCGGACTTCGTCAACCTGTCAACAACAACCCAAACTGCATCGTGACCTCTAGGTGACATCAGAAGACCCATCACAAAATCCATGGTAACAAACTCCCACTTCCACTCATCTACTGGCAATGGCTATAACAAACCCCCAGGTCTGTGGTGCTTAGCCTTAACCTGCTGGCACGTGAGACATCTCGATATAAACTGCACCGCATCCCCGCCCATCAATATTGGCGACGTAAATCATGGTACATCTTAGTGCCCCATAGGTGTACTACTAGGTGTGAATGATGGAAATCTCTAAAGACATCAGCCTCAAGAGACTCTGGAACAAAGACACATTCCATCCCTCAAAGCCCTCGGCACTTGCAACTCGTGCTCGAATCTACCCTACTTATGTGTCCTATAATTGTGCTTCTGTAACCCTGCTCAACTGTGTAGGCTGGGCACAAACACTGAATAGTGTGGCATATCCCTCAGACTCGACAAGGTCTAAGTCAAACTCACCAATGTCTATCATCATCTCCCACTCACTAATAACAATACTAGCTACAGTGCTCCTCGGTCTCCTACTAAGTGTATCTGCTACGACATTGGCCTTCCCAGGATGGTACTGAAGGTCAAAGTCATAGTCCTCCATATACTCCATCCATCTCCTCTACCGAAGGTTCAAGTCCTTCTACGTGAAAATGTATCTAAGGCTCTTGTGATCTGAGAACAGCTCGAACCTCTCCCTATATAAGTAGTGTCGTCAACTCTTAAGTGAAAAAATGACAGCAGCTAACTTCAAATCATGTGTGGGGTAGTTTTGCTCATGATTCTTCAATTGACGGGAACCATAGGCTACAAATCTACCCTCCTGCATTAATACACAGCCTAATCCTTCTCGTGAAGCATCACAATAAACGATATATCCAATACCTCCCTTAGGTATAATCAGGACAGGTACTGAAGTTAGCCTCTTCTTCAGCTCCTGAAATGAATGCTCATAGTCATCTGTCCACTCAAATCTAATGCCCTTGCGCGTTGGACGAGTCATCGGCGTGGCAATATGAGAAAACCCCTCCACAAACTGATGGTAGTACCCTACCAATCCTGAGAAACTCTGAATCTCAAATACACTCTCCGACCTCTCCTAACTCATAACAACATCAATCTTAGAAGGATCCATAGACACCCCACTACCTGACACAACATGGCCTAGAAACTGCACCTTCTAAAGCCAACACTCACACTTCGAGAATTTAGCAAATAAACAGTGCTTCCTAAAAATCTGTAACATAGTCCGTAGGTGAAAGGCATGCTTATCCTCAGAAGGTGAATAAATCAAAATATCATCAACAAACTAATCTAAGTAAGGACTAAAAATGTGATGCATCAAGTCCATGAATGCCGCCGGGGCATTCGTCACACCGAATGGCATAACCACGAACTCATAATGACCATAATGAGTGCAAAAAGCTATCTTTGCCACATCCTCCTCCCGTACTCTCAACTGATGATACCTCGATCTAAGATCAATCTTTGAGAAACATCTCGAACCCTTAGGCTGATCAAACAAGTCATCTATCCTCAGCAACGAGTATTTGTTCTAGCTAGTGACCCTGTTCAGCCTCCTATAGTCCACACACAAATGCAATGTCTCATCCTTCTTCTTTGCAAATAGTGCTGAAGCACCCCACAGAGAAGTACTAGGACGAATAAAACCCTTACCTTACAAATCAGTCAATTGCTCCTTCTGCTCTCCCAACTTAGCTGGAGCTATACGGTAAGGTGGAATGGAAATAGGCATAGTGCCTGGGATAGGCGCTATTGTGAACTCTATCTCTCATCTTGGCGGTAGACTAGTCAAGTCATCCGCTCATCCACTATGGGTGGTAACACACTCTCTGTAGTCCCACCCCTATTTACTACCAAACTAGCCAACATGTAACTATGACTTCCCTAACTCCTCGAGTCATACAAGGGTGGAACTAAGAAATCCCCACGATCTCCCGTGAAATAAAAGCTATCTCCCTCAAGAGTACACACTGTCACTCTCCCCCTGCAACAGTCTATACTTGCTTGAAAAGCAAACAACCAATCCATTCCCAAAATAATATAAAAACCAGACATGTCAAGCAGAATGAAGTCAAAATAAAGGATGCGATTAGCTATCTCTATTGAGCAATCTTTACAGATCCTCGTCAATATCACACTACCCCCAACTGGGGTGTTAACATGAAATGGTGGATCTAACCGATCTATGTCCAACCACATTATCATGGCAAACATGGTGGATATCAATGAATGAGATGCACCCGAGTCTATCAGTACGCTAACCTATGAACTAAACACAAGGAATGTACCTCGAACCACTGAAGGTCCAAAAGTAGATGTCTCTAGTGTGGCCACTGCATAAACACGACCCTGAGTAGTCTGGCCCTACCTACCTCCCCCTCTCTGTCCCTGCTGACCTCGTCCCCTCTATCCGGGAGCTCCAACACTCTGTGCGGAGGGTGCTGACTGGAAATATGGTGCCAAAGGTCTATGGCCTAATTGTGGCTGTGGCAAAGGCACCTGAGTATGCTGATAGTAATGTGGCTTCTGTGAGCTCTGTGAAGGCTGCCCTTATGGACAGTTGGCCTTAACATGGTCCGTCTGGTGACAAGTGTAGCAAAGCTGTGGAGCTCTCCACCCCTGACCCTATACCAGTGGTGGAAATGACCCCTGGCTCGATCTAACTCTATGCCCATGGCTGGGATCTCTCTGGGGCCAATCGATCATTCTATGACTAGGTTGTCCACACTGATAACAAGTAAGGGGCCTTTGAGGTGCTCCCCCTGGGAAAGTAATAGGTATAGGAGGTTGAGGAACTAAAAACTGGGTAGGTTGCTGCGATGTCTGTGCAAAAGAAGCACTAGTCTTGTACCTCTTCGCTGGTCCCTTACCAGTGTAAACTGGGACAGATGTAGAAGCCTAAGCTATAACTGCCCCACTCTGTGGTCAGGACTCTCTAATCCTTCTAAAGTCGGCCAATTCCCTCTCAACCTTGGTGGCCCTGATCACTGCCTCATCATAGGTCTCCATAATGTGGCTTGCCAGTCTATCCCTAATGGAGGTCTTCAACCTCCTAACAAAGTAAAGGACCCTCAGTCGCTCCTCTCGAATAACATGTGGGGCAAATCTCCCCCATGTAGTAAACCAAGACTCATATTGAGTCATGTCATGTCTCACTATAGGAGAGCCACGAACTCATCCATATCCCCAATCTGTGTGGTCTCGGAAAGTAGTGGTCATTGAACATGGCCACAAAGGCATCCCATCCCTCCCTAAAATTGTTTATCTGGTCAGCAGCTATTCTCCACCACTGACTAGCCAACTCAATAAACTAAAAGGAGGCACACCTATCCTCAAATGCGGTTCCATGATCCCCTGTAAGTCCAGGATCCTGGTGATATGCGCTAATCACTCCTCTGCTACTAGAGGGTCGGGTTGTCCAGCAAATGTTGGAGGTCTCATCCTTTGGAATACCTTCATCATAAAAGTATCCCTAGTCTCGCCACCTGCAGTCCTGGTCTCCTGCATGGCTTAAAACACTCCTGTAAAATGGCCGCCATATCTCTAGCGCCAATGGGTTGCTCCACCTCCTCTGCCGGGGCAAGTGCAAGAGCAGGAGCAGAAGCAGGAGTAACGACCTCCTCAGCTGTGCTACGAGTAGGAGCAGCAGCTCGGGTCCTACCATGCCGCAGTGGTGTAGCCGCTCTAGGCCTATTGCGCCTAGGTACTACAGGTCTAGCAGGAGTTCCCTTTGGTGGCATGTGTCTAAAATTCAAAGAAGAAAAAAGAAAAATTAATACCTCTTTTCACATTAGACATAGGCATTTTAAAAAAAACATGAAGCATATACATGTCAACAACTCACACTTCACAAGCAACAACCACAACATGTCTTAACATACACCAAATAAGTTCTTACACTTAACATAATGCTCACCAAAATTTAAAACCATGTGTCACGGCCCTATTGTGTTCAACAACACCCCATAGTCTCTGGGTATTCAAATCTACGCTTTGATACCAAGTTGTAACGGCCCAAATTTTCACAAACCCCCGGAGTGAGTAAAAAGGAAGAAGAAAAGGAAATGAAAGGTCATTAGGTTGGATAAATTGATTTTTCATTCATTTTCCACGTTTTCCCAAAGTTTTTCAGGCCATTTTTCTTCCATTTTTAGCCTATTTCTTTAAGGTTTTTAAACCCCCCTTTTGACATCCTTACCACCTATTTAAAAGGTGTTTTACTCACTTAACAAGTCTTTTAATTTTTCAATCCTTTTTTCCACCTAATATTCACAATATTTCATATGCATAAGTATATCACAACCCACCCTCACTCGGTGGCCACAATCCATGTAAATTAAATATACATCTTTTGTTTTCAACATACACATCTAGTTGTTTCAATATACACATATGATACTCATTAAATAAAAATATCCTACATATCAATTGAGTTTACACCCTTACACTTTAAAATGGCCCAAGGTCTATAATCCATTATTTTTCCAAACTGAAATACAAGTCATTTGGGTTTATGCCTATACATACAAAATATGCCCCAAGGGTCAAATATCCATTTAAGCCCTTTTTCTCTCCTTCCTTTAAGACTTCCTCAAGTCTCAAGTACCGAGAGTTTTATGTGTAATTTGATATCCCACGAATGGGTCAGCTCAATTGCTGGTATGACAAAATGCTAATGTTAGAAACAAATTTAAGGCGTGGCATGTGCAAGTGTACATTTTAATAACTATAACCCCATAATCCCTCAATGCTATGCAATGTCAATATGCATGGCACACACATGTAACTCTATGCCACCCATGTCTCGCTTCACGGTCCGCCCTTGTCAGCCTGCAAGTACTGTTATTGGCCAAATTTTGGGTTTTTCACCACAAGATCTACACACTCATAATGCATGGCAACAAGTGCTAAACCCACACTATATTTCCAAGGATTTATGTATGCCAAGATGCCTTAGTTTTTCTCAATGTAAATTCTATGGAACATTTCATCAACACATGGTGTATAACTTAAAATATGCATCATGCATAAAGTAAAACATAACTTTAAATTCACAATACTTTATCTACACAAATGTGAGATACAATTCAATGAATTAAACATATGATCAAGATTCATGTTCATTATTTTCATAATTTCTCGAAGAAAATACGAATACGCAAACTACCAACTCATGAAATAAATCATAACTCTCAAACCACAAGAGTTTCTCTGCATGAACATTAGCTAGAATATAATAATCCAACACATAAGAAAGGCACACCTTTATTTTAGCAACAAATTGTCAAGAAACTCAAAGAACACAAAAGTACTTAAACTACTAACTCTAAGTTCTCAAGCAACTACCCCTAAGTGAAACTATTTTTGTTTAGGTTCAAATTCACACAGTAGGTGTATTTTAATATTCTAAGAATGTTTATCTTCTATGACATGCTCAAATTATGCTCTTAAACTTGACCTACACCTAAATGATACATATGTAGTGCCCCACCGGCAAATGATACATGAATAGTGCCCTACCGGCAAAATTAAAAATTTTTATCATCACTTTTCAGATCTCTATAGTTCTGCTCATGATTCTTCAATTGAAAAGAACCATAGGCTACTAATCTACTCTCTTGCATTAATACACAACCTAATCCCTCTTGTGAAACATCACAATAAACAGTACAACCAATACCTCCCTCAGGTATAATCAGGATAGGTGTTTAAGTCAGCCTCTTCTTCAACTCCTGATATGAATGTTCACAGTCATCTGTCCACTCAAATCTAATGCCCTTGCGCGTCAGAAAAATCATTGGTGTGGCAAGACGAGAAAACCCCTCCACAAATCGACAATAGTGCCTTGCCAATCCCAAGAAACTCTGAATCTCAAACACACTCTTCGGCCTCGGCCAACTCATAATAGTACCAATATTAGAAGGATCCACAAAACTCACACTTCGAGAACTTGGCAAATAAACGGTGTTCCTTCAAAATCTGTAACACAGTTCGTAGGTGAAAAACATGCTCATCCTTAGAAGGTGAATAAATCAAAATGTCATCAATAAACACCAAAACAAACTGATCTAAATAAGGACTAAAAATGTGATGCATCATGTCTATGAATCCTGCCGGGGCATTTGTTACACCGAATGACATAACCACGAATTCATAATGGCCATAACGAGTGCGAAAAGTTGTCTTTGCCACATCCTCCTCCCGTACTCTCAACTGATGATACCCCGATCTAAGATCAATCTTCGAGAAACATCTCGAACCCCTAACCTGATCAAACATGTCATCTATCCTCGATAACGATACTTGTTCTTGATAATGACCCGTTTCAGTTGCCTATAGTTCACACACAAGGGCAATGTTCCCTCCTTATTCGCAAATAGTGTTGAAGCACCCCATGAAGAAGTATTAGGACGAATAAAACCCTTCCCCTACAAATCAATCAACTGCTCCTTCAGCTCTCTCAACTCAGCTGGAGCCATACGGTAAGGTGGAATGGAAATAGGCATAGTTCGTAGGATAAGCTCTATTGTGAACTTTATCTCTTGTCTCGGCGGTAGACTAGTCAAGTCGTCTGGGAAGACATCTGAAAACTCATCCATTACGGGTGGTAACTTATTCTCTATAGTCCCACCCCCATCTACTACCAAACTAGCCAACATGTAACTATGACCTCCCCAACTCCTCAAGTCATACAAGGGTGGAACTAAGAAATTCCCACGATCTCCCATGAAATAAAAGCTATTTCCCTCAGGAGTACACACTATCACTCTCCCCCTATAGCAATCTATACTCACCTGGAAAGCAAACAACCAATCTATCCCCAAAATAAAATCAAAACCAGACATGTTAAGTAGAATGAAGTCAAAATAAAGGATGCGATCAGCTATCTATATCGAGTAATCTCTACAGATCCTCATCAATATCACACTACCCCCAACTGAAGTGTCAACACGCAATGGTGGGTCTAACCGATCTATGTCCAACCCCAATGTCATGGCAAGCATGATATATATGAATGAATGAGATGCACCCGAGTCTATCAGTACGCTGGCCTATAAGCTAAACACAAGGAATGTAGAACCACTGAATGTACCTCGACCTTGAATTGTCTGGCCCTGCCTACCTTTTCATGTAAAGAGTAGTTTCCTTAATCCATATTTCTTTCCCTTCGAAGGCTTACCATGTCATTCTCAATCAATCTTCAAGCAAAGTCATCTAATATAATTCATCTATTATTGCACCACGATCTTCCAATCATATTCTTTTTGAATAATTCTTAAAATCCAATTGTACAAAAATTAAGTCATCACTTAACATTAAGTTTTTTTACCCAAAGCAGCACTAGCCAACTATTCATACTAATTCTAGACCACTATTAATAACCTCAAATAAATGATCATATAACAACCTCCAATCCACTCAGAAGCAAAATCATAATTTGTACTCTTATTCCAAAGTTGACACAAATACTTATTCATTTTACCATGCCACTCCAATTGATTGTATTTGAACATTGTACTATTTTATAGTCTCTTAGTCACCCTATTGGAAGACATATCCAACTCAAAGTTTTCACCATAAAATTAAAATTTTCAATCTTTCTGCAATTCTAAACATCTCTATCAATTTCAATAACTTCACCTAACCAAAATTATATAAAGGACGCCATAGTTGACCTTATTTCCAAGCAACAAAATTGAATTACCACACATCTTTGACTTCACAAATTAAAGCAACTAAGGACCAAGCAAAATAATGAAAATTGACATAACCTAAAAAATGTTATAACATCATAAATCATCATATCTCGAACCCTTTTTACTTTCATATATTTTTAGCCAAAATACACTAATACTTTCTATGACATCCAAAAGTCAAGATGTAAAAATAATTCCTTTGTCACCACACATGTCTCCTAACTATCTCCAATATTAGTGTATGCATTTTCCTACAACTCCCATGTAACATCTAATCCCTACGCTTTGATACCAAGTTATCATGCCCCGAATTTCCACAAACCTAGAGAATGAGTGAAAAGGGAGAAGAAAAGTAAATGAAAAGTCATTAGGTTGGATAAATTGATTTTTCATTCATTTCCCATGTTTTCCCATTTTTTTCCCAAAGTTTTTTAAGCCATTTTTTTTTCCATTTTTAGCCTATTTTTTCAAGGTTACTAACCCTCCCTTTAGACATCCTTCCCACTGATTTAAAATGTGTTTTACATACTTAACAAATCTTTTAATTTTTCATAAAATTTTGATATAGCTTCCTTTGTTTTCCAAGCCTTTTTCCCACCTAATATTCACAACACTTCATATGTATAAGTATATCACAACCCACCCTCACTTGGTGACCACAATCCATGTAAATTAAACATACATCCCTTGTTTTCAACATACACATCTAGTTGTCTCAATATACACATATGATACTCATTAAATAGAGATATCTTACATATCAATTGGGTTTACACCCTTTCACTTTAAAATGGCTCAAGGTCTATAATCCATTACTTTTTCAAACTGAAATACAAGTCATCTGGGCTTATGCCTATACATACAAAATATGCCCCAAGGGCCAAATATCCATTTAAGCCCCTTTTCTCTCCTTCCTTTAAGACTTACTCAAGTCTCAAGTACCAAGAGTCTCATCTATAATATGATATCCTATGAATGGGTCAGCTCAATTGCTGGTATGACAAAATGCTATGAACAAAATTAAGGTGTGGCATGTGCAAGTATACATTTTAAAAACTATAACTCCATAATCCCTCAATAATATGCAATGTCAATATGCATGACACACATATGCAACTCTATGCCACCCATGTCTCGCTTTACGGTCCGCCCTCGTCAGCCCACAAGTACTATCATTGGCCGGTGAGTTTTTCACCACATGATCTACACTCTCATAATGTATAGCACCAAGTGTTCAACCCACACTATATTTTCAATGATTTATGTTTACCAAGATGACTTGATTTTTCTCAATGTAAATTATATGAAACATTTCATCAACACATGACGTATAACTTAAAAATATGCCTCATTCATAAAGTAAAGCATAACTTCAAATTCAAAACACTTAATCTACATGAATGTGAGGCACAATTCAATGAATTAAACATATGATCAAGTTTCATGTTCATTACTTTCACAAATTCTCAAAGAAAATACAAATATACAAACTACCAACTCATGGAATAAATCATAACTCTTAAACTACAAGAGTTTCTCTGCATGAACATAAGCTAGAATATAATAATTCAACACATAAGCAAGGTACACCTTTATCATAGCAACAAATTGTCAAGAAACTCAAAGAACACATAAGTACTTAAACTACTAACTCTAAGTTCTCAAAGCAACTACCACCTAAGTGATTTTCTAACATCAATTAAACACCTAAATCATTCAATCAACACATAAAAAGGCAAGAAAACTTAAATCTATTCCTAACTTATCAAAATATCATACCTAAAATGGTTTTTCTCAAACCAAGGGAGTTGTGTTCGCTGTACAGCCAAACCGATCGGTAAGAATATAACCCTTGTTGAGTGGAACAACTTATTAGAAGAAAGTCTTGCAAGAATCTTGACCTAGGAATGAGTTTTGGTGGCTTGAAACTTGGAGAACCTAGGATTTTTTTCTTCACTTTCTCTCCATGAACGTGTACTGCCCCTTCCTAGACCAAAAAATGATATTTTTACACTAAAAGAGCTGTATTTATAGTGGAAGGGCAAATGTGCAAAATGACCCTTTTGCTCTTGATAAATCCAGGATCCCGTTACACTATAACCTGTTCTGAAACGCCTCAATTCGACATTTTATTTTAACCAAAGTTCTTAAAATTATTTTAAATAAAAAATTTTAAAAAATAAATTTTCGCTTGTGATCGGGTTTGGCCGGTCCCACCTGGGCCATCCGGAATGCCCTTTTGTCTAATTTTTGAAACTATTTCTGTTTAGGTTCAAATTCACACAGTATGTGTATTTTAATATTCTAAACATGTTTCTCTTCTATGAAATACTAAAATTATACTTTTAAACATGACCTACGCCTAAATGATGCATATGTAGTGCCCCACTAGCAAATGGTGCATGAATAGTGCTTTACCGGCAAAACTAAAAAATTTATCCTCACTTTTTAGATCTGTACAGGCATTTTGCTGGTTGATGGGTGATCAATGAGTTGACAAAGGACTCTCAGTTTTAGTGGCGTGCAAGTGGTTCTCTAGGTATCTAGAGAGTCTTATTTAAACTGAAACATGAATCAACTAGTCGTCACCACTCACCTGATTAGTCTCCATGTCCTCCAATATTTCCTTAAATCCTTGTGGTCAAATGAGGCTAAAAAATTCCAAGTATGATTAACTATCTTGACTAGTCTTTCACTACTTGTTGGATTCCTCTAGCTAAGTCACCCTTGCTGATTAGAAAAAATCCAAGTTAGACATCCAATCATATCAATGCAATATATATGTATACATGCCCCATTATAAAATAATATTGAATACATAATAATTTCATAAAAAGTGCATCTATGATATATGACATGAATAGAGTTTTATATATTCTAGATTTGACCACCAACTGTGGCTTCATTATCATTGAGGGATTTGACCACATATATTTGAACATCTCCCACTTGGCTACAAGCCCAAGATGTTTATTCATAACGTATACCCATAGCAATAACATGTTGTTTAAATTCTTTGGTTCCAATAAGATTTATCAGTGGGTTTTCAATTATATCTTTTGTACAAAGATAATCAATAATAACATGTTTTTTTTTTTGTATTATATCACTTATATAATGATTTGTAACTCAATATGTTTACCTTTGTGTCCAATTTCCCCATTTATAATGGTTTTTATCCTTGCCTCATTTTCACAAAAAATACAAATAGACATATTATTTACACAGGTAAGCTTTAAAACAATTAGAAATCATTTCAACCATATGGCTTCAGAAACAATCATAATGCAATCAACATATTCAGCTTCCATAATAATTTTAGCTATGCAACCTTGCTTTTTACTAGACCATGAAATAGTACCACTACCTAAAATAAATATATAACATGTGATGAATTTTCTATCATCAATATTATCAGCAAAATTAGCACCACAATAACAATTAACATTTATATCATCAGCTTGTTATGTTAATGAAAAATTTAATGTGCTTTGTATGTATCTAAGTACACATTTCACAACTAACCAATGAGGTATACCTAGATTACTTTGATATCGACTAATCAAACCAACATAGCTAAGATCCGGTCTAGTAAACAACATAGCATACATAATACTACCTACAACTTTCGCATAGGGTTCAAATTTCATTTATTGTTTTTCTTCTTCAGTTTTAGGAGCCATATTCTTAGACAATTTGGTCATTTGTAAATGGGTGATTCAATATGCTTACAAGAATCCATTTTGAATTTCTTTAAAATATTTTTCAAATAAGATTTTTGAGACAAACTCAATTTTCTTTGCTTTCTATCTCTTGAAATTTTAATTCCAAGTACATAATGTAAGTCATCCATATCTTTCATTTCAAACTTGGTATTTAACGAATCTTTTATTTCTAAGATTCTATGTATATCATTTTCGGCAAGTAAAATATCATCTACATACAAGGAAAGAATACTATAATAACTCTCACTATTCTAAGTATATATACAATGATCATAGTTATTTAAAACAAAATCATAGGATATAATTGCATTATGAAAAGTATGATACCATTGCCATGAGAATTGTTTTAAGTCATATAATGACTTATTCAATTTGTACACCTTATCTTCTTTGCCTTCAATTTCATACCCTTGCGGTTGATACATATAAATTTCTTCTTTAAGTTCACTATTAAGAAAAGTAGTCTTAACGTGCATTTGATGTAACTTTAGATCTAAGTATGCAACCAATTGCATTAATATTCTAACTGAAGTAAACTCAGCTACAAAAGAATAAGTTTCATCATAATCTATTCTTTCCTTTTGTGTGTATCCCTTAGCCACTAGTCTAACTTTTTATTTATCTATGGATCCATCTGATTTAAATTTCTTTTTAAGAATCCATTTACACCTAATTCCTTTTCTATCTTTTTGTAAATCAAATAACTCCTAAACTTTGTTTTTCTCTATAGATTCTATTTCTTTTTTAATTGTTTCTTTTTAATTTAAATGATCAAATTGAATTTATAGCATCATTAAATCAATAGGATCATTTGACATTTCTTTATTATTGAATGCATAATAATCTTTTAAGTAGTTAGGTGGATGTCTTTCCCTTTGTATTCTAGTCAAAGTATCCTTGGGTGGAGACTCATTTATTATTTACTCTTGTGGTTATATATTTTCATTTTTGTTAGTAATTTCAAATAACTCAACCATTTTCTTAATTTTATCTAAGTCATCTTCAAAGAAAAAATGTATATCTACTTTTAGTGACTCTCATTGATCCATCATTATGGTGAACTGCAAATCTATAGTCAATAAAATTTTCATAATATCCCATAAAAGTACATTTTATCAATTTAGGATTGAATTTTCCTCTATTCAGTCCTATAATTTTAACATGAGCCGAACTACCCCAAACTTTTAAGTGAGAAAGACTTGATTTTGTGCCCCTCCAAATTCATATTCCTATTGTTCTATAGGGTCCTCTATCAAGAATATAAATGGCGATAGAAATAACATCACCCCAAAATGTAGTACTTAAATGTGCATGACTAAACATAGATCTAATCATGTCAAAAAGTGTTCTATTTCTCCTTTCGTCAACACTGTTTTGTTGAGGTGTTTAAGAAATTGTTAATTGTTGTATTATTTCATTTTCTTTACAAAAAAGACTCAAAAATTTCAGCCATGTATTCATCGTCTCGATCCATCCTTAATATTTTAATTTTCTACCTAATTGGTTTTCTACTTCCGCCTTAAATTCAATAAATATTTGTAAGACATCCGATCTATTCTTTAGTAAATATATATAATCATATCTTGAATAGTTATTAGTGAAAGCAATAAAATATTCCATGCCGCGATGAGTTTTGATATTTAGAGGACTACAAATATTCGACTGTATTAATTCTAGCAAATCTTTAGCTCTTTCTAATTTTTCAAATGACTTTCTAGTCATTTTTTTCCACTTATACAAGATTCACATGGTTTTAAGTCAATATCTAAATTTAGAATCAATCAAATGTTAGCTATCTTTTTCATTTTATCATAATTAATATGACATAGTCTCATATGCCTTAAAATAGAATCAACATTAACATAAATAGAAGAAGAACCAATTTTATTATTATCACTAGCAATATTCAAATGGTAAAAACCATCAACTTTAGTCCCCCATTCAAGACTATGACCATGTTTGCCAATAGAAACCTTAGAAAACCAAAAACATATTTCAAAACCCTTATTATCTAAACATGACACAAACAAGAGATTGTGTTGAATATGGGCGCATAAAACACATCAGTCAATAGGAGATTTTTTTGCTCAAACAACCAAATTCTCACGGTGTCAACTCCTAATATACCATAGTAAGTATTATTTATCATGTATAACTTATGGTCACCAATTTTCATCTCCTTCATTTCAACAAAGTTATCTCTAATCTTAGCCATATATCGAGAACAAATAGAATTAACCCACCAAGCAAGCGAGTCACAGTCTATAAGAAGTGACTCAGAAACCACACAAACATAATGTCTCTTGATCCTTTAAAATTTTGACTATTATTCTTTTTGAGAGCAATTTATTTTGTAATGACCGGGCTACCCACGTATATAACAAGTACCCATTTGTTTTCCCTTAAAATTATTATGTCTCTTGAACTTGTTATATTTCTTAGTGTTTCTTTTAAAGTGCTTGTCTTGTCTTAGCTTAAGAAAAGACGGAGTAGTTGACACATTATTAGATGGAGCACCCATGACAAATTGGGAAGGTGGGGTACTAGAAATTAGGTTTGACACATTACTAAATTTTTTTTAGCCCTTCTCTCGGCCTCAATGCCTAGCAACATAGGTAACTTTGCCATTGATAAATCTTGACTAGACATATTCAAAGAAATCACAACAGTTCCCATGAATTAGGAATACTATGTAAAATAGTGGAAACTTTCATTTTTTCAGGAATTGGATTGCCTAAAGATGCCATCTTTTTAGCTATTACCACAAGTTTATTGACATGTTCAACAATAGACTCATCCTCTTTTATAAAAGTACCATTATATATTTCAATCAAGAGTTGAATATATGTATTAGAGACAGTACCATAGGATTGTGTTATAGCAACAAATATAGACTTAAAAGTTTCATATTCCTCAAAAATGACTTCTAAATCGGGTTGCATGAAAGTGAGCAAGATTGACCTAGCCAATTGGTCATTCTCTACAAACCTTTCGTAGGTGTTTCTAGTAGCCTCTCCAGCCCTAAGAGGTGGTTCATTTGGGTATGGTGTTTCAATGAAAGTGGCTATAAAAGGAGGAAAAGAAGGAAGTTAAATAGATAAATAAAACTCCCCACAAGACCTACAATCATGGCATTTAGGTGTAGTCCTAAAGTTAGTTTTAGGAAGTAGTTAGTGTTGTAATCAAATACTGTTAATTCAGTCTCTCTGTAACTGAAACCAATATAATTAATAAAGGAATCTGCTTTTATTATTTCATCATTTTGTGTGTTTATCGCTTTAAAATTTCATCCAAAGAAGTCCTGAAACAAGGCAATTGAACCCTGTGATGAATTTGGAGCAACATATATATGAGACGAATAATGAAATATTTAACCAACAGATTGAGGTTTTATATATTCCGGATTTGACCACTAACTGTGGCTTAATTATTATTAAGATATTTTAGCCACATATATTCCAACATGTGTGTGTGTGTGTGTATTGGTGCTCTGTTGTGAGTGTGTTATGTCTGTGTGAGAGAAAAGGAAGAAAAGAGTGCGGGAGAAGAAGTATGTTTGGTTCAATATCTAATGTTGTTCATAAGTGTAATAAGAATGCTTTGTTATTGAGATTGTTAGACAATGACAAAGTTGACCTTAATTGCAATCACCTTATGATTTTCTGTTATCGATTTAGACTATAGTTTGTTGGAGGGACTACATTGGTCCAATGTACGAATTTTGGAGATGAAATTGACAAAATTAAAAATGTAAGGACTAAGTGACAAACCTCGGGGATTATTAGTGTAATTTATCTTTAATGTAATACTAAATACTTGTAGAGTGGGGCTATTTCTACCCGTTAAATATTATTACCCACCCTATTTAACTATTTAGTCTCAAACTACTTAATTTACTTCATCTATACTCATCCCATTAGTGACAAAATCCACCCCATTTATACTCACCCCTTCATAAATAAGGCTTCATTTTCTCCTCATTCATTATACATCCTCCCGAAATGTTTTCGATTCATATCTCGTTTCATACACATTTGTGTTGTCCAATCATATTTTTAACTTTATTACTTGTCCCTCTATTTTTATTTGCGTTATTATAATATTCAGTGGTATATAACTACTACCAATTGCATTTTGGTTTGGGGTATAACTTAAACGATTCAACTTGAATTGAACCTAAAATACTCAGTATTTGGACACTGAGTTCTAACTCTTAAACATCTTACAATTTTCTACCATAAATCTGTCAAGTGAAATATATGTTAGTATTTATTTTAAGTCAAGTAGGATTTTTTCATGTAATGATGTACTTGTATTGTATTTTAGGTTTTTAATGTGCATTCTAACTAATAGTTTTTTTATTCTTATATTTTTTGTTTTATTTACTATTTATTATCAATATTTTGTAGAACTTTATGTCTAATTAATATTGGACTCTATCTCTAATTAGAGACTTAAGATGGCATGCCATCTTTTTAATAATAAATATTATGTATATTTAATAGATATCCTATTTACTAAGTTAAATCCTTCTGGGTAACTGACGTTAAAGTAAACTACCCACTACTCCCATCATCAGATGAAGTGACCATCATGGAGTAGTTCAAAGCAGTTATAACTCCTTGATGGAAGGACTTTACTTGTAGTTTCTCTCCAATAATGTCTATCAATTGCTATCAGAGTCAAACTTCTGTCCATTTTGTTCAGTTATTATGATTATGAGAAATCATATTTTGTCTGCAATCCTTCTACCGTATGTTTGGCTTAAAGATCTACTTTTAATATGCATGCCGATAAAAGTTAATTTTAGTCACTGCTTTGGATTCAAACTTTGTTGAGTGCATAGATATGAGAATTATTATGTATTGTCTATCCTAATCTTGAAACTTGTGATTTATTTCTCCTCTGAAACATGCCTTGGCCATTAAAATGATCAAAAGAAATACTACAGAAGGCTTGGAATTGGGACGTGTGCCTTCTATTGAAACATGATTTGATGATTGAAGGAATTTTGTTTCATTTGTGCACACAGGATATTTTTGGTTGATTACAGAAAACTTTTGATCAAGGCAATCGAAGCAAATTTTTTTTTTTTTAAAAGTTGTTTTAAGTCCTGAACACAAAAATTTTGGCCAGAACAGTGAATTTCATTTATACCCATTCAATATTTGGCTCAAATATGTGGTTATACAATTGATCAATATTTTATCAAACTAAATAATATTTTTTGAATCAAATTTATTGCGACATAAAGGAGATGTTTGATCAAATTAAAGCCACTAGGTTATGTTTTCACAGTGGTAATTTCATTAGTCCTGATTTTAAGCCTACAATGATTCACACGTATAGCCCATATTTGGTTTATTTGATTTAATTTTCAGATTTTGGGAACCACTTATTTTATTATATTGGTTTGGTTTTAATGTGATCTTTAAGGCTCAAAAGGTGGAATTTAGCTATAAAAAAAAATTCAGTAACATGCATGTTATTAGGAAAAGTGGCATGTTAAAAGGAACAGTGGCATTACCTTCATGCAATGACTACTTTTGGTTAATATTATACATCACATATTCTTTGGAAAGTAACTTGTTTAAATCTAAAAATTGTTCACGGTTATATTTTCATGGCTTATCAACATGGTTTTGCTTCCGATAATTATTCAATAATGTTAGCATGCTTTTAGATTAAGTTTGGTTATGGTATATGCATGCTAGACAGAATCTTTTTAGGAAATTATTTGGCAGGAATGATTTATTTATGTCATGAACTATGTCACATGGAGATATCATATTAACTTAAGAGTAGCCACAATTGTGACACCCCAAAATTCGGGGGTCCGTTGATCAACCATCAACCCGCGGAATACCCGTAGATACCGAGTAACTCGATATCGCGCCGTAATGTCTCATTTATCGGGATCCATAATTTAACAAAATTCGGGCAAGGTCTCCTTTGTACGGGGAGCTCTACCCAGAACCCAACCTGTGCAATATACATTCATATGACCCATCCGAGGCCCAATATAGAACAATGACCGCACTGGGTCCATTTATGAGTAAACATTGACCACACCAGGTCCATTTATCCATACTCATATAAAAACATGCAATGTTATATTAAATAGAGTCCATATAAGTTCAATTACAACTCTCTTATATAAAATTACATGCCAAAACTAGTTTGCTCCAAAAGTTTTACAAAAAGAGTTATAAAAGCCATAAGTCGGCCTTCTTCACCATTACGGTCCCGAATGAGAGCCGCCCACCGACTTATATTTCGCACTTGAAATATTTTCCCGTATAGGGTGAGCCATGTCCAGTAGAGTATTTCTTATAGAGGCTACTCCCCACCTAAGTGCACATGCAATGTTCACATTCAACATTTCATATTCACATCAACATTCCAAGTAAGAATATGCAATTCTATGTTGTTATTCTACCATGCCATGCTATGAAATGAGATGAAACTCACTCATGCATCATAACCCGAGTCTTCACCAACTCCCACCACATAATGCAATGCCAATGTGTAATAAAATCCATCATTGATGAATTACATCCAATGTTCACTTTGAAATAAAAGTCATGTGTTTATAAACCAAAACTTGTTGGATGTTACACATCGAATGATCATTTCATAAACAAAATCATGTGTCTTTATGGGTAGCGGATTTTGGAATCACACCGCCGGCTCCGCAAGCCTATCTACACTTTTTGGACTTTCACTGTCGGAGTGTATGAACCAGTAACCAGGTTTTTCACCAGAGAGAGTGTCTAGCCCTTCTTGCTATACCAGACACAAGTTTTTCATTTCATGCAACCGTGCGACTCTGTTGAACCTTGGTCCAACGGTACCGAGCCCACTTATCAATCACCAAATGCGGTGTTGGCTTTCAACCATGCACTCACACCCATGGAATGCGATGTCCCCGTGCATATGCAATGTAATGTACCATTGCATGTCAATGTCATGTCTCATATGTAATGAATGTCACATGGACAACTTAAATTAGACATTTCATCATGTATCATGGACAATTATATCATATGCATATAACCTCCAAAAACTCATCAAAATGTTAATATATTAATACACATATATCAACATTTCTTTCCAACACAATCCCTAAGCATGTTACTACGTAATCAATCAATAACATCTTTAATTCTCAAGGCATAATGTGGACATATAACAAGCCCACAAAATAACCCACATAGCAGCCTACAAACAGCCCAAAACAAGCCACATAACGACCCCAAAATAGGCCACCAAAATAGCCCCTAAACAGTCGCATAGAAACCCCAAAATAGGCCACCAAAACAGCCTCTAAACAGCCATATAGCAGCCCCAAAATAGGTTACCAAAACAACCCCTAAACACAGCCTCAAAATAGTCCCATAATCAGTCCATAAAAATAGCCTCAAAACAGCCCCATAATCAGTCCATAAAACAGTCCACATAATCACCAAGTTACAGGAGATTACATAAGTAACTACCATGCATCAAACTCAAGCTAGAAGTTAGCTTAAGCCATTTTCGTGCTCATTTTCTCATTTCCATAACTATATACAAGTTATAGGTCATATATAAATCTAACCCTTTTTCCTATGGACATCAAAGGTTAGAAATACACCAAAGTAGGAAGAACCCTACCTTTTGAAGCGTAAACCGAAGGCTAGAACTTCAAGAACACCCATCAAAACCTCCAAGCCTTGATTTCTCCAAAATCTCCCCTTAAAATCTTTGGTGAAATCCCTCGTTCTTGGTACGTAGATGTAGCCCTCGTTGAGGTGATCGACTTTATTCTTGGCTCGACGGAATCTGACCGACGGAACCTCGAAAATCGGCAAAAGAAATCTTGGTTTTTCTCTTTTCTCCCATACGTTAAAACCAGCAAAGTTCAACTGATATTTTGTGCAAAATATCTAATTTTAGTCCCTATTTATAATTTTCAAGACTTGGCTCTCGTCGCGCCAAGTGTCCCCCATTTGCTCGGGTCCATTTTTGCCCCGAAATAATTTATTTGATCCCGGTTTAAGTTCAAATTGATTTTATTTGAAATTTTATTCAATTATACATAAATTTTATAAAATTTATATTTGGGTACCTTTGTGAGGTCATCTGCCACTCAGCCGCCTCGAATGACGTACAAAAATCTGACTATCTCAGAATTTGATGAAAATTGTTTGGGTTACTAGATTTCGCGATACGAATCCAACGACGAAGTCCGTTGTGTTATACGAGTTCTATAGAACACGTATTTTAATTCCGCATTATAAGTGGCAAACAACCATTTTGCCCTTTTTAGAAAAATTTTAAATTTTCCCAGGTTTTACATTTTCCTCCCCTTAAAAGAATTTCGTCCTCGAAATTCACACATACATACACATACAATCACATGCATATGCAACAGTCATTTAATATTAAATGACTATAAGAAAGTACCTCCATCCTTGAATAAGAAAGGATAATTGGTACGTATAGTGTCCTCGTGCTCCCATGTCACCTCTTCCACTCTTCGGTGCTGCCACAATACCTTACTAGCCTTACGGTCTTGCCTCGCAAAACCTATTACCGGCTATCCATGATATGTACCGGTCCCTCATCGAAGGTCTCATCCGCATCAACAACAAGCTTGCCCTAATCTACCACATAAGTCAGATCTAGGGTGTATTTCCGAAGTATGGAGACATGAAATACCGCCTGAACACCCGATAGGTTTGGCGGTAATGCCAACCGGTAAGCAACTGTACCTATCCTCTCGAGTACCTCGAAAGATCCGATATAACTCAGCGACAACTTTTCCCACTTGCTGAACCTGACCACTCCTCTTTTAGGCATCACCTTCAAGAAGACATGATCTCCCACCTCAAACACCAGAGGTCGCCGCCATTTGTCGGTGTAGCTCTTCTGCCAACTTTGAGCCGTGAGAAGATGCTTCAGTATCAAGTCCACCTTCTCAGAGGTGTCCCTAACCAAATCCGGACCCATAGAGGGTTTCTCTCCCACCTCCATCTAACAAACCAGAGATCGACAAGGCCTTCCATATAGTGCCTCATAGGGTGCTATCTGTATGCTCGCTTGATAACTGTTGTTGTAGGCGAACTCCACTAAGGGTAAGTGCTATTCCCAGCTACCCTTGAGATCTAGGACGCATGCCCTTAGTATGTCCTTTAGAGTCTGGATGGTCCTCTCTGATTGACCGTCCGTCTGGGGATGAAAAGCAGTGCTCATCATCAACTATGTCCCATGGCTTGCTGAAAACTTTTCCAAAAATGAGCCGTAAACCTAGGATCCCGATCTGATACTATAGATATGGGCGCCCCATGCAACCGGACAATCTCTCGTATATACAACCTGCATAATTCCTCTAGTGTGAAGGTCATCCACACTACAAAAAAAAGTGCCGACTTGGTAAGCTGGTTCACTACCACCCACACCGCATCATGACCTTGTGATGTCCGTGGCAAGTGAGTTACAAAATTCATCGTGAGATGCTCCCACTTTTTCTCAGCTACCTCCAAAGACTGGAGTAATCCCGCTGGTTTCTAGTTCATCCTTCACTTGCTGACACGTGAGACATCTACTAACAAAATCCCTAACGTGTTTCTTCATCCCACTCTAGTAGTACTGACGATGAAGATCTTGATACATCTTCGTGCCACCGGGGTGTACAACAAAACGAGAGCAATGAAACTCCCTAAGGATCTCCTTTCTCAGCTCCGCAAACTAGGGAACCATAATCCTTCCCCTATACGGAAGACTACCATCCGAGTGAATGGTCCAACCCTCATCACTTGTCCCCAACTGTACTCGATCCATGATGGACAATATCTCTGTGTCCCACTCCTGGGACTCGATCACTCTGCTCAGTAGGGAAGACGTAGCTACCAAACTCCCCAAAGTGCCCTGAGCCTGACCCATATAGCATATCCCGAACTGTCCTACAGTCTCGAGCATTTGCCACTTCGGGGAAGCTACACTAGCCAAGACTCCTCGTGACTTCCGGCTGAGTGCATCAGCCACCACATTAGCTTTATTGGGATGGTAATACAAAGTGAGGTCATAGTCTTCCAGATATTCCATCCACCTGCGTTGCCTCATGTTGAGATCCCGCTGTGTAAAAATGTACTTCAGACTCTTGTGGTCTTAAAACACCTCGAACTGCTCACCGTATAGATAGTGGCGCCAAGCCTTCAAGGCAAAAACTATAGCCGCCAACTCCATGTCATGTGTGGGATAACTCTGCTCGTGGTTCTTTAACTGCTGAGAACCATAAGCCGCTACCCTCCCAGGCTGCGTTAAAACGCATCCAAGTTCATCCTTAGGGGCATCACAATACACTGTGTACCTTTGTCCCCTTTTCGGGATAATCAAAATAGGAGTTGAAGTAAGCCTCCTTAACTCCTGGAATGCCTTCTCACACGAATCGTTCCACTCAAACTTGACCTCTTTCCGGGTCAATCTCGTCATAAGTGCAGTTAATTGGGAGAAGTCCTCGATGAACCTCCGGTAGTACCCAGCCAATCCTAAGAAACTGCGTATCTCAAAGATTGACTTCGGCCTCTCCCAATTCATGACTGCCTCAACTTTATCCGGGTCTACGGATACACCCGAAGCCGACACCACATGTCCTAAAAACTTCACTTTCGTAAGCCAAAATTCACACTTGCTGAATTTGGCGTACAACTGATGGTCTCTCAAGACCTGGAGAACAATCCTCAAGTGACCCTCATGGCCCTCCTCAGACTTGGAGTATATCAAGATGTCGTCAACAAAACTACGACAAATTGATCTAGGCAGGGTTTGAACACCCTATGTATGAGATCAATGAATGCTGCCAGAGCATTCGTCAATCTGAAAGGCATGACTGTAAACTCGAAATGCTCATACCTCATCCTAAACGATGTCTTAAGGATATCCACCTCCCTAACCCTCAACTGATGGTAACCGATGCGGAGATCTATCTTGGAGTAGACCCGCGCCCCTCTTAGCTGATCAAACAAGTCATCAATCCTCGGCAAAGGGTACCTATTCTTGATAGTAACCGGATTCAACTGCCGATAATCTCTACACAATCGAAGGGTCTTGTCCTTCTTCTTGGAAAATAATACCGGAGCACCCCATAGAGAAGCGCTCGGTCTAATAAAGCCCCTGTCCAATAATTCTTGTAATTGGACCTTGAGTTCTTGCAACTCAGCTGGTGCCATCCTTTGCGGAGTCATAGAAATGAGCGATGTACCTGGGTGCAACTCAATAGTGAAGTTTATATCCCTATGTGGAGGTAATCCCGGTAGTTCATTCGGAAAAATATCCTTATACTCACAAACCACCTGAGGTAGACCCAACTCTTGTCTCACCTCATCCTCTAGGGTAAAGCTTGCTAGTCAACCCATTAACTGCCCGTGCCATCTAGAGTCGTACACGGCTTGGGGTAAAGCACCGTGCTTTTTCCCTTGGAACTTGAAATAAACCCCATCCGAAGTAAAATTAGTGACCCTCTTACGATCACAATCAATAACAACATGGTGTACCGTCAACCAGTCCATACCAAGGATAACATCGAACTCTGACATGTCCATGACCTTAAGGTCCATGGTGAGTAGAATTCCTGAGATCTCTAACTCATAATCCCGACATATCTGGTCAACTCTCACCCTAGCACCTAGAGGAGAACTCACATGCAATGGCTCTTCCAAGGTCTCAACCTCTAAGCTTAACTCTTTCACACATGATGTAGCAATAAAAGAATGAGATGCACCAGAATCAAATATACTCTAGCCCATAAGCGAGATAGTAGAAATGCACCCTGTATAACTGACTGATCCGCTGGCTCAGTTTATGGCACAATGGCGTAGACATGCCCCTACGTCCCTAAAGTCCTGGCTTGTGAGCCCTATCCTCGGCCTCGACCCATGCCCTAGCCCATCTGGCCTGATTGTGAAGTCCCCGCACGTGAATTAGCAGGACCCTGTGTAGCACCCTGGAACTAGTATTGGCTTTCTTGGCCTATGGTGGGGTAGGGAGGAGTTTAGTGAGACTGTGAATATCCCACTGATGATTGCGACTGAGATGCCCCCTGGCCCTGGGATCCTTGCCTTTGGGGACAATCCCGCTTTATATGCCCCGGTTGGTGGCAATGACAGCAAGTCCGTTGGCCTGCCTGATAAGGAGGCCTCTGATTTCTCCCACCTTGGGAGGATTAACCTTGACCTTGGCCTTGATAGCCATGGCCCTGTCCTTGTTGTCCTCGAGGAGTGAAAGTCCTTTGTCTCTTCCCCGCACTAAAAGAAGAGGATTGACCCTCCTTTTTCTTGTCTTTAACACCCACTTCCCGGATGTTCCGTATATCTTCTACCTCCCTCTCAATGGCCATAGTTGTCATGACCATCGAGTCCAAGTCAAACAACAGGAGATCCACAATCTTGCCTTTGATGGACAACTTCAAGCCATCCTCGAACTTCCTCAGTTTGGCCATATCTATGGCCACATAATCATCAGCAAAACATGCTAATTCCGTGAACTTAGCCACGTATTCCATCACTGACATCGTTCCTTGCCTCAAGTCTAGAAACTCCCGAGCCTTTGCATGCCTCGCAGCTGCTGGGAAGTACTTTCCCATGAAGAGTTTCTTGAACTCCGCCCATGTCATCGCCTCCAAGTTTTTGGAGTCTTTCACTCAATCCCACCACACTTGGCATCGGAGGTGATGCCAAGTGTAGCTAATGTCATCGCCTCCAAGGAATTCTCCCTCTAGCCGAAAAGTAGCTAATGTTATCTTCATGGCATCGTAGGTGATTTCCATAGCCCTCAAAATCTTGTCCACTTGTCGGAACCAATGGCCAGCCACCATAGGATCCGCCCCTCCTAGAAAGATCGGAGGATTATGTGCCTTGAACTTCTGGAGGAGAATTGAACCTCCTTGACTCCCACTTAGACCTGTCTGTGCAATAGTAGAGGCCATAGCACTAGCTTGTGCAATGGTAGCCGCGGCCGCACCAATAGTCTCCATGAAGGCTTGTCGGTCAAAGGTCGGTGGTGGTGGTTGGTTGTTTCATCCACCCCGACGTCCCCTTCCTCTAGTTGCCATCTATACACACATAAGATAACAATAGACTAATAACTTAGTATCCCAAAGTTAAGGATCAAAAGTTAAAACTATAGAATATAGTAGATGCCCAAACAGTAGCCTATACATCCTTTCCCTTCCTGACCCTAAGGTTATATTTTCTAACTGTAGTGTGTCTCTTTTCATATACATTTCACCATGTATATTATTCACATAATCACATAGCACGTAATCATGTAACAAAATGTAAGCACATAAGATGAAATGTACAATGCATGCAATGGTTTAGACCCAATGCCCATCAAGCCCTAGGTAATTCGTATACCTATGTTTTGATACCAACCTGTGAAGCCCTAAAATCCTGGGGTCCTAATTTAACAAAATTCGAGCAGATTCTCCTTTATACGGGGAGCTCTACCCAAAACCCAACCTATGCAATATACATTAATATGACCCATTCGAGGCCCAATATGGAACAATGACCGCACCGGGTCCATTTATGAGTAAACATTGACCACACCAAGTCCATTTATTCATACTCATACAAAAACATGCAAGGTTATATTAAAAAGAGTCCATATAAGTTCAATTACAACTCTCTTACATAAAATTACATTCCAAAACTAGTTTGCTCCAAAATTTTTACAAAAGGAGTTATAAAAGAGCCATAAGTCGGTCTTCTTCACCCTTGCGGCCCCGAATGAGAGCCGTCTACCAGTGTATATCCTGCACCTGAAATATTTTTCCGTATAGGGTGAGCTACGCCCAGTAGAGTATTTTCTATAGAGGCTACTCCCCACCTAAGTGCACATGTAATGTTCACATTCAACATTTCATATTCACATCAACATTCAAAGTTAGAGTATGCAATTCTAGGTTGGAATTCTACCATGCCATGCTATGAAATGAGATGAAACTCACTCATGCATTATAACCCGAGTCTTCACCAACTCCCACCACACAATGCAATGCCAATGTGTAATAAAATTCGTCATTGATGAATTACATCCAATGATCACTTTGAAATAAAAGTCATGTGTTTATAAACTAAAACTTGTTGGATGTTACACATCGAATGATCATTTCATAAAAAAAATTATGTGTCTTTATGGGTGGCGGATTTTGGAATCACACCGCCGGCTCCGCAAGCCTATCTACACTTTTTGGACTTTCACCGTCGGAGTGCATGAACCAGTAACCGGGTTTTTCACCAGAGGGAGTGTCTAGCCCTTCTTGCTATACCCGACACAAGATTTCAATTTCATGCAACCGTGCGACTCTGTTGAACCTTGGTCCAATGGTATCGAGCCCACTTATCAATCACCAAATGCGGTGTTGGCTTTCAACCATACACTCTCACCCATGGAATGCGATGTCCCCATGCATATGCAATGTAATGTACCATTGCATGTCAATGTCATGTCTCATATGTAATGAATGTCACATGGACAACTTAAATAACACATTCCATCATGTATCATGGACAATTATATCATATGCATATAACCTCCAAAAACTCATCACAATGTCAATATATTAATACACATATATCAACATTTCTTTCCAACACAATCCCTAAGCATGTTACTACATAATCAAGCGATAACACCCTTAATTCTCAAGGCATAATGTGGACATATAACAAGCGCACAAAACAGCCCACATAGCAGCCTACAAATAGCCCAAAACAAGCCACATAACAGCCCTGAAATAGGCCACCAAAACAACCCCTAAACATCCCATAAAAACAGCCTCAAAACAGCCCTATAATCAGTCCATAAAATAGTCCACATAATCACCAAGTTACAAGAGATTACATAAGTAACTAGCATGCATCAAACTCAAGCTAGAAGTTAGCTTAAGCCATTTCCATGCTCATTTTCTCATTTCCATAACTATATACAAGTTATAGGTCATATATACATCTAACCCTTTTTCCTATGGACATCAAAGGTTAGAAATACAAAAAAGTAGGAAGAACCCTACCTCTTGAAGCATAAACTGAAGGCTAGAACTTCAAGTACACCCACCAAAACCTCCAAGCCTTGATTTCTCCAAAATCTCCCCTTGGAATCTTCGGTGAAATCCCTCGTTCTTGGTACGTAGATGTAGCCCTTATTGAGGTGATCGATTTTAATTCTTGGCTCGACGGAATCCGATCGACGGAACTTGAGAGTCGGCGAAAGAAATCTTGGTTTCTCTCTTTTCTCCCATACGTTAAAACCAGCAGAGTTCAGCTGATATTTTGTACAAAATATCTAATTTTAGTCCCTATTTATAATTTTCAAGACTTGACCCTCGTCGCGCCAAGTGTGCCCCACTTGCTCTGGTCCGTTTTCGTCCCGAAACGATTTATTTGATTCCGATTTAAGTTCAAATTATTTTTATTTAAAATTTTATTTAATTATACATAAATTTTATAAAATTTATATTTGGGGACCTTTGTGAAGTCATCTGCTACCCAATCACCTTGAACGACGTGTAAAAATTATGACTATCTCAAAATTTGATGAAAATTATCTGGGTAACTAGATTTCGCGATGCGAATCCAACGGAGAAATTTATTGTGTCATACAAGCTCTATAGAACAGGTATTTAAATTCCACATTATAAGTGGCAAATGACCATTTTATCCTTTTTGAAAAAAATTTAAATTTTCCCAGGTTTTACAACAACATCTTGAGTTGTATTAGTGAATGATCAACATTTAGTTTGATCATATTAAGTATATGTTTAACATATCCATATTGCAATTAAGTTATTATAGATAATTACTCGGCCTTACAAGGAAGTATTTTTTTTTATACTACTTAATTGGAATACGATATTGAATGGGGTATTAAGGGCTTTGGATACCTTATACCCATAGGTTTTGGGTCCTTTGCTCCTCAGTGTCTTAATTCATTAGACTTATTATAAAGAGTAATAAGCAAATCTTGTACAATTTATGACCTCTACCCACAGGAAGGTTTAGATTTGCTCTATTGAATTTTATAGTTATTGTTTCAAAGTGCTTATTATATTCTTGGCTATTGCAGTTGTTGCTACCTTTTTATTTAGTGAGTCTTCTAACATTCCATCGCTGAGTGGTGGAAATTTTTTAGATTGGTCTTGACATTAGGGTGTATGGACTTGGATTCGGCACTTTGCATTGAAGAACCTCTAATACCCACTGAGTTAAGTTCATTGACTACAAAGAGTGCCTATGAGCGATGGGAGCGATCTAATCGCCTACGTCTGATGCTCATCAAGTCACATGTGAGCAAAAGCATCAGAGATTCTATTCCAGAATGCGATAAAGTGAAGGACTACATGAAGACCATTGAAGAGTAATTTTTCAGTTCAAGCAAAGCCTTGGCCAACACCTTGATGAACAAGTTATCAGGCATGAGACATAACAAATATAGGAGTGTGTGTGAACATATTATGAAAATAAGGGACATTGCAGCTCAACTTAAGTCCCTTGAGGTTGAGATCTTTGAGTCATTCCTTGTTCAATTCATACTTAAATCACTCTACAGAATTTGGACCCTTCAAGATCTCTTATAACACACACAAAGAAAAATGGTCCATCAATGAAATTCTGACTATGTGTGTTCAAGAAGAGGAGAGGTTTAAGCATGAAAATTTGGAGAGTGCCCATCTGATCACTTATAAAGGTGGACAAGGTAAGAAAGGCAAAAGTGTTCTTAAATGGAAGAAAGATGGCAAAGGGTCATTCAAAAACCATGGCCATAAGGATGCTTGCTTCTTTTGCAGGAAGAAGGAACACTTCAAGAAAGATTGCCTGAAGTATAAGAAGTGGTTTGAGAAGAAACGGAATCTCATATCTCTTCTGTGTTATGAATCCAATTTAATTGATTCTTATCATAATACTTGGTGGATTGATTCGGGTACTACAATTCATGGTGTCAATATCATGCAGGGCTTCCTTAGCCAAAGAAAAACGATGGGAAGTGAACATGACATCTATTCAGGAAATGGGATGCATTCGCATGTAGAGGCTATTGGAACTTTTAGACTTGTTTTAGAAACTGACTTTGTTTTTGATCTTGAAAATACTCTTTATGTTCCTTTATTTTCTATGAACTTAATTTCTGTTTCTAAATTAGTACCTTTAGGGTTTGAATTCAGCTTTGTTCGTTTGGACTTTCGTTTGTTCAAAAACTCTAGTTTGTTGGGTTATGGGACATTAGTTGATGGTTTGTCCATATTAAATTTGAATCCTATTTTTGAACATAGCCTCCTAATCTTGCATGATGATATTGGCACTAAAAGGACTATTATTGATGAGAATTCCTCTATGTTGTGGCACAGGAGATTATGATATATCTCCACAGGAAGAATTAAAAGATTAGTTAATGATGGAGTCTTAAAGGCTCTTGATTTTTTTGATTCTGGTACTTGTGTGGATTGCATAAAGGGAAAGCAAACTAACAAGACCAGTAAAGGTGCCAAGAGGAGTGAAGAAATACTTGGAATCGTACACACTGTTATCTGTGGACCATTCCCTACCCCTTGCTTAAATGGTCAGAGATATTTTATCTCATTTATTGATGACCATACACAATTTATGTGTCTCTACCTTATGTTTGAAAAATCTGAGGCATTAGATGCTTTTAAAACATTCAAACGGGAGGCAAAAAAACAATTGGAAAAGAAAATTAATATTGTACGGTCTGATAGGGATGGAGAATATTATGGAAGGTACACATATTTGGGACAAAGACCTGGTCCATTTGTTGAATATTTAAAGGATAAAGGTATTGTTGCTCAGTATACTATGCCAGGTTCACCTTACCAAAATGGTGTGGCTGAAAGGCGAAATCGCACCCTTATAGACATGGTAAGGAGTATGCTAAGCAATTATAATCTTCCTTTGTTTTTGTGGAGTGAAGACTTGAAGACAACAATGTATATCTTAAATAGGGTTCCACTAAAGTTGTTTCTAAAACTCCATTTGAGTTATGGAAAAGATGGAAACCCAGTTTAGGACATTTTCACTTATGGGGCTGTCCAGTTGAGGTTAAGATTTACAGTCCACAATTAAAGAAACTGGACCCAAGGACAGTAAGTGGATTTTGCATTGGCTATGCAAAAAAGTCTAAAGGTTATAAATTTTATTGTCCATCACACACACCTAGAATTGTTGAGGCCAGAAATACAAAATTTATTGAGGGTGTTAGCATTAGTGGGAGTATTCATCGAAAGATTAAGTGGGAGGAATCACGGGATTTGGATACCATACCCGTGAATAAAGATAAGATGGTTATCATTCAGTATAATCCAAATGATATTCAAATACCACCACCACAAGGGGAACAAGTCAACATAGAGTTTACAGCTCCAAACCCATAAAATATGGATGAGACTATAGAACTAAGGATATCCTCAAGGGTAAAAAGACCAGTTATTTCTGATGATTACTTCGTGTACCTATTGGAGTCTGACTTTGATGTTGGACATAAGGATGATCCTATCTCATTTTCACATGTCATAAGTGGAGCGAATTCCATATTTTGGTACAAGGCCATGAAAGAAGAGATGGAGTCCATGGTTAAAAATCAAGTTTGGAAAATTGTTGAGTTACCGAAGGGAGTCAAGGCCGTTGGCTGTAAGTGGGTCTATAAGGCCAAGAAAGACTTAAATGGTAATGTCGAACGACATAAGGCCAGACTTGTTGCTAAGAGCTTCACTCAAAGAGATGGCATTGACTATCACAATACCTTCTCTCCAGTTTCTAAAAAGGACTTGTTTAGGATTATCATGGCATTAGTAGCTCATTTCGATTTAGAGCTACATCAAATGGATGTGAAAACAACCTTTTTAAATGGGGATCTTGACACAGAAGTGTACATGAAGCAACTTGAAGGATTTTGTTCTGATGAGGATAGTCACTTGGTTTGCAAGCTAAAGAAATCCATATATAGACTAAAGCAGGCCTCCCACAAGTGGTATCTTAAGTTTTTCATAATGTTATTACCTCAAATGGTTTTGAGGAGAATGTTATGAATAATTGCATATACCTTAAGGTTAGTGGGAGTAAATACATTTTCGTAGTCCTGTATGTCGATGACATTCTACTTGCTGCCAATGATTGGGTTTGTTGCATAAAACTAAATAATTTATTTCACAAAACTTTGAGATGAGGGATATGGGTGAAGCCTCATATGTCATAGGCATAGAGATTCATAGAGACAAGACTCAAAGAAAATTGGGCTTGTCTCATAAAGCCTACATTGAAGAAGTTTTGGAGAAATTCAAAATGAATGAATGCACACCTAATGCAGCTCTAGTCGTAAAGGGTGAAAAATTCAGTTTGAGCTAGTGTTCGAAAAATGTTTTGGAAAAGGAACAAATGAATAGCATTCCCTATGCATCTGTTGTTGGTTGTTTGATGTATACATAGGTTTGTGTAAGGCCTGACATTGCATTTGAGGTAGGGATGCTTGGAAGGTACCAAAGTAATCCAGGAATGGAACATTGGAAGACAGCTAAAAAAGTTTTGAGGTATTTACAAGGAACCAAAGATTGTGTGCTGACTTACAAGCATGCAAACTATCTTGAAGTGGTTGGATATTCTGACTCGAATTTTGTGAGTTGTTCAAATTCTAGAAAATCCACTTCGGGATATGTTTTCATGCTAGCAGGAGTTGCTATATCGTGGAAAAATGCCAAACAGACGATAGTTGCATTGTCTACTATGGAAGCAGAGTTCATAGCGTGCTTTGAAGCAACTTCACAGGCGAAATGGTTGAGAAATTTTATCACATGGCTTCAGATTGTGGATTTTATATCCAAGCCATTAAGACTTTACTGTGATAATTCGGCTGCTGTTTTCTTTTCTAAGAATAATAAAAGTGGAAGTCGAACCAAGCATATTGACACTAAGTATCTTATTGTCAGAGAAAAAGTCAAGGAACAAGAAGTATCTATTGAGCATATTAGTACAGATCTGATGTTAGCATATCCCATGACAAAAGGGCTCTCAATTAAGACGTATTTGAAACATGTAGAGAGCATGAGATTAATTGGCTCATTGTATGGTTGACTTCTTGGTTTGTAAATATTTGATCATGATCAATGCAAACTTTAGCTATTTTGTGCACATAATGTATTGTTTGTAAAATAATATCCATTGAGATTAGTATATAGTCCATTAGGACTACAGGACCTAGAATGACTTGTAGGTAGTCATTCATAAGGAGTGACACCACATAAAGTTCTGAGGAGATGATGCATTATAATACAAGGAAGGGAGTGTTCATTTAAAAGAGCACAACTGTTTTGATTTGTGCATTATTTTCCTTAATAAAGTTCGGGTAGTTATTTAATTGTATGGCTATATTCAGTATCAAATGTTGGTCACCCAAATTGTCTGATGTGTCATGTCTGCCAAGTGGGAGAATGTTGGACTTTATGTCTAATTAATATTGAACTCTATCTCTAATTAGAGACTTAAATAAATAAATATTATGTCTAATTTATGTCTGCCACATGCCATGTCATCTTTTTTAATAAATAAATATTATGTATATTTAATACATTTCCTATTTACTAAGTCAAATCCTTACGGGTAACTGACGTTAAGGTAATTACCCACTACTTCCATCATCAGATGGAGTGACCATCATGGAGCAGTTTAAAGTAGTTATAACTCCTTGATGGAAGGACGTTATTTTCAGTTTCTCTATTGGATAAGGGTCCCTGCTTATTTATATTTTTATTCTTGTGATTTTCCATTAAGTCATATGGGTATTCAGATATCTTATACGTAGGCAAGAAACTGTTGTGTCATATACCTCCATACAATACACATTTGTGGTTGTTCTTGAGTGTTCTACTTGAGCGTTGAGGTCAAGACTGTGATATAGATTCGTGCTTTTTGGGGTTGTTGGGTTCGTTGATTATTCTCTCTATAGAGAATTCGGATTTCTTATTCTCAAACTTGAACATCAATGGTTGGAGGTAAGTATTCAATTCCGCTACGCAAAATAAGAAGACTAAATTTTTCAATAAAGTCTATCATATTTCAGATGCATAATAACTTGTTTATATATAGATGAATATTAGCACCTTTTTATAAATGGGATAAACTTAGTTACTAGTGTGTGGGTATAAATGGAGTGAACTTAGTGGTTCGAAATTAAAAAGTTAAATGGGGTGGGATAGCCTCACCCATACTTGTAACTTTGTACACATACACACAGAGTAAATAACCTTACTACTTTACATGAGCTAGTTATTATATTATGTGGAGAGTGAAAATTAAATTTAGTGGGATACACTTATCAATTTATGTATTTTTATTAGATGGTTACACCATGTGATAGTAACAATGTAAAATATTTTATGCACAACACATGCATAGTTACCCAATGCAATATAATGAGTCAGATAAGTAGAGTTAAAAAAAAAGTGGCATGCTTCTTTGTTAAAACATAAATAAAAATTAATTTACTCTAACTATAACTATATAGTTTGAGTCGTGATCATTGAGATTTTATGAATAAAGGTGGTTAAATAGAGATAAAGAGAGAATTATAATTTATTATTTACTAAATAGTAAAAACTATTATGAATATTTTAAAAATGGAAATCAAATCCTTCTCTTGTGCCTTTGCACATGAATATGTGGGTGTTTGAGTGTATTTTCTAGAGAATTATGGATAGTTAAGGGGATTATGGTGGTTAAGATAGGAATAAAATAAATGTACTATAAGTTTTTGCATGTGGATTTCAAAGTTCAAACCACTCAAGTTTTTTGAAAATTGGCAACTTGTCCTGTGAGGAAATCAACCGTTCAAGTGTTCAAGATTAAAATTTCCTTCTAAATTCCCACTTCTAAATTTCTACATAAAGTCAAGAATAAATATAAGGAGCCCTTTTGAGCTAGATTTGACTTTGGTACTCAATGAGGTACGTAACTAAAGAGGTACCATACAAGTTTTAGAGTCTAGTTCCAAGTAAAAATTTAGGATTGATCATAAAATCTTAGGATCAATACTAAATGTTAGATCATGTATTATAATTGGATAATTTCATGAAATCTATGTAAATCTCCATCCATTTCATGGTCATGATGCTACCACGATAAAGATCTGAAAATGTTAATGGAAGGGAGGATTTAATGCTTCAAGTTACATCAAAAGAACTCTCTGTATGCACATTCTTATTTAGGAAAAAATTAATGACTTTAGAGCCCTAAGAATCCTTATTGTAATTTATTAGACTTAGAATGATTGTGTGAAAATAGAATCGGCTTTGATCCATGTATGGCTCCTAATTGGTTTTCAAAGAAATTTTTTTTGAAACCTCTTTGTGTTTTGAAAACATAGTTTGAGTCATTATCGAATCCCTCTTGAGCAACACATTTTTAGTGTTCAAAAGGACTAGTATATTGCTTGGTTTTAGGCTTAAAAAGTCAGTAGGGACCGCTCTAAGGGTAAACCCCCACCCTTGTGTCTTTATATATATAGCAAGTAAATATATATAATCGTTTGTAATAGAACTTGTATTAATCTTGTATAACGTAGAAAACTCCATTATACATGTTTGGCATGATTGTGGAAAGGTTAGAAATGGATTGAAAATTGAAAACATGTGAAACAGGTGAAAATGGACAGAAGCAGACAAAGCGTACTGGTACCGCGATGTCCAGAGAGCATACCAATATCGGTACGCTCGATAAATTCCCAAAATTTTAAGTCGCGAATCTTGGTCCATTTTTCACCCTATAAATACTTAAAGACATCTTCGTTAGCCCCATTTCAACATCTCTAACCCTAGGAAACCTTAGAGAGGAAGAAAGAGAGGGAAAAACACAAGATCAAAGGGGATTTGCATATTGGATTGGATCAAAGCCCTAATTTTTCAAGAACACCAAGGTAGGGGTTTCTTCCATTCTTGTTCATTGAGACTAGGGCTTGTATATATGTATTCTTTGACTCAAAATCTTATACTTATGTTATGAAATCATCATTCCTTGGTTTTCTTGCAATTATGATCATGTTTTAAACAAAGTTAGGGTTGAATACCCATGGAATCTCTTTTTCTTGATTTAAAACCCTAGTTTTCAAGAGAGATGAGTTTTTCTCTTGATTCTTCCTTTGTTTTTGATTTCGAAACCATAGTGCTTTGTGTTGAGTAATAAAATAATGTTGTGATGATCTCTTGCTTATTTTTTTAAATTGTTCTCTTGTATTACAAATTGTGAAATTTGGTAATTTTGGATTTCCTTGTGATTTGAGAAAATGGTTGTTATTGCATCCCTTGTATGGTTGTTGTGATGGACTTGAATTGCATTCGAACATTGCCATAGAGTGTTAGAGGTTAGTCTATCCCAGTGGGGGTGAGATGGTTGCCTAACACTCGGAGTGGTTTGTTGTTTGTGAGAACAATCACTATTGTTCACATAAGTTCGAGGCTAAGGGATGGTATACCTTTTCCTGGGAAGGATTCATCAATGCCATGAGAGACGGTATACGCCCTTCCTAAAATGTTTGGGATTTTATGATTGTGGTGGGTGAACGAGATAGAATAGGGGTGTAGATTCATGGGAAGCAACCAACATACATGAAAATATGGGATGATGCTATTGAATGTTTTATTGATTTCTATCACTCTGTCATGTTTCATTGTGGATTATTGATATTGTTTGGAATCGGTTTCCTACAAGAGCTTGTGGAAGTATGAGATTCTACAAGAACTTGTGAGAAATGGTTCATGGTTGGAAATGGTCTATTGTTGGGAAATTTATTTTACTGTTCATCTAATTATTACTATTGGGTAAACTTGAGATCTGTTGAAATGTCCCGGTTTTATTTCAAATTGATATATATAATATTTACGAAATGAGATTGACTTGCTTTATATGTTTTCTAATCCTTGTTCGAGTTTGGGAGGAATGTTGCTATAGAGCTTAGTGCTCACCCCCTACAAACTATATATTTTCAGATTGTGGTCTAGAGGAGGAGCTCAGAGTTGAGGAGCTGATACATTGGGAAGCTCCACTAGATGGGCTCGTGGATCCCGAGGTGGATGTCTTGGGTTATACTCTCCTAGTTGCTAGAGTAGGGAATTTCTTTTGAGATTATGTAAAGACTAATCTTTTGTTATTCCACTGCAAACTTAAATGTGATTCTTTTGGGATGTAATAGCCATGTTTTGGCATATTCTTTTGGGAATGATGTTGTAAATATTACAATTGATGAATGACATTTCTTTATAGATGAATTTTATTAGTCGCTCTCATGATGTGAATGGTTTTAAATTGTAATGTCGTCCAATGTGGATTTTGGGGCGTTACACTATGTTTGCTAGCTTCATTAGAGCGGTCTATAAAGGGAAAGTTTTTAAAAAAAGGTTAATCGTGTGGCAAAGAGGATCACCCTCTGGGTCGCTTTGAGGCTACTCGAGCAGTCTTGAGGTCGCTCAAGCGGTCCCTACTTTGTAGTTTTGGTTTGATTCCAAATTTCATTACGGTGACCACCGCTCTTCCATTGGATCCAAGGACAAACCCCATTCCGAGCCTATAAATAGAGGAAGCCTTCCTAAGTTAAGGTAATCTCTTTTGTGACTTTGTTTCTTACCTCTAAACCTTAAGAGATCTCCCTACAACCCTAGATCCCTAAAATTCAAAGGCTACTATCTTATGATTCATATCCAATCTCAATATTGGAGAAGAAGAATTTGGTTGGTTAAACCAAATCCATTGGAAGTGTGCATATAGAGGATCTTGGCGGAGAAGATCGCTCAAGGACTAAACGAACTGTGCGACAGAGAGTTCAAGTGAAGCTATCCATAATGTTGAAGAGAAACTTTTAGTGGAGAGGTTTATTGATGGAAATGAGCATCTAATCATGGTATTAGTTGATGTATAAGTCTCGAGTACTTGTAAACTGACTTTTAGAAAGTGGATTAAGCTTTGGTGAACCCTAGAGAGGTTCCACGCAATTTTTCCCGAGGATGGTTTCTACGTCAACAAATTGCTTGTGTTCTTTATCATTTTTACATACAAACTTGTGTTAGATCATGTTTTGTACTTGACTAATTTCATGGAACATAGAAGATCCAAAAACATCATTAAAGGAAGGAGATCACGCTTCAAAGTTACATCAAAAATATTCCGAATGCACCTTTAAGCTAGGACAAATGTAATGACTTAAATACCTAAGATGATCCTTTGATTTAATAAACTTAGGAGGATTAAAGTTAAATGGAATCAGGATTAATCCATGTATGGATCCTAGGAGTTTTTCAAAGAAAAGGTTTTTCTAAAACCATTTTGTGTTTTTCAAAACATAGTTTTAGTCATTAGCAGATCCATCTTGATTTGTGACGCCCTAGAATTTGGGGGTCCTTTCTCAACCCGTTGATCACCCATCAATTTGCGGAATACCCATGGATATCGTATAACTCGATACCACGCCGTTATGCCCCATTTTATGGGATCCATAATTTAATAAAAACCAGACAAAGTCTCCTTTATACGAGGAGCTCTGTCTTATACACAACCTGTACATATAACACCCAAATGACCATTCTAAGGTCCAACATCAAAATTCAAGCATTTCATACATTGACCATTCATCCACATCCATTCTTATACAACATCCATTCATTAAAAGAATAAATGTCCATACATAAAGTTCCATTACAAGCCTTTAACAAAATACAAGTTTTGTACTTAGATTAATACAAGGCCAAAATATAGATGTACATAAGAGACTACAAAATTCATAGCGAGAACCATAACCCAGTTCTGTCCTCAAAGTGGGCCCGTAGGAGGGTTGTCAGCGTAAGCTTGTTAAATAACTGAAAAATGTTCCCACAACGGGGTGAGCCAAAGTCCAGTAGGGTATCTTTTACAGAGAATACCTCCCAATCCCAATGGATATGATATGAATGCACTTTCACCAAATCAAGCGTATCACAAGTAACATAGAAATGATACTATTTATGTCAAACATGAATAATGCTTCATGAATGCAAGTCCAACACCGAACCCCCTCCCAGATTCCGATGCACGACACATGCTACGATGCCAAAGACATAAATCGGGCATTCCAAGCCACCGCCATTAATGCAAAGCATCCAATGACCATTTATCAATGCTTTTGTCTTTCTTGGGTAGGTAATTTATGGACATCACACCAAGGAGCTACCAAATCCACACGACATTCAAGGGTCTTTCACCTCTGTTTCTGAATATACCAACACACTTTTCTGGAATTTCACCACAAGGCAAGTGAATGAACCAAGTAACCAGACCTTGCACCTGAGGGAGAATCTATCCCTTCTTGCTATATCCGATACATTGTTCTATGCAATGTTTCATGCGACTCAATTAGACCTTGATCTAAACATCCTGAGTCCACCCATCAACTCACCATGTGGTGATTGACCAACCCATGCACCCACACACTCACACTCATGCCACTGCCCAAGAATGTAGTGCAACCTATGCATATGCAATGTAATGTATATTTTCCATTCTCAATTTATAACGCCCCAAAATCCACGTTGGACGACATTACTATCTAAATACCATTCACCTCATGAGAGCAACTAATAAAATCCATCAAATAAGAAAATTTCATTCATCATATATAATATCTACAACATCTTCACAAAAGAATAAGCCAAACCATGGCCATAATATCAAAAGAATATGCTAGGGTATGGCAATTACATCCCAGAAGAATCAGCTTAATCATGCAGCGGAATAACAATATATTAGACTTTACATTGTCTCAAAATAAATTTTTCCTAGTCTAGGACAAAAGAGAATATAATTCTAGACATCCATCTCAGGATCCACGTTCCCATCTATTGGAGCTTTCCAATGAGCCTGCTCATCTACTCCGAGCTCCTCCTTTAGCACAATCTGAAAAATATGTTGTTTGTGGGGGGTGAGTACAAAGCTTTGTAGCAACATCCTCCCAAACTTGAATAAGGTTTAGAAAACATATAAAACAGTTCGGTCTAACTTTTCAAAATAGCATATATAACTTGAAATAAAACAGTGACAATTTATTTGATCTCTAGTGTACGCAATATCAATAATTTAAATGAAAGGAATAAATATGTTGGAGTGATAGAAAATCAAATACTCATTCAATAGCATCATCCCTCATTCTCATGTATATTGGTTACTTCCCAGGAATCTACACACTGAATCTACCTTATTCACCCATCACAATCACACCATCCCAAGCATTTTAGGAAGGGCGTATACCGTCTCCCACGGCATTGGCAAATCCTTCCCAAAAAAGGTATACCATCCCTCAGCCTCGAACTTACATGAACAATAGTGGTTGTCCTCACAAACAACAATCTACTGCAAGTGTTAGGCAACCATCTCACCCCCAATGGGATAGACTAACCTCCAACACTCTACAACAGTATTCGAATGCAATTTAAGTCCATCACAACAATCATACAAGAGATGCAATAACAATAATTTTCTTAAATTTCCAAGTAGAATCTAAAATCCCCAAATCACCTATAGTATCTCAATAGAACAATTGAAGAAAAATGTAAGAGATCATCACAAATACCATTTTTTTGTTCAATACAAAGCACTAGAGTTTTGAAATTCAGAACAAAGGAAAAATCAAGAGAAAAATCCATTTCCCTTGAAATCTAGGATTTTATGACAAGAAGAGAGATTTCATGGTTATCTAACAATAACTTTGTTTAAACATGGTAATATTCGCAAGAATATCAAGAAATGATGATTTTATAGCATATATATATAAATGAGAGTGAAAACATACATATACATATATGCCCTAGCCTCAATGGACAAGAATTGAAGAAACTCCTACCTTGTTTTTGTAGTTTGGTAAGAAATGTAGAAGATTTGATCTTTCCCACTTGAATTAACACTTGAATCTCTTGTGTTTTCCTTCTTTCTTCCTCTCTAAGGTTTCCTAGGGTTAGAAATGTTGAAATAGGGCTAAAGGAGGTGTCTTTAAGTATTTATAGGGCAAAAAATGGATTAAATCGGCGAAATCTATCGCACAGATTTTTAAGACTGTACCAGTACACTGTACTGGTACGGTAAACTTTCTGGACAGCGGGGTATCGGTACGTTGTACTGGTACGGTAAAACTCTTGAGCGTACTGGTACACTATACCGGTACAGTTTTTCTAGTTTTGCCTGTTTCCTATGTTTTCATTTCCAATCCATTCCAAACCAACCCAAACTTATACAACATACATTTGGACATCAAACATAGTTGGTACAAGTTCGATTACAAAAGATTTCACATATTTACTTGCTATATATATGAGGATACGAGTGTGGGGTTTACAATCCACCTCCCCTTAAAGAAAGTTTCGTCCTCGAAACTTACCTCAAGTAGCAAATAAATGAGGGTACTTCTCTCGCATCTCTAGTTCGGGTTCCCAAGTAGCTTCCTCCACTCCATGGTGTTGCCATAAGACTTTCACCAGTTGGATTACTTTATTGCGAAGCACCTTTTTCTTAGTATCAAGAATCTTCACCAGTTATTCTTCATATGTTGCTCCATCTTGAACTTCAATATCCTCCAAATCTACGACATACATTGTATCCGATTGACATTTCCTCAACATTGACACATGAAACACGTCATGTACCCCTGACAACTGAGCTGGTAACCGAAGTTGATGCGTCACTTTGCCCACAACTTTTATCACTTTGAATGGTCCGATATACCTTGGAGCTAATTTTCCCTACTTGCCAAATCTAAACACTCCCTTTTTGGGTGACACTTTGAGGAACACAAAGTCCCCTTTTGGAATTCTAAGGGTCTTCTTCTTCTATCCGTATAGCTTTTCTGTCTACTTTGAGCCGTGCGTAGTCTTTCCTGGATGAGTTGAATTTTTTCCGTAGTTTTTTGAACAATTTCTGGTCCAAACAAGTTACTCTCTCTAGCTTCCAACCAACAATTCAGGGACCTACATGGTCTTCCTTACAATGCCTCATAAGGTGTCATGCCGATGCTAGATTGAAAATTGTTGTTATATGCAAACTCCACCAATGGAAAATGATTACTCCAACTTCCCTTGAAGTCCAACACATAAGCACGCAACATGTTCTCCAAAATCTGTATCACCCTCTCGGATTGGCCATTCGTTTGGGAATGAAAGGCGGTGCTAAAGCGCAACTCTGTCCCCATAGCTCGTTGTAGACTTTGTCAAAATTGCGCCACAAAACGAGAATCACGATCCGACACAATAGAGAGCGAAACTCCATGCAATCTAACAATCTCGTAAATATAAAGTTTGCTTAAGGTCTCTAAAGTGTTAGTGGTCTTTATACTTAAGAAATGAGCGGACTTGATGAGTCTATCAACAATGACCCATATGGCATTATGTCCTCATGAAGTCTGTGGAAAGCCAGACACGAAATCCATGGTGATGTGATCTCACTTCCATTATGGAATAGGCAAGGACTGTAATAATCCTCTGGGCTTTTGACACTCAATCTTCACCTGCTGACACACCGCGCACTTTGAAACATACTTATCTACGTCTTGTTTCATTCTTTTCCACCAATATTGACGCTTTATGTCCCTATACATCTTGATACTACCTGGATGTATGGAGAATTTTGAACGGTGACACTCACCCAACACTTCTTCCCTTACTTGGTCATTATTTGGTACACATAGTCTTCCACAAAACTGTAACTCATCATTCTGTATCGACCAATTCTCAACAATCTCATTCCTCTCAACCTACCCCGGATAGCTCCCAGTTCGGTGTCTAATCGTTGCAACTCCACAATCCTTTGTCAAAGAATTGGTTGAGCTAAAAGATTAAATAAGTATGATCGATCCCCCCTGTCTATCCACCCATAGATCAAATTCTTCCAAGGCATCAATCATCTTCCACCTATTAACAACAAGAACATTGATTTCACCCGAGACTTTCTACTCAGTGCATCTGCTACTACATTTGCCTTCCCTGGATGGTAGTTGAGTGTAAAATCGTAATCTTCTAGGTACTCAATCCACCTTCTTTGCCGAAGATTCAAGTCTTTCTGGGTGAATATATACTTGAGGCTCTTATAATCCGAAAACACTTGAAACTTTTCTCCATACAAGTAACACCTTCACAACTTAAGAGCAAAAACCACAGTGGCAAGTTCTAAGTCGTGAGTGGGATAGTTCTGCTCATGAATCTTGAGTTGCCTCGAGCCATAAACAACTACCTTGCCTCCTTGCATTAGCACACATCCCAAACCTTGTAACAAAGCATCAGTGTAAACATCATATCCCTCCCCACTGCTCAGAATAATGAGGACAGAAGTTGTTGTCAACCTTTCCTTCAAGGTGCAAAAGGCTAGTTCACACTCTTTGGTCCACAAGAATCTTTCTCCCTTCTTTGTAAGGCGAGTCATTGGAATCGCGAGCTTTGAGAACCCTTCCACAAACCTCTGGTAGTAGCCTGCTAATCCCAAAAAACTACATACTTTGGTCACATTCTTCGGTAGTTCCCATTTCATCATGGCTTCAATCTTTACGGGGTCAACAGCTATCCCTTGTTCGGACACTACATGACCAAGGAATTTCACTTCATCCAAAATTCGCATTTACTTATCTTAGCATATAACTTATGCTCTCTCAATGTTTGTAGAACTACTGAAAGATAATGTTCATGTTCCCCTTGGATTCCTTAATAGATCAATATATCATCAATAAACACAATAACAAACTGATCTAGATACGGTCGAAATACCTTGTGCATTAAGTCCATAAAGGCTGTTGGTGCATTAATCAATTCGAATGACATTACTGTATATTCGAAATGACCATACCGAGTACAGAAAGCTGTCTTAGGAATATCCTCCTCCTTGATCCGCAGTTGATGCTACCCTATGCGAAGATCAATCTTGGAGTAATACTTAGAACTCCTCAGCTGATCGAATAAATTATCAATTCGTGGCAAAGAGTATTTATTCTTCATCATAACCCGATTCAACCTTCGATAGTCCATGCATAGCCGAAGTATTTCATCGTGCTTCTTCACAAAGAGGACCGGGGCTCCCCATGGTGAAGTACTTAAACGGATAAACCCAATTGCCAATAGTTGGTCTAACTGTTTCCTTAGCTCTTTCAACTCCAAGGGTGCCATCCTATAGAGAGCAATGGATATGGGTTCGGTTCCCAGATAGAGATCAATTGTAAACTCAATCTCTCTCTATAGGGGTAACCCTGGTAGTTCATCTAGGAAGACATCCAAAAAATTTGACACTATCTATACCACATCCGGTTGGGATCTATCCCGATCATCTCACATCATGCTAGCTAAGAAACTCAACTGGATCCCCTCCTTAGCTTTCAAGAATCTACTACCCGTAGTAGAAAATGGATGGGAAGAATTTTGATCATTAATGAAGATGAAAACTAATCCACCTGGTAATCGGAATAAAATTCGCTTACGAAAACAATCCATTACCTCATGGAAAGTGGATAATAGGTTCATCCCAAATATTATGTCATACCCCTTCATGTCTAATGCAACCAAATCTACAATCAATTCTTGCTCCCCAATTCGAAGCATACAACCTCTACACACCCTTATAATATTCAACTGTTCTCCCATATGCATGTCAAACCTTAGGGTATGTTCTAGCTTCTCAAATTCCAATCTCAAATTAAGATCATATGTAGTGCGTATGAATGAATGAGTAGCACCTAGATCAAATAAAATTCGGGTCCAAGAATTATAGAGAAGAACAATACCTTCCACAACGGCATTGGAAGCATCTTCCTCCGGTTGAGTCAAAGCAAACATTCTCCCTTGATTGGCACCACCAGGTGCTATAGCTCCTAACGGTCTCTAATGTAGTGGTTTCGGTCGTGGTGGCTTATTTGTATTTACTTGTCCAGCTGCTTGATTGGTCCTTAGTGGAAGCGATGGACAGTTATTTCTAAAGTACCCAACACCTCCACATGCAAAGCATTGACATGGGTTAGTGTATGTTCTATTCTGAGTAACTCCAACTCCACAAATGTCTTGATTCCTTTTCCCCAAAGCTTGGTCAGGTCGGCGGTAAGGAGCTGTCCTTTGTGTAACTCGACTGCTACTAGCACTAGTCCTAATCGGACCTCCCCTTACGAAGTTCTGTCGTCACTGGTTATCCTATGTGTCTCTCTCCACCAATGCAGCTCTGTCAACAAGATCCCCATAGTGTCGGATCTTGTAAGCCACAAGCTTCTCCCTAATGGCAGGCCTCAGGACCTACTCAAAGCATTTGGCCCTCCTAGCCTTGGTGGATATGAACTCTGTGACATAGCGGGATAACTCATCAAACTTCCTCTCATACTCGGCTACAGTCATGTTATCCTATCGTAGAGAGAGAAAGTCGGCACTCATCTTGCCCCTGACTGATTCAGGAAAATATTTGTCTTGAAAGATCTGGTCAAACTCCTCCCAAGTAAGAGCATTCGTGTTCCTCCTTCTTTTCACCGAGTCCCGCCAATGATCTGCCTCCCCCTCTAGCAGATATATAGCTAGGCCGACCCGTAAATCCTTGGCTATCCCCATGCCATCACACATCTTCTTTACTTGGTGAATCCATTTATTCGCATCCAAGGGGTTAGATCTTCCTTGGAAAGTAGGTGGGTGTTGGCGTAAATTTTTTGAAGAACTACCATCCTTCGATTTTCATTCCCGTTACCTGGTACATGAGCTAGTGGATGAGCCCCACTGTTATGGTTGTTGTTTCCATTCTGGTGTTGTACCAGACTGGTTAGCTCCCGCAGGCATTGATATATGTTGTTCATAGCATCGGGAGGTGGCGGTGGTGGTGGGTTTGCTTGACCTCCATGACCACGTCCACGTCCACGTTCACCGTCCATCCTACACATCAATTCACCATTTAGTTTCCTTGATGTACAAGACATTCTAACTATACTTTTAATCTAAAGTATAAGGCTTGTATAAAATTTTAGATCAACAATTTCATTCAACCTAATCCTACTTCTCTAGTGGTAATCCAAAACCTACAACTCCCATGTAAGACCTAATTCCTAGGCTCTGATATCAAAAACTATAACGCCCCAAAATCCACCTTGGACGACATTACTATCTAAATACCATTCACCTTATGAGAGCAACTAATAAAATCCATCAAATAAGAAAATTTCATTCATCATATGTAATATCTACAATATCTTCCCAAAAGACTATGCCAAACCATGGCCATAATATCAAAAGCATATGCCAAGGTATGACAATTACATCCCAAAAGAATCAGCTTAATCATGCAGCAGAATAACAATATGTTAGACTTCACATTGTCTTAAAATAAATTTTTCCTAGTCTAGGACAAAAGAGAATATAATTCTAGACATCCATCTCAGGATCCACGTTCCCATTTATTGGAGCTTCCCAATGCGCCTGCTCATATACTCCGAGCTCCTCCACTAGCACATAATCTGAAAAATTTGTTGTTTGTAAGGGGTGAGTACAAAGCTCTATAGCAACATCCTCCCAACTCGAACAAGGTTTAAAAAACATATAAAAAAGTTCGGTCTAACTTTTCAAAATAGCATATATAACTTGAAATAAAACAGTGACAATTTATTTGATCTCTAGTGTACACAATATCAATAATTTAAATAAAAGGAATAAATATGTCGGAGTGACAGAAATCAAATGCTCATTCAATAGCGTCATCCCATATTCTGATGTATGTTGGTTGCTTCCTAGGAATCTACACAACGAATCTACCTCATTCACTCATCACAATCACACCATCCCAAACATTTTAGGAATGACATATACCGTCTCCTATGACATTAATGAATCCTTCCCAAGAAAGGTATATCATCCCTCAGCCTCAAACTTACGTGAACAATAGTGGTTTCTCTCAGAAACAACAATCGACTACAAGTGTTAGGCAACCATCTCACCCCCACTGGGATAGACTAACCTCTAACACTCTACGGCATTGCTCGAATGAAATTCAAGTCCATCCCAAAAATCATACAAAAGATGCAATAACAACCATTTTCTCAAATTTCTAAGTAGAATCCAAAATCCCCAAATTTCACCTATAGTATCTCAATAAAACAATTGAAGAAAAATGCAAGAGATCATCAAAAATACCATTTTGTTGTTCAATACAAAACACTAGAGTTTTGAAATTAAGAACAAAGAAAAAATCAAGAGAAAAATCCATTTCCCTTGAAATATAGGGTTTTATGATAAGAAGAGAGATTTCATGGTTATCTAACCATAACTTTGTTTAAACATGGTAATATTTGCAAGAATATCAAGAAATGATGATTTTATAGCACATATATATATATAAATGAGAGTGAAAACATACATATACATATATGCCCTAGCCTCAATAGACAAGAATGGAAGAAACCCCTACCTTGTTTTTGTAGTTGGAAAGAAATGTAGAAGATTTGATCTTTTCCTTTTGAATCAACACTTGAATCTCTTGTGTTTTCCCTTCTTTCTTCCTCTCTATGGTTTCCTAGGGTTAGAAATGTTGAAATGGGGCTAAAGGATGTGTTTTTAAGTATTTATAGGGCGAAAAATGGGTTACATTGGCGAAATCTATCGCACAGATTTTTAAAGACTGTACTGGTACACTGTACCAGTACGGTAAACCTTCTGGACAGCGGGGTACTGGTACGATTTTCCCAGTTTTGCCTATTTTTTTTGTTTTTCATTTCTAATCCATTCCAAACCCTTCTAAAACCAACCTAAACTTATACAACATACATTTGAATATCGAACATAGTTGGTACAAGTTCGATTACAAAAGATTTCACATATTTACTTGCTATATATATGAGGATACGAGTGTGGGGTTTACACAATTCATTATAATGCTAACTATGACATGTGAGCGTATGAAAATATCCCATAAATATCAAAATTTCAATTATATCATGAAGCGTATAATAACATTTCATAACATCATTAAACATGTTATAACATTTTCAATTCAAGTAACACACTTGAACATCCATATAAATTCTATCAAACACCTCTGATGCATAAAATGTAAATACATAGCATGTCAATACATATTACACATAACCCATATTTTCATTCCTAAATCAAGTAGATATAAGCATAACATGTTCATCAAATTATCCAAACATCACACTAGTTACATGGTAGCTATGAAAATATTCTACATAGGCATACCCACACCATATAAATAATTGAAATTGAGAATAATCCTAAATAGAAGGAAACCCTCACCTCTCGAACTTAATGAAGGCCCAAGAAATGTTCCTCCAAGCCCTAGCTCCCAAGTTGTTGAAATTTAATCGCGTGTCACCCGATCACACATTTTGCCTCGTTTTATAAGAAAATTCTGACTGTCTTAGACTTTAATTAAAATTGACTGGTCAATTCAATTTCTCGAGACGAATCCAATAGTGAGGTTCGTTTCGTCATCCGAGTTATATAAAAATTTATATTTCTAACACATATTAATTGTCATATTACCCTTTTAATCAAAATTTTAATTTTCCTGGGTTTTACATAATTAACACCCTTTAGTAATCAAGAGAACTTTTAGGCTTAAAAAACCAGTAGAGACTGCCCTATACTTGCTAACCTTCACTAGAGCATTATCTTTATGACTTACGAAAGAAAAATAAGAAAGTCTGAATAATGAGGATTAGGGATCGCCATTTGGGGTCGCTTGAGTGGTCTACTCCCCTAGATCAATTTGAAACAAGTTTTTCATTCTAGTGGTATCTCAAATTTGGAATGCATAGTATTGTCCTTTTACTTTAATTTGAGTCCGAACATCAATCCTATAATATATAGGTGGAGGTCCATTCATAAATAATAATAAATTCATAGCTGATTGGTAAATTAGGATAATAGATACCTGAGGGATCTGACTCCTCCACTATCAGGTTAATAGAAATCAACTTGTTCTAAAAACTCAGAGGGGGATGATAGTAAGAACCCTTTTCAAAAATAGTTGGATATTAGACATTTAGTCATGGGTCCCCTGTAACACCCCAAAAACCACCTTGGACGGCATTACAATCTAAAACTCATTCACATCATGAGAGCACTAATATGATCCATAAATAAATAAGACTTCATTTTTCATCCATAAAATTTACAACATTATCCAAAAGAATTTGCCCAACCATGACATTTACATCTCAAAAATTTAACTATCGTGGCGCAACTGAATAACAAAAGAAAAACTAGACTTCACAATGTTCAGAATAAATATCCTAGTCTAGAACAAAAGAAAGTGTCGCTCTAAGCGTCCACCTCAGGATTCATGCTCCCGTCTATCCGAGTTTCCAAGTGTTCGGGCTCCTCGACTCCCAACTCTTCCTTGAGAGGATAATCTGCAAAGGTTGTTAAGTAGGGGGTGAGCACGAAGCTCTGTAGGAAAATTCTTCCAAACCCGAACAAGGTTTAGAAAAGCATATAAAATGGTCGGTCTCATTTTACAAATAGCATATATAACTTTTGAAGAAAACAGGGACATTTGAAACAGATCTCAAGTTTAAGTAACAATAATAATTTAATGAACAAAAGAACTCAATATACAATTAGTAATCCATTTCACCATAAACCGTTTCTCACAAATTCTTGCGGAATCTCATACTTCCCAAGATTCTTGTAGAAACCATTTCTGGTAGAATAAATAATAACTCATAACTTGAACATTTCACAACAATATATATATGTATCTCAACCATGATGTAAGGCATCCACATGAATCAACGCACTGAGTAACATCTAGTCCACACACACACACCCAAATCTTTTCAAAGATATCCAACCTTTAGGAAGGGCATATACCATACCAATGACAGTGACGTATCCAACCTAGGCATTAGTATACTAACCCTCTGCCTCGATATCCGTGAGCAATAGCGGTTTAGTCTTACCGAAACACTAACCCCACTATGTGTGGTAGGAAAAGTTCAAACCCACACGGAGTATGAAGAATGTCTACTTATTCTACGATATCTCGTCAAAGACCACCCATGGTCATCCCACACTCATAAGAGATACAATACCAAACTCAATTTCTCAATTTACAAGCATATCTCAAAAATCCCCAAATTTATCATGTGACAATTCCAATAACCAATTAAGAAAAATACAAGAGATCACAACAATATCATTTTATTACTCAACACAAAGCACTATGGTTTCAAAATCAATAATAAAGGAAGAATTTAAGAAGAAAATCCATCACTCTTCAAATACTAGGGTTTTAAAGCAAGAAAAGAGATTTCATGGCTATTCAACCCTAACTTTGTTCAAAACATGTAATCTTTGCAAAAAAAGACTAAGATAGGATGATTTCATATCATATATATGACATTTAGAGGCAAAACATACATATTAAATACCTAACCTCAATGAACAAGGATGGAAGAAACCCCTACCTTGTAATCAAGAATTCCAAATCAAAAGCCCAAGCTTTGAAGACCTTATTCCTCCCTTTTCTTTCTCTTTATCTTCTCCTAGGGTTCTAAGAGGTTTGTGGTGAGAGTGGAATGAAATAATGGGACAAATGGGGCTTAGAATGGTGTTTTAAAGCATAAAAAATCCCAATTTTTTTTTACTGTTCGGCAAGCTTCAGATAAAACGTACCGGTACTGTTCAGCTACTGGAGTTCGGCGTACTAGTACGCATACTGGTACGATTTGACTGACAGATTTTTGCTCCAAGTTTCAGTGCAATTTTGGCCCATTTAGGCCAATTTTGTGCCCAAGATTCTTTTTTACCCAAACTCTCTCTAAAGTGTGCTTTCACTCCGGACTACTTCCAAACTTCTACAACATACCCTATTACCTCAACTAACATTTTTATCTTTACTTTTACAATTTACATAGTTCATGCATACTTCATTACATCTATTAGCATTTCAAAAACAAAATTACTTTACTATATGATAATAAGAATGTGGGGGTTTACATCCCCTACACCGTTGGGTTCTTCTGTGTAGCTCTACGTGACTTGAATACTTTTCAAGGCATCCTCTTTGACTAATATATGGAGAATATAGTGACAATTATTTTCAATTTTGAATATTAGATTTTTATTAACTTTTCCCAGGACGAGAGCCTATAAATAGACTCTGGAGCCCCTCGTGTGCACACACGAATGCATTACGGACCCAACAATACTGCTTCAACTTGAACATATATATTAATTTTTTTTATTTACTCTGTATCAAATTGAATGAAAGATTATTAAAATAGTCTGTTATTATTTGTTTTAGCTGGGATTGAATAAAATAACTGAACTTAATTATTGAATGTAGTTTGAATTATTGTGAAATTCAATTAATTACTTGAATTCACAGTTTTTTGTGGACTGGTTGAAGTATTTGACCGATGCTAATTTTGATAGTTCTTCAATTTGTTTAAAAAATTAGTACATTCTAAAATTGCATTTGTCCGAAGTCATGTTCCTGTGATTTTATAGGTAATTATGTGTATTGATAGATAAGTCATCACATATTTTTGGGTAGCTTCCACCTACAATTTACCATTACATTTACTAGAAGTACTACCTTTGAAATGTCTAAATATTGTCTACCACTTTGAGATGGATATGTTTTGAACATTCCAATAAAGCTTTGAAATTGTGGAAGTTACAAAATTTGATTTTATATAATTGAACTCAACTATAGAAAGTTTAAGTTGTAATATTCACATTTTTGAAACACCCAATTTAGCAATACAAGAACATTTTAATTCAGAGATCACTTTAGTCTGGTTTTTAGGCACTTCAAGAAGAGTACAAATTTGTTTGAGAAAAAAATGAAAATGCTTACCATAAATGCACATATTGTAAGATGTTTGCTGAAGTGAACAATTTATACATTCTCATTAGATTATCATTTGGTTTCAAAATTGGTTTGAAGTTAGGTTTTAATTTATTTTGTATTGAGTGTGGACACGAATTAATAAATTTGTGTTCAGAATCCTATATGGAAATTGAATAAGATAAAATTCAATTTCATTGAAGATAAATTATAGTTATTGCATAATGGTATTTGGTGATTCTTTTGCATTCCTTGTGGGAAATTCATGATTAAGGGAAATTGTGTGCCTGCATTGTAACAACTCTTTAAACTTGTTTTGGTTCATTTCACAACTATGCTTAAATAGTTCTTTATTCGTACTACAATACAACGCATTGTTTTACTAACTCTAAAATACCTCATCTAAATTCCCATTTCCCTCCTCCATATTTGCTCCTCCCCCCTCATCGCCCTCGAGTCTCTCTCTCTCTCTCTCTCTCTTGCACACACATAGAGGCAAACGATGAGCTTTGTCTAGCCCAATAGATCCTCTGATTTCATTGCATTCAATGGAGATCAAGTGAAGGGGGGTTCGAGGTATTCTCGTCGTTGCTACTATCTTCCAGGGATCAGGTAAGTCTTGCCCCCTCTCTCTCTGTGCTTCATTCGCTTCCTCTCCCTCGCTCTCCCCACCACCATTTACCACCATCGTCTCCCACCACCACCCCAACCAAATTCCTTCTATCAGCCACAAACCCCTTCCTCATCAAGATGCACACCCCATTCTTCCTTTCCTCCCCTGTCGCCAAAGCAGGTCTCCATCCACTAGGAGCTAGGGTGAGGATAGACCAGATATGTCGAGGTTTTGAGTTAGAGATCTCGGGGATCCTACTCACTATGGACCTTAGGGTCATGGACATGTCAGAGTTTGATGTTATCCTCAGAATGGATTGGTTGACAGCACACCGAGTCGTCGTTGATTGTGATCGAAATAGGGTCACTGCTTATACGCTGGAGGGTATTTGTTTCAAGTTCCAGGGGAAAAGCATGATGCTTTACCTCAGGCCGTGTACGACTCTAGATGCCTTGGACAGTTGATGGATTGGTTGGTGAGCCTTACCCTAGAGGATGAGGCGAGACAGGAAATGGGTCTACCTCGGGTTGTTTACGAATATAAGGATATTTTTTCGGATGAACTACCGGGATTACCTCCACATAGGGATGTAGACTTCACCATTTTGTTGCATCCTGGTACGTTGCCTATTTCTATGACTCCACATAGGATGACACCTACTGAGTTACAGAAACTCAAGGTCCAATTGTAAGAATTGTTGGACGGGGGTTTTATTAGGCCTAGCACCTCACCTTGGGGCACTCCGGTATTGTTTGTCAAGAAGAAGGACAAGACCCTTCGATTGTGTATAGATTATCGACAATTGAATCAGGTTACTATCAAGAATAGGTACCCTTTGTCGGGGATTGATAACTTATTTGATCAGCTGAGAGGGGCACGAGTCTACTCCAAGATAAATCTCTGCACCGATTACCATCAGTTGAGGGTTAGGGAGGCAGATATCCCTAAGACGGCGTTTAGGACGCAACATGGGCATTTTGATTTTACAGTCATGCCTTTCAGATTGACGAATGCCCCGACGGCATTCATGGATCTCATGCATAGGGTGTTCCAACCCTACCTGGATCAGTTTGTCGTGGTCTTCATTAACGACATCTTGATATACTCCAAGTATGATGAGGAGCATGAGGGTCACTTGAGGATTATTCTCCAGGTCTTGAGAGACCATCAGTTGTACACTAAGTTCAGCAAGTGTGAATTTTGGCTTATCGAGGTGAAATTTTTGGGACATGTGGTATCGGCTTCGGGTGTATCCGTAGACCCGGAGAAACTTGAAGCAGTCATGAATTGGGAGAGGCTGAAGTCAATCTTTGAGATATGCAGTTTCTTGGGATTGGCAAGGTACTACCGGAGATTAATTGAGGACTTCTCCCACCTAGCTGCACCTATGACGAGATTGACCCAGAAGAAGGTTAAATTTGAGTGGAATGATTCATGTGAGAAGGCATTCTAGGAGTTGAAAAGGAGGCTTACTTCAGCCCCTATTCTGATTGTTTCAGAGAGGGGACAGAGGTACACAGTATATTGTGATGCCTCTAAGGATAGACTTGGTTGCGTTTTGATGTAATTTGGGAGAGTGTTAGCTTTTGGTTCTCGATAGTTAAAGAACCACGAGTAGAGTTACCCCACACATGACATGGAGTTGGCGGCCATTGTCTTTGTCATGAAGCCTTGGCACCACTATCTATACGGTGAGCAATTCGAGGTGCTTTCAGACCACAAAAGTCTGAAGTACATCTTTACACAGCGGGACCTCAACATGAGGCAACGCAGGTGGATAGAGTTTCTAGAGGACTATGACTTCACTTTGCATTACCATCCCGGTAAGGCAAATGTTGTGGCTGACGCACTCAACTGGAAGCCACGGGAAGTCTTGGCTAGTGTGGCTTCTCGGGAATGGCAAATGCTCAAGGCTATGGGACAGTTCGGGTTACGCTACATGGGGCAAGCTTAGGGTACTTTGGAAAGTTTGGTGGCTACGTCTTCCCAACTGAGCAAAGTGATTGAGTCTCAAGGGCAAGACCTAGAGATATTGTCCATCAAGGACCGAGTACGGTCAAGGACAAGTGATGAGGGCTGGGCCATTCACTCAGATGGTAATCTTCGGCTTAGGGGAAGGATTGTGGTTCCCCAGTCTATGGAGCTCAGAGAGGAGATTCTTAGAGAATTCCATTACTTTCATTTTGTTGTGCATCCATGTGGCACAAAGATGTACTATGATCTTCGTCGTCAGTATTATTGGAGCGGGATGAAGAAAGATGTTGGAAATTTTGTTAGCCTATGTCTCACATGTCAGCAGGTAAAGGCTGAACACCAGAGACCAGCAGGGTTACTCCAGCCTTTGGAGGTAGCTGAGTGGAAGTGGGAGCATGTCACGATGGATTTTGTGACTCACTTGCCACGGACATTGCGGGGTCATGATGCGGTGTGGGTGATAGTGGACCGGCTTACCAAGTTGACACACTTTTTAGGGGTGCGGATGACCTTCACACTAGAGAAATTTTATAGGTTATATATACGGGGAAATTGTTCGGCTGCATGGAGTGCCCGTATCTATAGTATCGGACCGAAATTCCAGGTTTACGGCTCATTTTTGGGAGAGTTTCTAGCGAGCCATGGGGACATAGTTGATGATGAGCATGCTTTTCATCCCTAGACGAACGGTCAGTCTGAGAGCACTATCCAGACTTTAGAGGACATGCTACGGGCATGTGTCCTAGATCTCAAGGTTAGCTGAAAAGATCACTTACCCTTGGTGGAGTTCGCATACAACAACAGTTATCAAGTGAGCATACATATGGCACCATATGAGGCACTATATGAGAGGCCATGCCGTTCTCCGGTTTGTTGGACGGAGATGGGAGAGAGATCCTATACGGGTCCAAATTTGGTTAAGGACACCTCTAAGAAGGTGAACTTGATACGGAAGCGTCTTCTCACGACTTAGAGCTGACAGAAGTGCTATTTCAACAGACGGTGGTGACCTCTGGAGTTTGAGGTGGGAGATCATGTCTTCTTGAAGGTGATGCTTAAGAGAGGAGTGGTCAGGTTTGGTAAGCGAGGAAAGCTGTCACCGAGGTATATTGGGCCCTTCGAGGTACTTGAGAGGGTGGGTGCAGTGGCTTATCGATTGGTATTACCGCCAAATCTATTGGGTGTTCATGCGGTTTTCCATATCTCTATGCTCTAGAAATACACCCCGAATCTGACTCATGTGGTGGATTGGGGAGAGCTTGTTGTTGATACTAATGGGACCTTCAAGGAGGGACCGGTGCGCATCATGGATAGTCGGGAACAGGTTTTGCAAGGCAAGACCGTGCGGCTAGTGAAGGTGCTATGGTAAGACCGAGGAGTGGAGGAGGTGACATGGGAGCGCAAGGACACCATCCATACCAATTATCCTTTCTTATTCGAGGATGGAGGTACTTTCTTATAGTCATTAGATATTAAATGATTGTTGCATGTGCATGTGATTGTATGTGTATGCGTATGTGAATTTCGGGGACGAAATTCTTTTAAGGGAAAAGAATGTAAAACCCGGGTAAATTTAAATTTTTTCTGAAAAAGGGTAAAATGGTAATTTGTTACTATAATGCATATTTAAAATACTCATGTTCTAGACCACGGATGAGAAAACGGAGTTCGTTATTGGGTTTGTATCGCAAAACCTAGTCACCCTGTCAAATTTCATCGAATTTTGAGATAATCGGATTTTTGCACGTCGTTCGAGACGACTGCGTGGTGAATGATATTTTAAAGGTCCCCCAAAACATTTTTTTATAAAATTTTCTTAAAATTAAGTTAAAGTTCAAATAAAATTTATTTGGACTTAATCCAGGACTTAATGAGTCGTTTTGGGACGAAAAATGGACTCGAAAGTCAGAAATATGCGGTGCGATGTGGACCGCACATTCGGGACTATAAATATAGACTTAAAATCATATATTTTGAAAAAATATCTTCATTATTCACCCAAGTGACCGGCCATAGAGAGAGAAGAGAGAAAAGAGAAAAAAAAAAACTTAATCTTCAAGGCTTCCTCCTTTGATTCTCGAAACTCCGTCGTTCGGATCAACTTGGAACAAGAGCTAAAGTCGATCACTGCGACGAGGGCTACGTCTACGTACCAAGAAAAGTGAATTTCACCAAAGATCAAAGAGGGGACTTTGGAGAAATCAAAGGTTCTTGGGCTTTGGTTGGTGTTCTTGGAGGTTCTACTTCTTGCTACACGCTACAAGAAGTAGGGTTTTTCCTACTTTAGTTTTATTCCTATCTTAAGAGGTTGTTAAGGGGCTGAATTTGTGCTATTTTAGGGGCTAATTTAGGGCTGTTTAGTGCCTAAATTGTGGGCTATTTTTGTACTAAAATTGTGACTGTTTTTGGACTGAAATTGTAAATGAGTTTGGACGGAAAAGTGGACTGTTTTTGGATAGAAAAGTGGACTATTTTTGGACTATTTTTGTGGACTATTTTTGGACTATTTTTGTGGACTATTTTTAGGCCATTTTGTGGGCTACATAAGGGTTGTTATATGGTGGTTTATATGGGCTGTTTTGGTGGTTTATATGGGCTGTTTTGGTGGCCTATATAGGGGCTATTTTGTGGCTTAGATAAGGGCCGTTACATGGGCTATTACATGGGTTGTTATGTGTTATATTATGCCTTAATGATTAAGTGTGCTATTATCATAGATTATGTAATAACATGCTTGTGAATTGTGTTGGATATGAATATTAATACATGCTAGTTGATGTTTTGACATTGTGAGGAATTATGGCAAGCATATGCATTAGATATTAAGTATCATGACATATGTTGAGATATGTGGTTAAATTGGTTCATATAGCATTCATTGCATATGAGACACGACATTGGCATGCAATGGTACATTACATTGCATATGCACGGAGACATCGCATATTGAGGGTGTGTGTGTGCATGGTTGTCATCTTCACCTCATCTGGTGTATGAGGAGTGGGTTTGGGAAGGTTGGATTGATGATTCAACTGAGTTGCATGATTTTATGGAAAATTGGGTCGGGTTTAACAAGAAGGGCTAGAATATCCCTCGGGTGAAAGACCTAGTAATTGGATTCGCACTCCGTTGGTGTAAGAGCCCATAAAGTGTGGCGGTGTACGCAGAACTATTGGTAGTAGTCCATGAATTCCGTGTCGGCTGGGTGTCGTTGGTGTAAGTCCATAAATACCCACCCCTAAGAAAAATCCTAGATTTATATAAAAATGTCATGTGATGTGTAATATAGATGACGGTGGCACTGCATTGTGTTGTGGGAGTCAGTGGAGACTCGGGGTAAAATGCATGAGTGAGTCTTATCTCATTTCATAGCATGGCCTGGTAGAATTCCAACCTAAAATTGCATATTCTTTGTTGGAATGTTGATGTGAATATGAAATTTTAAATGTGAACATTGCATGTGCACTTAGGTGGAGAGTAGCCTTTGTAGGAAAATACTCTACTGGGCGTGGCTCACCCTATACGGGAAACATTTCAGGTACGGGATATACGCCGGTGGACGGCTCTCATTTAGGGCCACAAGGGTGAAGAAAGCCGACTTGTGGCTTTAATAACTTCTTTTGTAAAACTTTTGGAGCAAACTAGTTTTGGCATATAATTTTATGTAAGAGAGTTGTAATTGAACTCATATGGATTGTTTTCAATATAACCTTGCAGGTTTGTATATGAGTATGGATAAATGGACCTGGTGTGGTCAATTTTTACTCATAAATGGACCCGGTGCGGTCATTGTGTTATATTGGGTCTCGGATGGGTCATATGAATGTATATTGCACAGGTTGGATTTTGGGTAGAGTTCTACGTACAAAGGAGACTGCTCAAAATTTGTTAAATTATGAATCCCGGTAAATGGGACATTACGGCGCGATATCGAGTTACATGATATCTATAGACATTCCACGAGTTGATGGGTGATCAACGGACCCCCGAATTTTTTGGGATGTCGCACTTCATCTAAACCAACATCTGAGAATAAATAGTATTTATAGGGGGTGAGCACTAAGCTCTGTAGCAACATCCTCCCAAACTTGAATAAGGTTTAGAAACATATAAAATAGTTCGGTCGCACTTTCTAAAATATCATATATAACTTGAAATAAAATAGTGACAATTTATTCAATCTCAAGTTAACGCAATAGTAATAAGTTAAATGAAATGAATAAACATGTGAAGAAATCAATTTAATCATTCAATAGCATTATGCCATATTCTCATGTATGTTGGTTGCTTCCCATGAATCTACACGACGATTCTACATTGTTCACCCATCATAACGACACAAACCAATTTAGGAAGGACGTATACCGTCTTCCACGACATTGACGAATCCTTCCAAGAAAAAGTATATCATCCCCCAGCCTCGAACTTACGTGAACAATAGTGGTTGCTCTCGCAAACAACAATTCACTATAAGTGTTAGGAAACCATCTCATCCACACTGGCATAGACTAACCTCTAACACTCTACGGTAGTTCTCGAATGTAATTTAAGTCCATCACAACAAACCATACAAGAGATGCAATACCAACCATTTTCTCAAATCACAAGTAAATTCAAAACCCCCAATTTCATAAGTATTTTTCCAACATAACAATTCAATAAAATAAGCAAGAGATCATCAAAAGATAGGTTTTTATTGTTCCAAGTAAAGAACTAAAGTTTTTGAATCAAGAACAAGAGGATATCAAGAAGAAAAATCTATTTTTCCCAATGTTAGGTTTTTACATCAAGAACATGCATTTCTAGGGTTATCAAACCATAAATTCTTTCAAAATATGGTAAGGTTTGCAAGAACATCAAAAATCAAGGATTCCATAAAAAATATATATGATTAAGAGTCAAAACATATGTATATATAAGTCCTAACCTCAATGAACAAGGGTGGAAGAAAACCCCTACCTTTCTTCTTCCTTGACTTTGTGTGAAGACTTGAAGATTTGATCTTTCCCAAACTTGAATCAACCCTTTAATCTTTTGTTTTTTTCTTTATTTCTTCCTCTATAAGCCTTTCTAGGGTTAGAAATTTTGAAATGGGGCTTAAGGAGGTGTCCTTATGTATTTTTAGGAGGCCAAATGGTTCCCTTTGCGCGAATTTGAAAGTCAGAATTCGTAGCTCACGTTCGAATATCATTGCCATTTGAACATCCTTTGCTCCCAATACTTTTGCTTTTCATAAGAAAAAAAGTACTAGAATATATTGTCGTTCGAACGGACTTTCACGTTTGAATGTAGGTCATTCGAACGTCATTTCACATTCGAAAAGACTTCCTGTTTCTACTAAAACTGTCAGTAAAGTTTTGACCTATTTAGAGGTCGATTTTGGAAAACTTTTATTCGATACACTTTTGTAGCCCTAGAAGTCTACTATCTACTGTAAAAATCTTAGATCCAATGTACATCAGAATAAAAAGTTATGATCCAAATATTAGACAGTGTCCAAAATCCTTTCTACCCAAATTTTGTCTAAAATGTGTTTTCACTCCGGAATACTTCCAAACTTCTACAACACATCATATTACCTCAATTAAAATTTTGTCTCTACTCTTACAATTCACCTAGTTCATGCATACATCATTACATATATTAGCATTTCCAAACATAATTACGTTGTTATATAAAGAATAGAATGTGGGGGTTTATAACTTTTGCGCCTGGCAATCAATACCTTGCTGCAGTGAGGTATGTTCTGGCTGTGTCTCAGCCCTTGAAATTAATTTACTATGCTGACTTTTTGACAACTCTGATGCATTGGGGATAGCAACTTGTTGGGGAACAGAGACTTGAGTTGCATCTACATAGTCATGAGCTCTACTCGCCACACTATCTGGCTTACTGGAAGATTCATTTGGGACCACTTTTGCAGTAATAGCTTGGCTTCGTTCCACTTCATGCTCAGTCATGAGCTGTGTATTCATTGTTTTCTCATACGCAACAGTGTTGAGCTCATGAGGACTCATAAGAGATCTGGACTATGGATTATATTAAGTATTTATGGTTGGTGGGTCTATGATTTTACAATGGTTTGAGAGGTGGGTGCGAAGGATTTAATGTGGGAAGGTTTAAGGAGGAGAGAGAGGGAGATAGGTATGGAAGAGGGTTTTAGAAACAAGTGGTCAGAAAATGAATTGATGAAGGATGAGGATAATAAATGGGTTAGGAATTGTAGATCAGGCAAAGAATGTATGGATTAAGCAAAGATAGGGATGGACAAGAGAACGGTGGGTTCAAGGAGGAAGAGAACGCAGAAGAGACATGACTTAGGTATGATTCATCACTTGAATAGATTGAATAGTAGTAGCCAACGTCTCCATTGATGTAGTAAATTCTTCTTAAAATTGTTGGAATGTCTATATCAAATAATGGAGACAAAGATGACATCTAGAATCCAAGGCACGAATGTATTTGCTATCTTTAAGATGAATTTTCCGCCCTCTTCTAATAAATATTGCAAGTGAAAAAAATACCAGACAAATTATCCCCTAAATACAATGGACCTATATTTACCTGTTACTATTTGAAAGATTTACTCAACCTAAGAATAGCCTGAACTTTCAGAGTAAAAAAAGAATAATGTCACAAGAAAGCAAGAGAATTTTGGGAGAAAGAAGAATATGAATGTTTTTGGTGTAAATGAAATGAAGTGAATGCACTCCTATTTGTAGAGAATGAAGAGGTGCAAAGGCATCATTTCACTAAAAGACACCATTTCATGAAAAGATACATTTTCATTAAAAGACACATTTTCATAAAGACACTTCAATAACAAGACATCTATACATGTAAAGACACATTCATAAGAAAAGGCGTAATAGACATTTATTCATCCAAATGCACCCTTTCATGGAAAGACACTTATTCATCATTACAATACCTGAAGAGTTGCAACTATACCCATTCACCACTTCCTACCAAAAACACGACTAATTTACATTATTAAAATGTCTAATAGTAAATGACTTAGACATCCACATCCCCATAATATTTATCAGCCATAAGACATAGTGAATTTTTCTTGTGCACAGTGACTCCTGGTTTCACCTCTGTGTCAATATTTTCCTTCTTCATTCCAGTAGGCAGTTCCCAATTAAACAAGTAAAGTAAATTTGCAAGTGCAAGCTCTACCGTCGCAACTCCAAGATAAATCCCAGGGCAACTCCTTCGGCCAGCTCCAAAGGGAATGAATTCAAAATGTTGTCCATAGAAATCAGTAGAACTACCCAAAAATCTCTCAGGTTAAAACACTTTTGGGTTTTTCCAAGATTTAGGATCTCGTCCAATTCCCATGCATTCACATAAACTATGGTTTTGGGTCTAATTTCATACCCATCTATGTTGCAGTTTCGAATTGTCTCATGAGGAAGTAGCAATGGAGTTGGAGGGTGCAATCTCAGTGACTCCTTCACTACCGCCTTGAGATAAGGAAGTTTTTGAAGATCACTTTTGATGATACCTAAAGTAAATTCTAAGTGCTAAGCTCAGGAGGTCAGCTCGGACCAGGAGGTCAGGCACATTAGCAAAGGTCAGAGGGTAAGGGCCGAGTGTCTCTTAAGGCAAGATAACAGCTGGATAACCACTAGAGGATCCTAATGCGTTAGGAGGCTCTAATCAAGGCACTCAATCTCAACCAACCAAGATCTTCTCCTAGAATTAGGGAGAAGCCCACGAAATAAGGGCAAGAATCTCGGCCAAGATCCTACTGAATAGAGAACAGCCCTATAAATATTATGTAACGCCCCCAAAAAGGGGAAGAGGACCCTAGAGGCAAGAAATAGCCATTGTACTCTTGTAATCATCATTATTGAAAGGTAAGGAGCAAGAGTCTCCATTAAAGAGTGGATTAGCCAAGCTCCCGAGCTGTTGAACCACTATACTTCTTCTGTGTTAATCCTCCCAGCCCCTAGAAAAACATTTCTTTCATTATCACATCACCATCATTGCAAAGCATAATTACGATTCATTACTCATACAATTCGGTTTACACCATCAATTTGGCGCCGTCTGTGGGAACGACTGTTCCTGTTACAAATAAAGCTGATTTTTCAGTGACTGATGGTATCAACGCGAAACATTAGCCAAAGTCAGACCAATCCTCTACGGATACAAGATCAATAGGAAGCTGCAAATAGAAGACAACCCAAAAATGCACAAGAAGCAGATCCCCCCATGGGGGGCCTTCCCATGAGTAATAAGATGGAGTCCCTTCGTCTTGTCAATGAACGTCTGATAAAACAGAATGAAGAGCTCTTAAAGCTCCTACAACGCCCACAAGAGGCGCGACAGGCTCAAGGAGGTCAGAATAATCCACCACCAAGGGGGCAACCGCATCTCGAACTCCTCAGAGAAGTTAATGAGGTGGGAGAGAATAGCCAGACCTTGGGGCAAGAACCTCGCCTACCCCCTAGGAATGGTCACAACGAGGAAGCGCAAAGCCAGTATAAGGAATGAAAGAGGAGCAACTTCTTCCCTTATCAACAGGAGAGAAGAGAACATCACTAGGAGCAACATTTCAACGACATCCAGCAAGAACTCAGCCATATGAAGGAGGCAGTGAAGTGCAAGGCCCCAGTCACTATGGATGCCTTGGTGCACCAAATCGAATCCTCATTCACTGCTGGGGTGCTGCACTTCCCTCTCCTACATAAATTCAGAATGCTACAAGTGAATGCTTTCAATGGGACAAGGGATCCCATGGACCACCTTAACACCTACAAAAATCAAATGGAGTTGCATGGATATCAAAATCCAGTGAGAAGCAGGGCCTTTGCTATCACCTTGAAGGGCTCAGCCTTAGCATGGTTCAACATACTCCCCCCAGCCCCGATTTCCTCTTTTAAAGAGCTGTCAATCTTGTTTGTGTCCCACTTCATTGGAACACGGACCTATAGGAAACCGAGCTACCATTTGTTAAATATGAAACAGGGACCTGATGAGAACCTACGGTCTTATGTCCAACGGTTCAACTCAGAATCCTTGAAGGTAGATGTCCTAGATGAAAAATTTGCTATTACAGCCTTCATAGCAGGTCTGGGAGTTCAGTCAAAAGATCTGATATTTTCCATCTCAAAGAACCCCTAGGCTAGTATGGCAGAGGTGCTTGCCAAAGCAGGAAAGTACATAAATGGTGAGGAAGCTCTCCTCTCCAAGGTCGGGAGCTCTTCGTTGAGAAAGGAGAAAGGGAAGGAAGAAAAGAAGAGAGAACGAAGTCCCAGAAAGGAAGGAGAACGAGGTAGGTCTCCAAGAAGAGACAGAGAGCGTTCCCCGAATAGAAGAGAAAATGTCAGGAATCGCCTCGGCCCTCCACAACCAGAGCTACAACCAAGGTATGCACCACGACAACTCACCCCTCTGACTGCTACGGTGTCTCAGATACTGTATAAGGTGCAAAATGAGAAGTTCTTAAGGTGGCCACCTCGAATGAAAGCAGACCCGACAAAAAGGGATCCTACGAAGTATTGTGACTTCCACAGAGACCATGGTCATCACACCGACGACTGTATCCAATTGAAGAAGGAAATAGAATTTCTAATCCAACGAGGGCAACTGCGACGCTATGTGGCCAATGATAATCAAAACCGAGCTCTCCCACCTCCCCCTTAGCGTCAAGCACCAGAGCCACACCAACAACCTATGGGGGAGATCAGAGTGATATCAGGAGGATTTTCCAGAGAATGAGGGTCCAGCTCTGCCAGAAAGGCCCACTTGCAAAAAATCAGAGCCACAGAAGCTCTCGAAGTATATACCGTGTCCAAGTCTCCACGCTTAGACTCGACTATCACTTTCTCATATTTAGATCGGGAGGGCTGCCAACATCCCCATGATGACCCTTTGGTGGTAAGAGTTGTGGTGGCCAACAGGACTGTCCATCATGTTTTGATTGACAATAGCAGCTCGAAAGACATCATTTTTGCTTTTGCTTTTAACAAAATGGATATAGGAAGGGAAAAGCTTGAACCGGTAAGTGCCCACCTATTGGGATTCTCGGAGAAAGGTTGCTGCCCCTGGGGTCAATCCAACTCATCTTGACCTTAGGTGACCCACCCTGTCAGACTACAATAACTGTAAAATTCCTAATGGTTGATGCACCTTCAGCATACAATATGCTCCTTGGAAGACCCTCGCTCAATTCTATAAGGGCTATTCCCTCTGCCTATCACCTTGTAGTGAAGTTTCCAACAGAAAACAGAGTTGGAGTGGTTCGAGGAGACCAGCGCATAACACGGGAATGCTACATGGCATCCATGAGAAATAAGGAGGTTGAGAGCATCCAATTGGATGAGCTTGACATGAGGGATGAACTCGAGACTAGGCCAACACCATCAGAAGAGCTGGAACCTGTTCAAATTGATGAGGAGCCAGAGCATCTTGTTTAAGTTGGATCTAAGCTGAGTAAGGAGATCAAGGATCTCCTCATCCAATTCCTAAAAAGGAACAAGGAAGTTTTTGCATGGAAGCAAGAGGACATGAAAGGGATTGATCCTTTTGTCATCACTCACAAGCTCAGTGTGAATCCAGCTTGTAAGCCCGTTAAGCAGAAGAGGAGGAGCTTCGCCCCGGAGCGTCAGAAAGCCATCAACGAAAAGGTCAGCAAGCTCCTTCACGCGAAAGCCATTCGAGAAGTGGATTACCCAGTCTGGCTAGCCAATGTAGTCCTAGTCAAGAAGACAAAAGACAAATGGCGTCTTTGCATTGACTTTACAGACCTCAACCATGCTTGCCCGAAAGATAGTTTTTCTCTACCCTATATAGATTTGATTGTAGATGCCACTGCGGGACATGAGCTCCTCAGCTTTATGGATGCCTTCTCTAGGTACAATCAGATCAGGATGGATCCCAATGACCAAGAGAAGACCTCATTCATAACTGAGCAAGGGACATACTACTATCAAGTGATGCCCTTCGGGTTAAAAAATGCAGGAGCCACTTACCAGCGCCTGGTGAATAAGATGTTTCAAAAATAGATTGGGACCTCCATGGAGGTCTATATTGACGACATGCTGGTCAAGTCACTGAAGGTAGAGCTCCACATTGGACACCTAGTAGAGTCTTTTTAGGTTCTGAGAGAATACAAGATGAAGCTCAACCCAGCTAAATGTGTCTTTGGGGTGTCAGCAGGAAAATTTCTAGGCTTCATAGTTAATAGCAGAGGGATAGAGGCTAACCCAGAAAAGGTAAAAGCAGTGTTGGATATGCAGCCTCCCTCCAATACGAGGGAAATACAACGTTTAATCGAGAGAATAGTTGCCCTGAGTCGCTTCGTTTCTAGATCAAATGACAAGTGTCAGCCCTTCTTTCAAGTCTTAAAGAAAGCCTTTCAATGGGATGCTCGGGGTGAAGAAGCTTTCAAAGCATTGAAAGAATACTTGAGCTCCCCACCTGTCTTGGTAAGTCCGTTAGAAGGAGAAGTACTTACCCTTTACCTGGCTGTCTCAGAGTTCTCAACCAGCGTAGCGCTAGTAAGGGAGAAGGACAGAGCTCAGCAACCAGTTTATTACTACAGCAGAGCTCTGAGGGGGGCAGAAGAAAGATATCATAAAATGAAAAAACTCGTTTTAGCCTTAGTGACAACTATCAGGAGACTTAGACCCTACTTCCAGGCTTACAGTATCGAAGTCCCAACAGATAAACCTATGAAACAGGTGCTGCACAAGCCAGAATCTTCGGGGAGACTGGTTAAATGGGTCGTTGAACTTAGTGAATTTGACATCAGGTACAAGCCAAGGACAGCCATTAAAGGGCACATATTGGCAAATTTCATTGCAGAATTCATAACTGGGATATCTGCAGAGACAACACAGTTAGTACCTGACCTCCCCACGTGGAAACTTTTAGTAGATAGAGCTATCAATGCTCAGGGCAGTGGAGTTGGTTTGAATTTGACTTCCCCCGATGAGATAGATGTTGAATATGCACTGAGATTTGGATTCAAAGCTTCAAACAACGAAGCCGAGTATGAGACAGTCATAGCAGGGCTCAGCTTAGCTCATTCAATGGAAGCCGAGCAACTGGAGATCTGCAGTGACTCACAACTCGTGGTGAAACAGACAGAGGGTGCTTACGAGGCTAAGGGTGAGAAGATGACCCTTTATCTTAGAAAGGTGCAAGAATTGATCAAGAAATTTGTGCAAGTAAAGATCAGACATGTCCCTAGATTGAAAATTCGAGAGCAAACATTTTGGCAAGGTTGGCAATAGCTTCACAAGAAAATCGGGACAGGTTGATCCCCGTGGAGCATCTGGCAGAACCATCCATTAGTGTTGAAGATGAAGAAGTGCTCTCTATACAGAATCCACCAAGCTGGATGGACCCCATCTTAGAGTATCTCCAAAATGGAGCCTTGCCAAAAGACCCCAAGGAGGCAACAAAGCTGAGAACCAGGTCAGCTAGATTCTCCATTCTGCAGGGAAGCTTGTGTAAGCGAGGTTTTTCAACTCCACTCCTTAAATGTGTGGGAGATGAAGACGCCAACTACATACTCAGAGAAATCCACGGAGGAGTCTGTGGCAATCATATTGGAGCATGGGCTTTGGCAGGAAAGACTCTAAGGCAGGGGTATTATTGGCCCACTTTGCTCAAGGACGCAACAGACCTGGTCAAGAAATGCAAGACTTGTCAGATGCATGCCAACATCCCTCACTGCCCACCAGAGTTCCTGACCTCAGTAATAAGCCCTTGGCTATTCTAACAGTGGGGTCTAGATATACTAGGGGCTCTTCCCACTGGTGTAGGACAATGCAAGTTCGTCATTATAGGAGTGGATTACTTCACCAAGTGGGCAGAGGTAGAGCCCTTAGCAACCATTACAGAACAAAAGGTTCAGAATTTTACTTGGAAATCCATAATCTACCGATTTGGGATCCCCAGAGCAATTGTGTCAGATAATGGGAAGCAGTTCGACAACCCGAAGTTCAAAAACTTCTGTGCCAAGCTCGGAATAAAGAATTACTTCTCTGCCCCAGCTCATCCTCAGTCCAATGGACAAGCAGAAGTCACCATCAGGACTATAAAGTCCGCCCTTAAAACCAAGTTGGAAAATCTGAAGGGCAAGTGGGTAAAACACCTCACAGAAGTGCTATGGCCTTACAGGACAACTACTAGGTCAGCAACACAAGAGACTCCATTTGCTTTAGCTTTCGATTCCGAAGCAATGGCACCTGTCGAAGTGGGGCTCCCTTCATTTAGAACAGAGCTAGCAAACGAAGAAAACAATGATAAATCCCTACTACTAAGTTTGGATCTGTTGGAAGAAAAGAGGGAGGCAACACTGAACAACATAAAGAAATATCAAAGAAAAATAGCAAGATACTACGACAGGAAGGTTAAGCATAGGAGCTTCAAGGTTGAAGATCTAGTGCTGAGGAAGCTTCTACTGGCAAGAAAGGACCCCACTCATGGGAAACTAGGGCCTAACTAGGAAGGTCCCTACATAGTCTCTCGAGTAATTAGACCGGAAAATTATGAGCTACAAATAGAAGAAGAAAAAGTTCTACCCCATTCATGGAATTCAGAACATCTTAGGAAATTTTTTCAGTAAGTTTGTCCGGTAATATGATTATTAATAAAGCAGCAAGTCTGTGGTTCATTCATTCTTACGTAGAGCCCGAGAGCTTACGACGAACTCATTAGTCCGTAATAGGAGCCTTAGAGCTCACGATGAGTTAGTTCATAAAAAGAGCCCAGGAGCTCACTACGAACTCATTAGTCCTTAATAAGAGCCTTAGAGCTCACGATGAGCTCGTTAGTTCATAAAAAGAGCCTTAGAGCTCACGATGAGCTCATTAGTTCATAAAAAGAGCCCGAGAGCTCACGATAAGCTCGCTAGTTCATAAAAAGAGCCCGAGAGCTGACGACGAACTCATTAATCCGTAATAAGAGCCTTACAGCTCACGATGAACTCGATAATTCATAAAAAAAGCCCTGGAGCTCATGACGAACTCATTAGTCTGTAATAAGAGCCTTAGAGCTCATGATGAGCTCGTTAGTTCATATATAAAAAAAAAAAAAAAAAAGCCTTGGAGCTCACAACAAACCCATTAGTCTGTAATAAGAGCCTTAGAGCTCACGATGAACTCGTTAGTTCATAAAAGGAGCCCTAGAGCTCATGATGAACCCATTAGTTCGTAATAAGAGCCTTAGAGCTCACGTTGAACTTATCAATCCATAAAAATAGCTCAGAACGAGTTCTTCTATCCCTAAAGAAAACACAGCAACTCAGAATGAGTTTCCCGATCCAGAAGAACTAAAGCAAGACCTGCAACATATAGACTAGAAGGAAAGCTTCATAGCTTCTATCCATTACAAAAAGGAAGAATGGCGGTCTTTGGTCCACAAGCCAGGAAACGACATGGAAAGATCAGCTGCCAGATTCTCAAAGCCACAAATTGTGTATAAGAAGCGGCAAACATGGAAAGGAAAAATCAAGGTTTCAAAAACAATCAAAGCAAAATTCCTAGTCGTCTCTGCAGTTCGGCTATCCTCTTTTTCAAATGCAAGTTCTCCCCCTTCAGCTCATCCCTCTCCTTCTCAGTCGCTGACAGTAGATCCATCAATTTTTGCCCAACAGAGGAAAATAGAACTTCCCCCAGGCCAGAGTTAGATGTAGGGGAGGAAGATCCATCCCTCTTGCGCCTCTTCGAAGGAGCTTTAGTGTCTTCGTTTTTATCAGACTCTAAAGAAAAAGAATCGGGTTCAGGAAAAAAAGAAAAGTCTCGTTCAGCCGCAGTAGCACTAAACAAGAACAGATTGCCTGGTGTCATGAGCTCAGAAAAAGACATAGGCTCAGCTTGGGTCATTAGTTCCACCCTTATCAATTCAAGTAAATCCAGTTCAGGAACACCTACATACCAAGAAATAAAATAAGCAGAGAACATCATAAAATTTGATCCCAACAGAGAGATCCTCATCACATTTACCTGGGTAAGAATAGATCTTCCAGGACCGAGGGACTCTGCACTCTCTAGTGCCCACCTCGAAAGACCTCCACGAGTCACTTGAAACAAAAAAGAAGCGCTGAGCCCATCCCGAAGGAGGGGAGAGGAGATTAAACACTAAACGACGAAGCCGAAAATCTCTCCACCAAAAGCAACGAAGCATGGAACTTCATCCTCCTCAAGGTTAAAAAAGTGGAGAAACTCGGCAACCGTAGGAAACTCACCATTACCTCGTAGACGCCAGAAGAGGAAGAAACTGGTCATGACAGCCCATCCCATGGGTGAAAGACGAGAAGGACACAAGCCACAATAGGCTAAAATAAATCCAATAGAGGGGTGAATGGGAAGGTGTAGACCTAACTGCAAAGTTGTTTCAAAGAAACACGTCTCCCCAGAAGGAAGGTAATTACAGGGTTCATTGAAACTTGGAGCACGTAGAGGTAACTCCAAATCAAGAAAAATTTCTTCCTTATCTCTCTAAATGAGAGGACGTCACCAGTGGGGGAGCAAAGTAATGAGTATTCCACGTCCACTCAACCCCAAAGGAGGTTCGTTCTTGAAACAGAGCAGAAAAAGGGGTAGACATGGTGGATTCAAGCGAAAAGGAGAAGAGAAGAAAATATAAGGCATTAAGCCCTCAAAAATAACAAAGGGATACCCAGATAGAAGTGATAGCCATTACTTATAGGAATCCTTTGAAGACCCTAGATTTTTAGGAAGTTGTTAATTACACGAAACCTTAAGTCGGCGGGTCTCTAGGTTTCCAAACTAAGGGAGCAGGAACCTTTTTGGTAGGAAGACTATGCATCGAAAGCAGACATCAACAACACCACGGGACAAAACAAGCAGACCTCCAAAGAGGGGTCCAGAACATCAAAGAAAGGTCAAAACAGACCCTTGCGATTCAGGAGTTTAGTAAGTCTGGGGGTGAGGGAATCATTGCACACAAGCAGCTGCACCTAGGCATGCTCTTCCAGATTGTCATCTTGCCAATGGTACATGACAGCCCCAAAGCTCGGAACATTGGCACAAGAGGACAGAGAATGATAGTATGCTCTCCACCTCGATTAATCAGAATGGCTGAACTCGCAAAACAGGGAAGAGAACCTGACCAATGGCTACACATGCACATGTCCCCTAAGGCTTGCCAAAGGGACCCCTCAAACCGGGTCGGTGGTTATTTAACCCTGACAACAAGTCAGCACCTAGCCAGTCTGCTGCACATGGAAAGGATGAACCCTCACCCTGAGCTGCGTAGAGCTCGGTGGTTGTTCAACCATAACATAAGTCAATACTTTGCCAGTCTGCTGTGCATGGAAATGATGAACCCTCACCCTGGGACAAGAGAGAAAGCTATGCAAGTCAGCATATGGGAGCCCCCTTAAGTGTAAGACTTTAGGTACTCATTGTCTTATATTCCAAACAGCAAAAAGCTAGACCCCTACTGTGTATGCTAGACTAACCATGCAAACTTCCTAACCATTTGAGAGGAAGTTGAGAAGAGTTGCATGTGTGAGGTTACACTCTAATACAAAGGAGGTACACCTATGAGTTCATAAGTAAAAAAAAAGAAAGAGAGAAGACTTGCTTTATGTCCTAAGTCTTTGAGGATGAAGTGAGGCCAGAGCTCTAGTGGTCAGTTGCTAGAGTTGGGGTAGAAGCAAGCTCAGAAGCTGGAAGTTCAGCTCCGCACATCAGTAGTTATTCCTAACTTCTTTGCTTCAAAGAGTTCTGAACGACCCTTTAAAGTAAGGGGTGGGGGAGGAGTTGAGGAATATCATATTTGATAAATGATAAAATAAAGCAACAAGTTAGAAAACAAAGGGAAATGAGAGCTACAAGCTGTAAATTAAACACAAAATGCTAAAATTTTGAGATAATTAGCCCAAAGCTACAAAAAAAAAAAAACTTGCTCTACATCCTAAGTTTCTGATGGGGGAATAAGGCCAGAGCTCTGTTGGTCAGTTGCTGGAGCTGGGGCAGAAGCAAGCTCAGAAGCTGGAAGCTCAGTAGAAGTGATGGGCAAATCAACAGAGTTTGGGGAAGATCCAACGAGGGGAGCTTCTGAATGTGGGGCCTCTGTAGAAGGTGGAAGAACTGAAGCCTCAATGGCAAGGTTAACAGGGGAAGGGAGCTCGGCAGTAGGGACGTCTGAAGAGGCGGGGGGCTCACCTTCACCTTCTGCTTCAGCCACCTCTGTGTCTTCATCGCTGGGAACATCAAAGTCGAAATTCAAGCCAAGGTAGGTCTCCTCAGGTTGTCCTTGGAAAGCAAGCCACCCAGAGACCCATTTGGTTGCAACATCATCCCGCAGCCTGGCAATGTCTTTATCCTTTGTAGATATAGCAGCATTCAGCCCTTAAAACTCGCTGCAAAAGGCACCATTAGCATCAAATAAGGCAACAAAATCTCTGGTTAAACTTGTAAAAGAGCTCTGAGTAGCAGAAGCCTCCTGGCTAGCCTTGGCCCAAGCATCCCTAGTCTTTTTCTCCCCCTCCTCAGCTTTAGCCTTCACAGCTTCTAAGCCCTCAATGGTGGAAGCCTATTTTTCCACTTTGTCTTGTAGCTCTTGTATTGAGCTCGCAAATCATCATTTTCAAAAGCCAACTCGGTAACCTTAACTTCGTGAGCCCTCACCATTTTGGCAGAATTCTCCGCAGACAAGACCCTGTTTATTAAGCTCTTGGCATGGATAGCAGACTTGGGACAAAAGGAAAACAGACAAAAGTTAGGAAAATTCAAAAAGAAAGAAGATGTCATAAATGTGAGCAAGAACTTACCGTAGTTAATCCGTGAAGAACGGAGCTTATTGAATCCTCAAGAGACAGTGAAAAGGCCCTTTTTATATCAGCATTGGGAAGAATAGAAGAGAGGGCCCCTGCAGCAAGGTCGGGTTATCAAGAAAAGAGCCCCCACTTTTGCCTGCCTTGAGGAGCTCCTCCTTCATAGCCTTGGAACCCTTAGGAAGGGAAAGATTGATTGGTGCAGCAGGCGGATTAAGAGAGGCCAAGATCCGGGAGGTCGTCTCCACACCTCTCTCGACCTCAGAAGCAGAGGGGGATGCCTGTCTTGACGCAGTAGCGGATGGAGTAGCAAGAAAAGGGCCTTGGGAAGAGAAGTCTAGGATAGATGAAGTAAAGGGAGTGAGTGACATGCCTGTCCTTGGCACCTTGGCAGGAGGAGTGGAGCCATCGGCAACGTTGGGTCCTGACTTGCATTTGGCGCTACTCTTGCTGCTGCTCTTGTTGCTGCCCTTGATATTCTTCATTTGAGAAAGTTTAGCCCTGAGTTTAGCAGTAGTGGGCTCCATTGAGGATGAACCTGCGGGACCTAAGAATAGCTAAGCCTCACCCTTAGACAGAGAAAAGAGGAGAGAGGATACAAAGAAAAAATGTTACCAGATATATCTTCGGCGGAAAGCGGGATGGGGCCAGCAACGAAAAGTGGAAGGGGAGCTTCAACCCTCACCTCAGGAAAACAGAACCCGTGTTCTACGAGAGCTCAAGGTTGGATGAGCTCATAATATTTCTCAAATTTGCACTTTTCCAATTTCTGTAATACTCGCTCCTCTTCAGCGCTGAGCTTAGGTTGGATACCTAGAAAACCAAGGAAAACAAGAAATAAGTTAACAAAGCAGTCAGGCTTAGATCAAATACGCTCTGGGTAGAAACATATCCAAATTATCGGGGGCAGACCACTCTGTAGGGATGGGGAAGGTATCAGTTTTATCCTCTGAGTTGAACTCCCACTGTGTACTGCCTACAAAGAAAAATTATTTCTTCCAGCCTTTATGGGAGCTTGGGAGGTCAGAGACGACCTGTTTGGCCTTAGTCCTCTTGGAAATATACAGAAAATCGTCAGAGGAGGTCTGTTTGACATTAAAAAGCTCCATAAGTAAAGAAACAGTAGGGACCCCAAGCTTATGATCCTTAAAGAAGACTAGTAAACCCATAAGAACACCCCAGAAGTTGTGGGAGAGTTGGGCAGGGCATACATTGAAATGTTGAATGACACATTTGATAAAAGGATGAATGGGGAAGCAAAGTCTGTTATCAAAAGCTGCCAGGAAGAAACAAACCTTCTTATGGACATGGTGAACATATGTGGTGTACTTATCAGGACTCCAGGGCTGAACCCCTAGGGGAAAATGAAAGCGAGCACTGAGAACCTTTAGGTCAGTAGGGGTAAGTCCGTTGGGACCTACAAGTTCAGTGTTTCTAAAGGTAACCCCTATGCCTAAACCAATGACTTCCACACCACTCACTTTACCCTTGTCCTTATCAGGTCTATCAGGCATGTACGAAGAGGTGGAGGGGACCTTCTCAGTTTTCACCTCTACCTCGGTAGAATTCACACCAGGAAAGTTGTCAATCTCGTCACCTACATCCCCTAAATCAGAATCTCTTTCGGCAGACCTATCGCCTAAGAGAAAAATAGAGGAAGGAGTTGCTCCAGAGGAGACATACATTATTGGTAGAGAGAAAGGCAGATTGAAAGAATGATAGAGAGGAGGGATACTAATCAAACACCCCTTAATAATCCTAGGGTCAACACTGTACCCCCAAATGGTAAGAATTCGCACAGTGGAGTTCTAATCCACAAAGCGGGGAAGAGGAGATAAGCAATAATCTCGATTCCAAAAGTAAAAGAACCAAAAAATCCAAAAAAAAATGGCCACCTCGAATTCGAGGGCTCTAGAGCGGGGAAAGGTAAGAGAAAGAAAAGGGGGCAGAAAAGGCGTACCTAGACAGGGAAGAGAACCAGAAACAGCAACCGAGGATAAAATTGAAGTGAAGAAGCAAAGCAAGACTTCGAGTTGAACCCAGAATGCACAGTCTAAAGCAGAAAATAAGGGAATAACGTGGAGGAAAACCCAGAAATTGAGGAAAAAAAGAGCTGGAGATGAAGGTGAATAGCGTAGAAGATGAACAGGAAATTTTGAGCGGTTTTCGGGTAATCGTTTGAGCATTTAAAGCTTGAATGACGTGGGCTGAAACATGCACAGGAAACGAGGAAGCCATGATTGCTGTAAACCGTCAAAGAATCCCCCCCCTACGTGCATCTCATATGCGAACTAAGGTCAGCTAAGTGCAGGCATGGTCCAATGCGAAAAGCAACTCAACCCATGCCCAAGCTCGCTTGAGCCAAGAGCTGGGGGGGCAACTGATGATACCTAAAGTAAATTCCAAGTGCTAAGCTCAGAAGGTCAGCTCGGACCAGGAGGTTAGGCACATAAGTAGAGGTCAGAGGGTAAGGGCCGAGTATCTCTTAAAGCAAGATAACAGTTGGATAACCACAAGAGGATCCTAAAGTGTTAGGAGGCTGTAATCAAGGCACCTAATCTCAACCAACCAAGATCTTCTCCTAGAATTAAGGAAAAACCCACGAAATAAGGGCAAGAATCTCGGCCAAGATCCTACTGAATAGGGAACAGCCCTATAAATACTATGTAACGCCCCCAAAGAGGGGAAGAAGACCCTAGAGGCAAGAAATAGTCATTGTACTCTTGTAATCATCATTATTGAAAGGTAAGGAGCAAGAGTCTCCATTAAAGAGTGAATTAGCCGAGCTCCCGAACTGGCGAACCACTATACTTCTTCTGTGTTAATCCTCCCAGCCCCTAGAAAAATATTTCTTTCATTATCACATCACCATCACTGCAAAGCATAATTACGATTCATTACTCATACAATTCGATTTACACCATCAGCTTTCATCTGCAAAGCCCTTCTTTCCCAACTTGTTTCGAACTTCTTCTTGCGCTCTCTTCATAGCCCCTAATTTTTTCAGTAGCTCTGTCATTGTCCAGACTAAGGATGCAACACTTGTTTCCGTACCAGCAATAAATATGTCCTGCCAAACAAAAAAGATTATGTAACTTGTTTTCCAGATTAAGTTTTCGATCAATTAACTTATAGAAACATTATTGGAACCTTGAAAAAATAGATTACCATGAGGACAACTTTGATGTGATCAAACTTTATATCAATTGCAAGTGTGCCATCCTTCTGCAGATGGAGTAAAACATCAGTAATATCCTCTTGGCCGGATTTTGCACTCTCGTCATCAAGGTGCTCATCAATGATTTCCTGATAGAACAAGTCCAGTTCCTTGAAAAATTTCTCAAGCCGAGTTGATTGGCCTGTAAGTCTGTCAACCCATCTCATAAAAGGAAAGTGGTCTGACTTGAAGAAGCTTCCTAGGACGGACTCAGCTTCCTCAAGGAGGCTATGGAATTTACTTTTCTCAGCCCCTTCATCGTCGTAGCTCTTTCCAAAAGCAATTCTACAAATTATGGCACTTGTTAGAGAGAGAGTCAATTCACTCAGATTGGTAAGTTTAGAAGCCGAAGCATGATTGGCGATTTTATTGATCATTCGGGAAACTTCGACTTCCCTAATGGAATGAAAAGATTGAACCCTCTTAGAGTTGAAGAGGTTAACAACACAAATCTTTCTCATCTCCCTCCAGTAGTCATTATATGGAGCAAAAACCACATCTAACCCATTATAAGACAGCTTTTGTTGGCCAAGCAACAAAGGCCTGCTAGCGAATTCAAGATTATGGGTTTTTAGGGCTTCTTTAGCCATTTTTGCTGAAGAAACTACAAGGGTTAGCTTGAAGCCGAGTTGCAAGGTCATGAGGGGGCCGTATTTCTTAGAGAGTTGCCATTGGTAGAGATGCGGAGTTGAGTTATCGAGTAGCTGGTGTAAGTTACCAATGAAGGGAAGTCCCGGAGGGCCTGGTGGAATAGGCATGGCTCTATGTTTTTTTCTGCAACTTTGAAGAACAAAGCAGAGGAGAGGCAGAGCTAAAAGAAAGAGAAGCAATAACGTCATGGTAAGTGTAGTTACTATGAGCATGTACTATGTATGTGTCCAACGAATATAAGTTCCCTTAAATAGACCACTCTTGCATAACAAAAGAAGAGAATCCAAAGTCATTTTTTACCCACTAATGCTATGTTGATCAAATTTTAAAATTAAATTTGGAATTCAAATAACTTAGCAACATATTATTTGGAGTCTTTATAGGGGCCCAAATGACATGACATCAAATAAAGAAGCTCAAGTCAGCTGTCATGTCATTTGAGTTCTAAATTTGTCAGTGTAACATTACTTTTTTTTACTTGAGCAATGCTATTGAGACCTAATTTACTGACCTAATTTGCTGACCTAATTCACTATGACATTTGGATTGACTATGTGGCTCATCAAACATTGAAACTTAGTGTTGATCCAATAGTTATGTTGAAGCCACATCATTATATCAACAAATTAGGTCAAATTTTTAAGTCCAAATAGTATTACTCTTTTTACCTAATGTTATTGGCTGATAGTCATGACATTGATTACACTTCTGTACCGTCGACCTACTTTTCGCTATAGTACCGAAAAGTAGGTTGTGATATTTACCTTACATGTATTTTAAAAAAAAATAATAAATGATCGGTGAAAATTAGTATATACTTGAACCAAAAAGTTATACCCAAAAAAAAGTAACGGGTTCAAAAGTTGTATTTCATCCCAAAAACTTGTAATCCCCAAAAGTATTGTAATCTAATCCCAAAAATTATAAAATCACCCCAACAAGCCGTAACATATTCATAAAAGATGGAACTTCACCCCCAAGAGTTGAAACCAACTCTAAAAGGTTATAATAAAATCCAAAAAAGTTGAAACTCCACCCTCAAAAAGGTGAAATCCCATCTCAAAAATTGTAATCTAATTCATAAAAGTTGGAAGTCTATCCCCAAAAGTTGGAACCTCACTCCCAACAGTTAGAATTCATCCCAAAAGATTATAACCCAATTTAAAAAAGTTGAAACTGTAACATAATTGATAAATGTTGCAAACCACCCCAAAAATTAGAACTCAATTCAAAAGATTGTACCCAGAACCTAAAAAGTTGTATCCAAAGCCTAAAAGGTTGAAACCCAAAAGATTGTAATCCATAGGAGAAAAAAAAATGTAACAAAATAATTAGGACCGACCGTGACCATGGGCGATAGATTGTAATTTAAATTGCTCAATATTACACTTTTATCCTCTAACTATCACAAATTTGAAAAAAAATTAAGTTAAGTTGTAAAGTAGAATAAGTAGGATAGACCGTAACCACAAACGACTCATCATGATTTAAATTGGTTAATATTACATTTTTATCCTTGAACTATAACCAAATTTGTTTAAAAAATATTCAATATTTTTAAATAGTCCGTTTTAAATAAGAATAATTAAGTACCAAATCAATTAAAATTTTATAGGATAAAATTATCGAAATTAATTTGATGAATTTAATGATAACTATATGAATTTGAATTTGAATTTATTGAATTGAATGTTAATTAGGTTAAATTAAATATTACAGGGAAGATATTGATACAATTGATACTTTAGAGACTGAATTGACAAATATATATAACTTTAGGGAAAAACATGTTATTAAAGCATTTGTTAAATTGCGACGGATCGTCACTTGTTACGGTCGGTCGTAATTTAACAAATAATTAATTATACTTTTATCCATATAATTATATATATTTATCAGTTTAGTCCTTAAATTAAATTTATTAATTTGACCCCTAAAATAGTCAATTTATGTTTCAATAGTCCCAAACAAACTTTTAACATCCAAAATTATTCAATAAATTTTCAATTTATCAAATCAAAATCAAAGTAACATGCAATTTTATCCAATTAATATTTAATTCATCAAATTTATACTAAATTAACATTTAATTGTTTAAATTAACATTCAAATTCAAATTCAACTAAAAAACATTTAATTCATCAACTTAACATTCAATCTCATCTAATTAATATTTAGTTTATCAAATTAACACCAAATTAACATTTAATTCATCTAATTTATATTCAAATCCATTTAATTAACACTTAATTTATCAAATTAGCATCCAAAATCATCCAATAAAGATTCAATTTATCAAATCAACACCAAAGTAACATGATATTTCATCCAATAAACATTTAAGTCATCAAATCAATGCCAAATTAATATTCAATTTAAAAAATTAACATTTAATTTCATCTAATAAACATTCAAATTAACCTATTTAACATTAAATTCATCAAATTAACATTCAATTTCATCTGATTAATATTCAATTTATCTAATTAACACCAAATTATTAATTAATCCAATTAATATAATTAATATTCAATTTTATCTAATTAATATTTCATTAATCAAATTAACATAAAATTAATATTCAATTCATCTAATTTATATTCAAATTAATCAAATTAACATAAACAATCATCCAATAAAAATTTAATTTATCAAATCAACCCCGAAGTAATAAGGAAATTCATCAAATAAATATTTAATTCATCAAATAAACACCAAATTAACATTTAATCTAACTATTTAATATTAAATTCATCAAATTAAGAGTCAATTTCATCCAATTAATATGCAATTCATCAAATTAACACCAAATTCATTAAATCAACAACAAATTAGCATTCAATTCATCAAATTAACAAAAAATTAATATTCAATTCATAAAATTCACATTCAATTCCATCTAATAAATATTTAATTCATCAAATTAACCTAACATTCAATTCTATCCAATAAATATGCAATTCATCAAATTAACACTGAATTAACATTTTATTCATCCAAGTTATATTCAAATTCATTCAATTAACACTCAATTCGTCAAACTAACATCCAAAATCATCCAAAAAAAAATTACGTTTATCATATAAACACCAAAGTAATATGAAAATTCATTTTTTTTAATATAATGACCACAAATCAAAAGATCAAAATTGCATAGAAAAGCAATTTACATAAGTCTAAAACATAGCAAGAAATAAACGTTTTGTTCTCCAAAAGCATTAATGAGAAGACTATATGAAGTTCATTACTTCATTTGGTCTATTAATTGGATCCCAAAATTTGTTTAGTATAGCATTGATGTAATACAATGCAATAATATTTCCTAAGCCTAAAAGCTCTTTCATCCTGGCTGCGCAACCTGGCATGCTTGTTTGTGACAACAACATCAAGCTGAGCAGCATGCTCCACAATCTCTTTCCTCTTCCTTGTGGACACATTGTGCGCAATCTGCGAAGACCCGTAAAAAAAAAAAATTACTAACATGCTAATTATGTCGTCAATTATGATTCTATATTACTAAGTGTTATTTTTTAAAAAAATTTAAATAAATAAATGAACTTTAATTATGAATTCATTATATAAAAACAAGTCAAATGATCATAATATAGGTCATATTTCATGTTAAAATAAAAATGTCATAGTGTCTGAATGATATATTAAACGAATAATATATAAATAATATGTTATTTAGATGGAGATGTTATAAGAAAAAAAAGGGGACTAATGTCATATGAAGGTGCCTAGCCATCATTTAAGTGATGAGGGTGTCTTATTAAAAAAAAAACCTTGGACCAAATTTGGACAGTTGTCTAATGACATCACATGCATTGCAAGCCTGGTGACGTGAGCTAGAGGAGTTTTGGCTATAAATAGCCATGAAGCCATGGCCAAAACGCAGAACATGTTGCAAGCTTGGTGACAAGCCTGGTGATATGAGCTAGAGGAGTTTTGGTTTTATAAATAGCCATGAAGTCATGGTGGAAACGCAGAACAAGGCAGAGAGAGAGAGAGAGAGAATAGAATAGAATAGAAGAAAAAAAATATATGAAATTTTGGGGTAAAAAATTGAGCGATGATTTCAATTCAAATAACTATTAAATTTACATATTTGATTCACGGTATTTTGAATTTCGCATAGTCATTGGTGTTCTGAGATATGAAGTAGTATATAATATGCTCCTTGTATTTTAAATCTCTTTGTAAATAGTGTCATTTGATTATCTGAAATTTGTATTCTTATTGATTATTTTGATTGATACGACATTCTGATATTTTCATCGATTAACTTATAACTTGGGTTAAATATTTTGGGATTGATTGGTACATATGCACAGTGTACTTGAGACATAATTGATGAAATGTGAGTATGACCTATGTGGGGTGCAATTGTGATTACAACCATGTGGGGTGTGATTAATTATCATGAGTATGGATTCATACGTTCAAGTGTCACTTGTCATGTCACCAAGAGAAATCGAGTATGAGACTATGTTTGATAGCAGTTGAGCTATGTGTCCTGTCGAATGTGTTTCTTGATTTTGTTATCCATGATTCTTATCATTTGAATTATTTGGTATTTGGTCATTCATATTTTTCTAGTTGATCATATTGTTTCCTATCATATTATATACTTCCCTGCTTTTACTATATTTTTTTCAGGATAATCTCGGAGAGAATGACAAAGTTGATATTTGAGGAATCAAAAATGGACGAATCTTGATATTATTTTTAACTTTTATTGGTATTTAGAGATCAAAATTGTGATTATAAATTTATTGAGGCAATTAGAACTCTGTCATTGTACTCGGAGATATTTGTGGTTTATTGTAATCGATTGATTTAATCAAATAATGCGTCCCAAAAACGAGGCGTTACAAACTAGTATCAGAGCTTAGGTATCAGATCTTATCGGGATCCTGTGGGAAATGAGACTATCAGCCTTCATTGTAGGTATAATAGTTTAAAGTATAAGAGAATAGACTTCAGATTTTATATACGTTGTTATAGGAAGTGAATTAACAAGTTTCTCTTGCACAAGTATATAGGTTGGAATTGGCGTCAAATCTTTGGGTTATATAGTAAATAGTTGAAATTGGTATCCGAGTGCGCAGCGAATATTCGTGCAAGGTATTCATACTTATTTAACCCTCAAGATTAGTATCGAATTTTAGGGATGAAATTCTTTTTAAAAGGGATAGATTGTGACAACCCGTAAAAAATAATAATCAATAAAACGTTAATTAAGTCATCAATTATGATTCTATATTACTAAGGGTTATTTAAAAAAATTTTAAATAAATAAATAGACTTTAATTATGAATTCTTTATGTGAAAACATGTCAAATGATCATAAAATATGTTATATTTCATGTTAAAATTAAAATGTCATAGTGGTCGAATGATATATTAAACGAGTAATATATGAATAATATGTGATTTAGATGGAGATATTACAAGAAAAAAGGGGACAACTGTCGTATGAAGGGCCTGACCATCCTTTAAGTGACAAGTGTGTCTTATTAAAAAAAAAGAAAAGAAAAACCTTGAACCAAATTTGGACAGTTGTCTAATGACATCACATGCATTGCAAGCATGGTGACAAGCCTTGTGACGTGAGCTGGAGGAGTTTTGGCTATAAATAACCATGGAGCCATGGCCAAAACTCAGAACATGCATTGCAAGCATGGTGACAAACCTGGTGATGTGAGTTGGAGGAGTTTTGGATATAAATAGGCAGGAAGCCATGGCCAAAACACAGAACAAGGTGGAGGGAGAGAGATAGAGAGAGAGAATACAATAGAATAATGTCACGCCCCAAATTTCACAAAAGCGTGATTAAAAAAAAATACTTTGTTTATTCCAAAAATACATGTCGATTTGTTGTAAAAACATCTAGAAAAGTATGTCTTTAGTTTAAATAAATCATTTTTTTTGAAAATTTTGGCAGAATTTCTTTTAAAAATAGGGCATCTAGATAATTGATAAGAGCTACCTGTGAGAGCATTAAACATAATAATTATGTCCGACTAGTCATTTACATCATATCAGCCATAAACATCCCTTTTGATGATATCCAAAAATAAATCATTATTGTTCAAAATTAGGGTAACAAATGGAGACCCACACAATCTTCCCAAATCCAGGTTATAATCTAATTATCCAAAATTCTTCGTCATGAACATAATATACAAAATATCTAAAATCTTTATAAGTAAACAATTTAAAAGGTCCCAATATATACATATTCCCTCAAATTAACCAAGATACAAATCACTTACAAATCCTCAATAATATACATCCTCATACATTTTTCTTTACATACTCCAACAAAATATATAAAGCCAGAACAACTATCTTCTGTTTCGATACTCCCACTATGTAGTCCACCAACATATGCTCATAGCTGAAAATGTTAAATGATAGGGGTAAACAACCACACGCTTAGTAGAATAATCTTTTTCTCAAACATTTACAAAGTATTAAATACCAACATTTCACAAACCAGACGAATAAGTAATGAAATTTTTCTATAATTTAGTATATAAACCAGATAATAAGTAAAACATTTATAAAAATCTTCCAACACATCATCACTAGAAATATACAATGTATAAATTTAAGTTTTATACATTTTAAACCAAACTATCATAACAAATATCATCCATGTCTCGCATTCGGACAATATAATCAATCACACTGGTTCACGCATGAACCATCATCGGGGAACCTTTTGGGTATTGCACCCTAGAATCTCATCGCCCTTCTTGCTTTTCAAGGGGAACGTGTAGGACACAATTTGTGATACTACATAGCCCATCACCGAAAATCACTACCATAACCAATCCCCCTTAGGACTAATAGTCACCTTAACAACCCACTCAATAGGTTCCAACCGTCTACTAACCCTCTGACTGTCAGTATCGAACATATATTTTTCAAAAATTATTATTTTCTATATCCATAAATCCTTTTGAAAACATGTTATAACCTTGATATTTTATCAAACATGTAGTAGGCTCAAATCTCAAAATTTGCATTTTCAAAACAACATAACCATTTCCAAGAGAATAAGTTATATATATTATATATAAAATCATAGCATACTTCAAAGCCTCCAAATTATATGTTTAATCAAATGCTCATAAATAACATCAAACTAGTGTTTCAAACCTACAACACAAAAATCATTTCCATTTCCAAGAGAATAAGTCATATATATTATGTACAAGATCATAACATACTTCAAAACCCTTAAATTATAGGTTTAATTGAGTACACATAACTAAAATCAAACAAGAGTTTAAAACCCATAGCACAAAAATCATTTTTATCACAATTCATGACATACTAAACACTAAATCAAGGTTTATAACAAGTATATTTTTCATCAAACACATAATAAGATTTAGCTAAAGAAAATACATGAGATCTACAACGTAAATTGAAGAGAGAGGAAAACCCCATCTAAGAATCAAGAATTTCAAGCTTAATCTCCAAATTTTCAAGCCAAGCCCAAGCCATAGAGCCATTCTTCTATCTTCTTCTCTTTTTTTCTCTCTAGTTATAAGGTGGGTGGAGGAGTATTGGGTGAGAGATATAATAAAAATGAGAGAAATAGACTGAATTTGGAGTTTTAAACCCAGTAATTCCCGTAAGAAAATACTGTTCATGCCAAAAATGCATTTTGTCCAAAATTATAATTTTGCCCCTAAACATCTCAAACTTGATCCATATGACTAACTTAAGATTTTTCGACGTTCTGAATTTATTTTTAATGTTATTTTAACCTAAAAATATTTATTTTTATGATTTATCTTAAAATCAAAGTTAATTTACACCTGAAACACCAAAATTACAATTTTACCCCTTTGAATCCTAGATGAGGTAAACGTCTATCCCAATGTTTCTTGACCTCCAAGATTCAATGGTAATGTTATTTTGACCTAAAAAATTAATAATTTTACTCAGTTACTCTTCTCTATCTTAAACACCTCAAAAATTAAAATTGACCCAAAAGTCAATACGCCCCTAACTCAAACTTATACGACTATACCTTTAACAATAATTTAAAATTGCTCTCATAATTTTAATCATTTTGAAAATACTAACAGGTTGATATAATTTATATTTATATTAAACACAGGATCTCACAATCCATCCCCTTAAAATAAGTTTCGTCCTCGAAATTTAGGCTTCCCAGTCTAAGTCTCAATTGTTAACCCCCCAACCAAGTGAACTCCATTCACTAGCCATTCCAAGGTTCTAGCACAAGCTAATATATCTCAAACTACGAGTATTATGGTTAATTAAAATATTTTCAAGTCCATTTATGCCATCACATTTCTTCACTTTTGTTTCATTATTATAATGTTGCTTCATGTCCCATGATAACGCCTCAGATTTTCCCGTGTTTGCCCCATCGTCATAGTTATCATAAGTCCTCAAATTCACATTCTTTTTAAGCTATCAAACTTTTCCAATAACTTGTGCGACTACCAAGACTAATTTCTCACCACGATTTACCACTACGTCGTCGACTTCATTGTTTACTCGTCACCTATGGTAATAATTTAATTCTCTATATTATACTCATTTAAGGTACCATGAAACCCTTGCTCCCATCCACCATGATCACATCCATACTACTCTAGAGTGCATGGCTCGAGACATGACACGGCTCATGACATGGCCCGATCCAAGACGTGGATGACCCTATACACCCAAGTTTTTAACCAAACCTACTTCATATACTTCTCATACATGATCAAATACTATTACCAATCTTTAGAGAATTTTACCGCACCCTCAGTATTATTGTCACAATATTTTAACGTTTCAATAATATCACTAAATAATCAAACAAGAAGTTTTGGAAAACCCTTATTTTCATTCTTGTATAATATATCCTCTATTTAAATCCACGGCGTAGCATTAAATCCTATTCCAAACCTTAAGTTGTTGTGATTTGGTGAACACCGCAAGATTGTCGATAATGATAATTTTCAAACTAGACAACTAGTTATCCACAAAATTGATTTTTCCTTCCCAATTATACTTTTCACCTTCATCCGTGAAATCATAACCAAATGGTTAACCCCAATAATATAAAATCTAATCAAATGTTGTCACTGCACACTCTAATACTAATTATAGTTTTCCAATTCACTTTTCAATCCATTATAATCAAAACTAACAACCAATAAAAATTCTCATGAGTTGTCTCTCATAAGTACAAGATGCATCTAGAACCCTCAATTAATACTTTTAGAACTATTATAATATCTCCACATTTTTAATCAATTCAATCTACCCTATATCTTTTTTGAACTTTACAACAAAATTTATTGCCAAACATTGTCTTCGAGTGTTGGGCTATCGCATACTGTCTATTTCAATTTGAAAGTCATTATTATTTCCCAGGAGTTAAATGTACAATTCCATTATCACAACAAGAAAGTGCCTCAAGCACTACAAGAAAAAAAAAATTTTTGCATCGGCAATTTGCCGACTCAAAAGATCACTTTGCCGTCACAAATACTATTTGCATTGGCAATTAACCGTCACAAAAAGCTTTTGAATTGGCAAAACTCAATGCAAATGTGCCGTCACAAAAAAAATCTTAGATTCAACATTTTTTGTTTGCATCAACTATTTTTCGTCTTAAAAAACCCATGTGTGATGGTTTAAATCCGTTGCAATAGGTATTATTAGCCACAGTTAGGGACCGTCGCAAAAAATCCCATTCGCAACGGTTAAAATTGTCGTAAAAGATATTATTAGTCACAGTAAGGGACAGTCTCAACAAACCAATTTACGATATTTTTTAATCGTAGAAAAAAAATATTATTTTCCATGGCAGTAGGCCGACAAAAAAAATGATATTACTCTTTTTACATTATTTGCGTCAACAACTTGCTTTCATAAATAATTTTTTTTTTTAAAACCTAATTCTCTCTTTCACATGTTTCTCTACACCTGTTTACATATCCAATATATTACCTATAACATCATTTGATTAAAATAATAAGGCACATCTCTCAAAACAAAAGCATCTAAATTTAAAAATAAAAATATATTTAGCATAGTTAAATAGCAACCAAAATTTTAAAAACAAAATATTTCAAACTAAATAATGAAAGTGTCAATGCATAATAAGAAAATTTAGTCTCCCAATGCACCATTTGCTCTATAATCATGCACAATGTATACTTTTTACCCATGCATCATCTACTCTCTGCACTATCTACTCATTTGATAGTACCTACAAAATATACGATTTGTGTTATTATTTTTAATAATATGTTTGGTTGCTAATTATATACATATTAATTAAGATAAAACATACATCACTAGATGACCAAGCAACACTTTTTTCCACTACCTGCTTAATAGTAATTACACCAAGAAAATGTCTTATCAAATAAGTATTAGGCACTATTACTTCCTCAATATATACGTTCGAATAGAAGAATAAGGATGTGACATCCAACAATCAAGAAAACCCAAGATCGGTTCAGCTGCTACACAAAGAAGTCTTGCAAGAAAGGCTTTTTAAAGCAATTAAAAAACTAATATGAATTCTATAATAAGACTGCATACCTACTGTAGCAATACCAACACTTCTAGAATCCTTTGGGGTGAGAGCCTTGAGTCATGTCTAAGCATGGTAACTGTCCCACCTATTTTTCTTATCTTTGGTGTTTTTTTGCAAAGACAACAAAAATATAAAGTAACATATTCACAATTCCCACAAACACACATCTTTATTTCTTTGTCCTTCATGCCTATGAGCAAAAACAAAACTCGAATGACACATCAAGTAGCTGGGCAGGAGGGGGTACATGAACTCTAACTCGTGATCCATTGCTCAACTCCTGCATTAGTTGGATTGATTCGCTAAATTTGCATGTTATTGCTTACATTCACATGTCAAGCTGTAGTCAAAGAATCAAAGTGCATGTGGCTAGGAGGATTCTTTGTAATAGAAAACGAAAATAATAAAACTCTTTTATATATCCTTTCAATTAATCTCAAGGACAATTTAACAAACACTTGGAGGCACAATTATGCATAACCCATTGAAACAATTACAAATACAAAACAATTCAATATATAGGATTATCACACATAATCAATCTGAAAAACAAAGTGATTTCGTTGGAAATCAATTTCATTTTGGTTGAATTGGGCAATCAGATGATGGATATGTTGCCAAACCTGTCAAGAAATTGAGAGGAATCAGGAAATTAATGCAAAGCAGCAGTAACTAACCTGCTTGAAAATTTTCTCTTTTGGCTTGTCTTTGGCCTCTTTCTTCTTATTCTCTTCTCTGCCACCACCTTTCTGTTTCTTCTTGTTCTTGTCCTTGTCTTTCTCTGGCAATGGAGTGGCTACTTTGACTTCGAGTTCTTGGGCTTGCTCAATTTTAGAGAGACAGAGGGAGAGAGAACTAGAGGGAGCGAGAGAGAGTGGAGAGTCGTAGCTGGAGAAAAAGGAGGAGATGTGCGAAGAGAGAAGAGGCATGTCTAATAATTGGATGAAAAAGAAAGCAACAGGGTAAATTACATTTACACCTCCTAAACTTTGTCAGTAAAACACATAGATCCCTTCAGGTATTACATATTACATTGACCCCCCTCTTAGTAACAACCGACTACTAACAAAATTAAGTGGGTTGGTTTTAATTATTTCAATAAGGGTATTCTAAGAATTAAATTCTTAAAATATGGTAACATAATCAAAGTTTGACAGTGTTTCAAACGGTCTTGATAGCTTGATTGTGTTGGATCAAACCTAATATGAACAAGAAGAAAAAGAGACTTGGGTCCAACTAAATGACTAGAAGTGAACTGATAACAAATTCAGAAATATCATATAAAATTGAGAATTGGCATTTTGAATTACACATATCAAAGTCAACTAATAGTTTTAGGCAACGGAATAAATGAGAAACTTTGACATATCTAATGAAGAGAAATTGAAATTTGTTCCTTGTGTTGATAAAACAATACATGAGAATAGGATAGCAAAGAATAATACCTGCAAGCCACTAGGGCAGGACTATGAAATGTTTTGGAAGATCTCTAATCACCTCAGTCAAAGCTTGACTTGAAAAACAACTTCATCTATAAGATTAGATCAAACAGTAGCGCCAAAACTCTTGTGTTAATTAATATTATCTTCTTATAAAAAATAAATAAAAGATAAATTACATAACAATAATATTCGACAAAAACACATAAATCCATGCGTTATTTGACTCAAGGAAAATAACACGCTGCTGTTGGGGTATATGGGAGTAATGATCTCACCAAGAAGACAATAACATTCAAGAATAGAGCAAACAATAACAGAAAAAAACTGTAGCAAGTATCACAAATATTCACTCCAAAACACCTCTGTATTTCGTCAAAAACTTCAATACAAATCAAGCAAATACAAAAGAGAAACTTATCTCAAAATTTTCAGCAACAAAAACAAAAAGAACAATCCTCAAAATTGTATTCCAGCAGCTCTTTAGCCTTCTTAAATCCAAATGAGTCTCACAAGTGGCTGCCTCTTCAAGATCATGAAAGCCAACAAAAAAATACTAGTTATAGCAGTTCCCTTAAAACAAATAAAAAACACTAAAATAATATCATTGCAACTAAGGACAACACAAACTTACAAATTTTAATAAAAACCCAAAAGCTAAAATACCAAAACAACCCAATTAAATTAGATTTATAATCTAATAATTTCTATAAAACCCGGATAAATTTGAAATTTTATGAAAAAAGGGTAAAACGATAATTTGTCACTACGGTACGGGTTGCAAACTTGAAATTTTCTAGATCTTAGATTATGAAACAGACCTCACCGTTGGATTCATCTCACAAAATCTAGTTGTCCTATTAAATTTTGTTGAATTCTGAAATAGTCATATTTTTTGCGTTTTACAAGACGGTCGAGTATCGGGTGATCCAAAAATTAAATTTTTAATTTTGAAAAATAATTTAAAGTAATTTGAAATAAAAATATTTTGAACTTGAATCGGAATAAAATTTAATCGTTTCGGGGCGAAAAAAGACCCAAAAAAAAGGAGGACGTGTGGCATATTATGGACCAAGCAATTAAAGAATATAAATAGAGGGACAAAATCTGATTTCTCCCCATTGTGTAGCTGAGTCTTTAAGCTAGAAAAGAGATAGAGAACAAACTTTGGTCGAAGCACCCTGAGCCGAGAACAAAAGTTGTTCTCCTCGATGTAGGCTACAAGACCATACCAAAAATGAAGATTTCACTGAAGCTCCAAAAAATGGGGCTTGAAGAAACCAAGGGTTTGAGCTTGATTGAAATTCTTGAAGGTTTCTACCAAGTGGGTTTATGCTTCAAAAGGCAGGATTTTCTCCCTAATTAGGTTTATTTCTAACCTAGGGTGAGTATATGGAATGGGTAGGGTGTTAGATGTTTGTAACCCTTGTCTATTATTGAAAAACAATTGAGGAATTGGGTAATGATATTAGGTAGAATAAATTCTATCTTGAATTGGTGTGTAGAAATTTCTAGTTGTGATTTCTTAGAAAAATGGTATTATGTGAGTAGACTATGTGTTTATATTGTGCCTAGTGAGTTAAGTGTGTTATTGACATAGATTATGTATTAACATGCTTTGGATTTGTTGTTGGGTATAATGTTAATATATGCTTTATGATATGTTAGTATTATCATGAATTGTGAAAATTATATGCTTTGGATATAATTGACCATGGAATGGCAGAAAGTGCTCATTTGGTATTCATTGCATATTGGACATGATTTTAGCATCACATTCATGGGTATTAGACATGAGTGTGGGTGAGTCAGTGTGCACGGTTTAATCAAACACCATACTTGGTGGATGATGTGTGGGCTTGAAAAAGTTGGATCAAAGGTCCGATTGAGTCGTACGGTTGCATGAAAAACTTGTGTTGGGTATAGCAAGAAAGACTAGACTCTCCGTTGGGTGCAAGACCCGGCTACTAGTTTATACACTTTCGACGGTACAAGTCCAAAAAAGTGTATTGGTGTGCGGACCCGGCAGGGAGACACCAAAAGTCCGCTACTCAACAAAGACACATGATTATGTTTTAATAAAATTTTCATTCGATGGACAACATCAATGGCAGAGACTTGAAATGCCCGATTTTCACACATTGACATTGCATTGTGTTGAGGGAGTCGGTGAGAGCTTGGGTTAAAGTGCATGAGTGAGTCTCATCTCATTTCATGGAAAGACATGAAATTCTTGTCATTGAATGCATATTCTTTATGGGAATATTTTGAATGGTTGATTGTTGCATGTGACCATTTCATTTGCATCTAGGTTGGAGAGTAGCCTCTTTAGGAGATACCCTATTGAGCATGACTTACCCTTTATGGGACAATATTTTAGGTGTGGGGTTCATACTGACAGACGGCTCCCATTTCGAGCCTCAAGGATGAAAAAATCCGACTTGTGACTTTTATGACTCATTTTGTAAAGAGCCTTATCAACACTTTATTTTGACATGTAATAAATGAAAATGACTATAATTGAACTTGTATGCATCATGTTTTATGTGAAAAACTTCATTAAACATGTATTGTATTGATTTGAAATGGATTGGAGTGGATTGGCAATCAAAAATAAGAAAATAGGCTAATCTGTCAAAAACCTTCTAGAAGGTCGATCAAAACCTTCCAGAAGGAATTTTCCAGTAGGCAAAACCTTCCGGAAGATCGCTGAAAACCTTTTGAAAGGTTTTCCAAAAATTTGAAATTTTAAGAATGATTTCCTACGCTTTCGGACCTTGAGCCCTTTTGTTCTAATGGTGTAAATGGACAATTATTGAGTTTAAATTGATGTATATTGGACCTCAGATGGGTCATATAGTCGAAATGTGCACAGGTTATGCATTGAGAGTTCTTGAAACATGGGAGACTTTGCCCAAACTTCGTATTTTAGTGACTCTAGTTAAGGGGATGCTATTGACGTGATGTCGGGTTGTACGACGATCACGGGTATTTTCGTGGGTTAATGAGTGATCAATGGCTGACAAAAGGACCCCCGGTTTTAGGGGCGTCACAGCTTGGTATCAGAGCCTAGGTATATGATTTACCTAAGGCTTGAGGGGCATAAGTTTAGAATATTGCATCCATTGTGTATTTCATGTTGTGTGCTTTACTTAGTACATGTCATGTGCTATATGCTATGTGAATTATATGCATGGTAAGATGTATATGGTAATGAACATACTAGGGTTAGAAAACATAACCTTAGGGGTCAAAAAATAAATGAACAAGATGGTTCACGGGGTAGATGTCTACTAGTTGGTGGCACATGCTCTACTAGTGAGACAAGGAGAGAAATCTCAAAGTTTGAAATTTGATCTCTACCTTGGGATACTAAGTAAATGCTCTGTTGTCATTTCACATGTGTGTAGATGGCAAATAGAGGAAGAGGACATGACCGAGGCGGTGGACGGAACAACAACCAATCATTACTGGCTTTTGACCAATAAGCCTTCATGGAGGCTATTGGCACGATGGTAGCCACCATTGCATAGGCTAGTGCAAATGTGGGGCAAGGAGGCTCAAGTATTCTTCAAAGGTTCAAGGCACACAAACCTCTGACTTTTCTGGGAGGGGCGGATCCGATGGTGGCCGACTGTTGGTTCTAACAAGTTGACAAGATTTTAGAGGCTATGGAGATCACCTCCGATGCCACGAAGATAAGGCTAGCTACATTCCAGTTAGTGGGAGAAACTCATCTGTGGTGGAATTATGCAAAGGCCTCGAAGAACTTAGAGGCAATGACATGGGAGAATTCTAGGAGCTCTTCATGAGCAAGTATTTCCCAGTAGCTGCTCGACATGCGAAGACCCGAGAATTCTTAGACTTGAAGAAAGGGACTATGACGGTGATAGAGTATGTGGCTAAGTTCATCAAATTAGCCCACTTTGTCGACAATTATGTGGCCACCGACTTGGCCAAAGTAAAAATATTTGAGGATGGGTTGAAGTTGTCCATCTGGGATAAAATTGTGAGCCTCCGCCTACATGATTTGGACTCAATGGTCAAAATGGCAATGACCATTGAGAGAGAGGTTGACGACGCACGAAGCATCCGAGAGGCGAGTGCTAAGGATAAAAAGAAAGAGGACCAATCCTCTTCTTCTAGTTTAGGGAAGAAGCAACGAACTTCTACTCCATAGGGACACTAGGGACAGAGCCGCGACTATCAAGGCCAAGGCCAAAGTCAGTCCTCCCAAGGTAGGAGACACTTCAGGGTTTCTAGCTAGGCAGGCTCATAGACATATTTTCATTGCAACCAACTGGGCCACATGAAATGGGATTGTCCCCAGAGACAGGGATCCCAAGGTTATAGGACATCTCAGTCCCAATCATCCATGGAGTAACTGCAGAAATATTTTGTTCCTCTCTACCCCACCATAGGCCAGGGAAGTCAGTATTAGTTCTAGGGTGCCACTCAGGCCCCTACCACTTTTCAAGCGAGAACTCCACAATCAGGCCAGATAGGCCAGGACATAGGTTGAGGCCGAGGACAAGACATGCAAGTCGGGACTTCGGGGACCCAAGGGCGTGTCTACTCCATCACACCTTAGATTAAGACAGTGGATTAGTCAGTTATCTAGGGTATATTTCTACTCTGTCGCTTTGGGCTAGGGTGTTATTTGACTCTAGTGCATCGAAATCATTCATTTCTACATCATGTGTGAGGGATTTGGGCTTAGACATTGATACCTTGAAAGAGCTGTTGTATGTGAATTCACCCCTAGGAGCTAGGGTGTATGTTGACCAGATATTTCGGGGTTGTGAGTTAGAGATCTCGGAGGCTCTACTCACAGTGGACCTTAGGGTCATGGACATGTCAAAGTTCGATGTTATCCTTGGGATGGACTGGTTGGCAGCATATTGAGTCGTCATTGACTGTAATCGGAAGAGGGTCATTGCATACACATCGGATGGTGTTTGTTTCAAGTTTTAAGGGGAGAAGCATGAAGCTTTGCCCCAAGTTGTGTATGACTCCCAATGGCATGGGCAGTTGATGGGCAGACTTGCTAGCCTTACCCTGGAGGATGAGGCGAGACAAGAGTTGGGTTTGCCTCAAGTGGTTTATGAGTACGAGGACATTATTTTAGACGAACTACCGGGATTACCTCCACATAGGGATGTCAAATTTTCCATTGAGTTACATCCCGGTACATCTCCCATTTTTATGACTCCACATCGGATTGTACTAGCAGAGTTGCAAGAACTGAATGTCCAACTGTAAGAGTTGTTGGACAGAGGCTTTATTAGACCGAGCACTTCACTTCCGGGTGCTCTAGTATTGTTTTCCAAGAAAAAGGACAAGACCCTTTGGTTGTGCATAGACTACCGACAATTGAATCGGGTTACCATAAAAAATAGGTACCCTTTGCCGAGAATTGATGATCTGTTTAACCAGTTGGGAGGATCACGGATCTACTCTAATATAGATCTCCACACGGATTACCATCAATTGAGAATCAGGGAGGCAGATATCCCTAAGATGACGTTCAGAACACTATATGAGCATTTTGAGTTCATGGTGATGCCATTTGGATTGACGAATGCCCTAGTGGCATTCATTGATCTCATGCATAGGGTGTTCCAACCCTATTTAGATCAGTTTATCGTGGCATCTGTTCACGACATCCTAATTTACTCCAAGTCTAAGGAGGAGCATGAAGGTCACGTAAGGATTGTTCTCCAGACCTTGAGGGACCATCAGTTGCAAGCCAAGTTCAGCAAATATGATTTTTGACTTATAGAGGTAAACTTTTTGGGACACATGGTGTTGGCTTCGGGTGTGTCGGTTGGTTGAGGCAGTTATGAGTTGGGAGAGGCCAAAGTTAATCTTCGAGTTACGTAATTTCTTGGGATTAGGAGGGTAATACTAGAGGTTAATTGAGGACTTCTCCCAACTAGCTGCACCTATGACTAGGTTGACTTGAAGTAGGTTAAGTTCCACTAGGATGAATTGTGTGAGAAGGCATTCCAGGAGTTTAAGAAAAGGCTTACTTCAGCTCCTATTTTGATAGTCCCGGAGAGGGGACAGGTTCACATAGTGTACTGTGATGCCTTCAGAGATGGACTTGATTGTGTTTTGATGCAATCCGAGATGGTGGTGGCTTATGGTTCTTGAAAATTAAAGAACCATAAGAAGAACTTCCCCACACACAACATGGAGTTGGGGACCATTGTCTTTGCCTTTAAGGCTTGACGCCACTACTTATATGCTGAGCAGTTTGAGGTGTTTTCAGACCATAAAAGTTTGAAATACATTTTCACTCAGCAGGACCTCAACATGAGATAGCGTAGGTGTACGAAGTACGTAGAGGACTATGACTTCACTTTGCATTACCATCCCAGTAAGGCAAATGTGGTGGCCGATGCACTTAGCCATTAGTCATAGAGAGTCGAGGCTAGTGTGGCTTTTCGAGAATGACAGATGTTTGAGACTGTGGGATAGTTTGGGCTGTATTATTGGGGTTAGACTTAGGGTGTTTTAAGGAGCTTGGTGGCTACGCCTTCCCTACTGAGCAGGGTGATTGAGTCCTAGGGACAGGACCTAAAGTTATCATCCATCAGGGACTGAGTACAGTCGAGTACCAGTGATGAAGGTTGGGTCATTCACTCGAATGGTAGTCTTCGATATAGAGGGAGGGTTGTTGTTCCCTAGTTAGCGGATCTGAGAGAGGAGATCCTTAGGGAGTTCCATTACTCTCAATTTACTGTGCACCCAGGTGGCACAAAGATCTACCATGACCTTTGTCGTTAGTATTTTTGGAGCAGGATAGAGAGACATGTCAGTAAATGTCTTATGTGTCAGCAGGTTAAGACTGAGCATCAGAGATCAATTGGGTTGCTCCAGCCTTTAGAGGTAGCTGAATGGAAGCGGGAGCACATCACGATGAATTTTGTGACCCACTTTCTATGGACATCGTGGGGGCATGATGTGGTGTGGGTAATAGTGGATCGGCTTACTAAGTCGGCATACTTTTTGGCAGTACGGATGACCTTCAAGCTAGAAGAGTTCTACAGGTTGTATATATAGGAGATAGTCTGGTTACATTGGGTGCCCATTTCTATAGTATCGGATCGGGGCCCCAGGTTTATGGCTCACTTTTGGGAGAGCTTCTAGTGGGCTATGGGGACACAGTTGATGATGAGCACAACTTTTCATCCCCAGATGGACAGTCAGTCGGAGAGGACTAGCCATGTTTTAGAGGGCATGCTGCGGGCATGTGTCCTAGATCTCAAGGGTAGTTGGGAAAAATATTTACCCTTAGTGGAGTTCACCTACAACAATAGTTATTAGATGAGCATATAAATGACACCTTATGAGGTATTATATAGGAGGCCTTTTCGTTCTCCGATGTGTTGGACGGAGGTAGGACAGAGACCCTCCACAGGTCCAGATCTTATTAGAGATACCTTGGAGAAGGTGGACTTGATTCGGAAGCATCTTCTCACGACTCAGAGTTGGCAGAAGAGCTATGTTGATAAACGGAGGCGACCTCTGGAATTTGAGGTTGGTGATCATGTCTTCTTGAAGGTGACACCTAAGAGGAGAGTGGTCAGATTCAAAAAGCATGAAAAACTGTCTCTGAGGTTTATCGAGCCCTTCGAGGTACTCGAGAGGGTGGGTACAGAGGCTTAGTGGTTGGCGTTTCGGGTGTTCATGTGGTGTTCTACGTCTCTATGCTTTGGAAGTATACTCTAGATCCGTCACATTTGGTGGATTGGGGCAAGTTGATTGTTGATGCCAATGGGACCTTTGAGGAGGGACCAGTGCGTATCATGGATAGCAGGAAGCAAGTTTTGCGAGGTAAGACTGTAAGGCTAGTGAAGGTGCCATAACAACATCAAGGTATGGGGGAGGCAACATGTGAGCGTGATGAGGCTATATGTTTCAGTTATCTGTTCTTGTTCGAGGATGGAGGTATATGTTTTCAATTTTAAGTATAGTATTACTTGTTGCATATGCATGCGGTTAAGTGTGTATGTGTGTGTGAATTTTGAGGATGCAATTCTTTTAAGGGTAGAAGAATGTAAAACCTAGGTAAATTTAAACTTTTATGAAAAATGTGCAAAACGATAATTTGTCACTACGGTACGGGTTACAAACCTGAAATTTTTTAGATTTCGGATGATTAAACAGACCCCACTATTGGATTCGTCTCACGAAATCTAGTTACCCTATTAAATTTTGTTGAATTCTAAAATAATAAGATTTTTTGCGTTTTACGAGGCAGTTGGGTCTCGGGTAATCGAAAAATGAAATTTTTAATAAAATTTTAAAATTTGAAAAATAATTTAAAATAAGTTGAAATAAAAATATTTTGAACTTGAATCAGAACAAAATTTAATCATTTCGGAGCGAAAACGGACCCGAGAAAAAGGAGGACGTGTGGTGCATTGTGGACCAAGCAATTAAAGAGTATAAATATGGGGAGAAAATCTGATTTATTCCAATTTTGCAGCTGGGTGTTTACTTTAGAAAAGAGAGAGAGAGAAGAAGAGAGAAAAACAAGGATTTTCTCAAGGTTTCCTCTTGCGATCAAAGGCCAACTTTGGTCGAAGCACCCCGGCCCGAGAACAAAAGTTGTTCTTCTCGACATGGGCTACAAGACCATACCAAAAATCAAAAATTTCACCGAAGTTAAAAAAATGGGGCATGAAGAAATCAAGGGTTTGAGCTTGATTGAAATTCTTGAAGGCTTCTACCAAGTGGATTTACGCTTTAAGAGGTAGGGTTTTTCCCCTAATTAACTTTATTTCCAACCTAGGGTGAGAATATGGAATGGGTAGGGTGTTCGATATTTCTAACCCTTGCCTATTGTTGTAAAAAAATTGAGGAATTAGGTATTAATATTGGGTAGAATAAATTATATCTTGAAAAATGGCATTATGTGTGTAACGCCCCCAAAACCCCCTTGGATGACATTACATTCTAAAAACCATTCACCGCATGAGAGCATTAAGTAAATCCATCACGACGAAAGTTTCATTCATCCACCATTCATATTTTAAGAAAATTTGGGCAGAGTCTCCTCTGTTCGGGGAGCTCTACCCAAAACACAACCTGTGCAATTCTACTGTAATGACCACACCGGGTCCATTTAACTACCATAAAATCAATCCATCCAATTTACATGTTATCCCAAAAGAATAGACCAAGTTATGGCCTTTACATTCCCACAAAAGTACTATAATACATAGCGGAATTTATAAAATAAAAACTAGGCTATACAATTCTCCCAAAAGATTATCCAAGTCTATAACAAAAGAAAGGGGGGTCGCTCTAAGCATCCACCTCGGGACCCACGCTCCCTTCTATCGGAGTCTCCAAATATGTCGGCCCCTCGACTCCCAGCTCCTCGTCAAAGGCAAAATCTGAAAGGTGGGGAAGTAGGGGGTGAGCACAAGGCTCTGTAGGAGGATCCTTCCAAACCCATTCAAGGTTTTGAAATCAAGTAAAACAGGTAGGTCACGTTTCACACATACATATAAATGAATTTTAAAGTAAAGTAAGGACATTTTAAAGGAGATCTCAAGTTTGTACAATAATAAGGACTTGAACGAGAATAAAACCACGTTTAATTGACAAACAATTTCCAACATAATCCACTCCACCATACACCATTTCCACAAGGTATCGCGGCATCCCATACTACCCGAAACTCTTGGAAAAATAATATTTGGTACAATGAACAAAAATTTCTATTTGGTACCACTCAAGTAGGTTGTCGCTTCTCATGAATCTACCCAACGATTCTACCTCGTTCACCCATTTCCACTAACAATCACAGACCAATTTAGGAAGGGCATGTACTGTCTCATACGGCCTTGACGAGATCCTTCCAAGGTGTCTAGTATACTAACCATTTTCCCCGGTATTCGTGAACAATAGTGGTCACTGTCACCACAGTGATCCACTACGAGCATTAGGCAACCATCTCACCCCCCATTGGGATAGACTAACCTCTAATGCTCTACGGCAGTTTTCGAAGGTAATCCAAGTCCCTCACAACACCATACACAAGAGTGACATACCAACAATATACTCAACCTCATATACAAGCAAATTCCATGATGTTTCCCCAAATTTTCACAAGCAAGATACATAATAGAACAATTTAAGAAAATATACCCATTTCGCAAATCATGTAACAAGAGACAAGTTTAAAGGAAATAAGCATGAGATCATCAATAGAATCATTTTACTTCCCAACACAAAGTTCTAGAATTTTCGAAATCAAGATGATGTGAAGGTATAGAGAAAAATCCATATTTTCCCCAAAAACTAGAGTTTGATGGATTTCCAACCATCATTTTGTTCAAATCATGGGAATGTTTGTAAACATACCAAGGAAAAAGGAACCCATAACAAATACATACTATTAAGAGCCAAATTCTACATGTATAATAACCCTAACATCAATGGACAAGGATGGAAGAAAACCCTACCTCAATGTTCTTAAAAAACCTAGGTTTAGTGTGAAGAAGATGAAGATTTGATCTTCTTTGAAGTATAGATCTCCTCTTGATCTTGTGTTTTATCCTTCTCTCTTCCTCTAGAGTCCTAAGAGAAGTGGGTTGAGAGTGGAATGAGAGAAATGAGAGTAAAGGCTGAAATCTGTGTTTTTAAACACAGAAATCCTGATTTTTTTTCTTTACTGTTCATGGGCTGCTTCGGTATTACTTCGTTATCGGGGCATAACTCTCTCATCCGAGCTCCGATTGAGATGATTCAAGATGCTATGGAAAGATAAGAAAAAACTCTACAACTTTCATGTTTTGGGTTTTAAGAGATATTGACTGTATCAAGGTCTAAATTGGGCTTGAAGTTGCAGCCAGTGCACAGTTCACGTGCACTGTTCACTATTTCATCATTTTTTCCATTTCCAATCTACCAAATTCAAACACACATCGCTACACCTATCCCCATTTTTACAACAATTATTTAATATATATCTATATGCATATATATAAAATAAAATGCGGAGTGTTACAATGTGAGCATGCTATGTGTTTATATTGTGCCTAGTGAGTTAAGTGTGTTGTTGGCATAGATTATTTGCTAACATGCTTGGAATTTTTTGTTGGGTATAATGTTAATATATGCTTTATGATATGTTAGAATTATGATGAATTGTGAAAATTATATGCTTTGGGTATAATTGACCATGGAATGGCGAAAAGTGCTCATTTGCCATTCATAGCATATTGGGCATTATTTTGGCATCACATTCATGGGCATTAGGCATGAGTATGAGTGTGTGTGTGCATGGTTTAATCAAACACCATACTTGGTGGATGATGTATGAGCTCAAAAAAGTTGGATTGAAGATCCGACTAAGTTGCATGGTTGCATGAAATTCTTGTGTCGGGCATAGCAAGAAGGGCTAGACTCTCCCTTGGGTGGAAGACCCGGCTATTGGTTTATACACTTATGACGGTGCAAGTCCAAAAAAGAGTATCGATGTGCGGAGCTGGCGGTGAGACACCAAAAGTCCGCGACCCAACAAAGACACATGATTTTTTTTTTAATAAAATTGTCATTCGATGTGTAACATCAATGACGGGGGCTTGAAATGCCCGATTTTCAGGCATTGACATTGCATTGTGTTGAGGGAGTTAGTGAGGGCTCGGGTTAAAGTGTATGAGAGTCTCTTCTCATTTCATGGCATGACATGAAATTCTTGTCATTGAATGCATATTCTTAATAGGAATGTTTTGAATGATTGATTGTTGCATGTGACTATTTCATATGCATCTAGGTTCAGGAGTAGCCTCTTTAGGAGATAGCCTATTGAGTGTGGCTCACCCTTTATGGGACAATATTTTAGGTGCAGGGGTTCACACTAGCGAACGGTTCTCATTTTGAGCCTCAAGGATGAAGAAAGCCGACTTGTGGCTTTTATGACTCATTTTGTAAAGAGCCTTATCAAAACTTTATTTTAACATGTAATATATGGAAATTATTGTAATTGAACTTGTATGCATCATGTTTTATGTGGAAAACTTCATTAAACATGTATTGGATTGACAATCGAAAACAAAAAAATAGGCCAATCTGTCAAAAACCTTCCGGAAGGCCGATCAAAACCTTCCAAAAGGAATTTTCCAGTGGGCAAAACCTTCCGAAAGATCGACGAAAAACTTCCCGAAGGTTTTCCAAAAATTTGAAATTTTAAGAATGATTTCCTACGCTTCCGGGCCTTGAGCCGTATATGGACAATAATTGAGTTTAAATTGATGTATATTGGACCTCGAATGTGTCATATAGTCGAAATATGCACAGGTTATGCGTTGAGAGTTCCCAGAACAAGGGAGGCTATGTCCAAACTTCGTGTTTTAGTGACCCCAGTTAAGGGGATGCTATTGACGTGATGTTGGGACGATCACGGGCACTTCCGTGGGTTGATGAGTGATCAACAGTTAATAAATGGACCCCCAATTTTAGGGGAGTCACAATGTCAACTTCTAAAAATGAAATCAAAACTTCCTAACCAAAAATTGGGGCTGAATAAACATAATTTCATATATAGAATTTCAGTTCTAGTCCAAATGAACAATTGAGTGTATGCTTGTGTGTGTGATTTGAGTGATTGAGAGTATGTGTGTGTGTGTTTGTCACAGACAGAGAACATACAGACAAGTGTTTGTGTGCTAAATATGGGGTGAGTCCAGAAGAGGGGAAGAGAGAGATCGATTGTGTGAGTTGTGATGTTCGAATCTGATTCGTGTGTGTGTGAATGCATGCAGGTAGCAGGGTGTGTGATTTGGTCACAGAGAGAGAGAGAGAGAGGACTTACATGTTTAATACTGGCGGTGGTAGTCTTCCCAATCCATGGATGCCAGAGCGAACGAGCGAGAGAGAGAGAGAGAGAGGGAGACGAGAGAGAATGTGAGTAGGGGTTGAAGACGATAGTGGCAATTGGGTAATGATCATCTAGGGTTTGAAAACGACGTCGTTTTGAAAAGTGGAAATATAATTTGAAGTTTAAAAATAACATTGTTTTAATTTATTAAATAATAATTTTAAACTAAATGATTATGCGAGAAATTAATTCGTCGCCAAAAATATTAAAATCAAAATCTTTTTTGTGACAAATATTAATTTGCCTAATATATATTTTTTTTTATTTTTTCAAAAACAATTGCAAACGAAAATTTTTTGTTGGCGACGAAGATTTTTGTCACCAATAAAATTATCAGTGTGCACCAATATTCCCACCAAAAAATAATTTGGAGGGAAATTTTTTTGTGAAGCGATAAAAAACACTTGTCGCCAAAAGCAACCTATAAAAGTTTTTTGCAAGGAACTTTGGAAATCATAGCCGAATTTCACATTTTGGCAACAAAGTTTTATATTTGTCACCCAAATTTGCCGCTGAAAAACAATTTTCTTGTATTGACGGGTACAAACTTTGGGGGATGTCAATGTAATGTGTTTTAGTGACAAAGTTCAGGGAGTGTTGATGTAATTTACCCTTTTTAATAATCAGCTGTATTAAACGTTGTCATTTTGGTAATTAGAACTAATAAAACATCGTTCTAGTTTAGGCATTTACAATAGGAAAAAAACCAATGCAAAAAGAGAAATTTTTTTTAAAAAATTTTACTTTTTGCCACGACAATGATTTCCTATTGCAAATATACCATTTTAAACATCAGCATCACGAACCGTTGTAAACAAAATATTTTTGCCACTATAAATATTCCGTTGCAAAAAAAAGTGACGCAAAAACCCTAAATTCTTGTAGTGAAATAATAACCCGTAGTGAAATGTTATAGCTTCCATAGGCCCCAGATTATAACAAAACATTTCATAAAAACTCATAAGTACCCATGATTTAATCCAGCACCTTAATATTTCTTGAATTATAAAATATAACCAATATAAAATTATATTCCTAATGGTCCAAATAATTCTTCAATTTCACACCACTAATCACTATAACCTTAGAAATTTCTCATGATTCTCGAGATGATAACCATTCATTGGCTAATAGAGTAATCTCATACTTTGATTGATACTTAAGTAATCATTCATCTGTTAATATCAAAACAACCATGTGTAATTTTCTATATTGATCTACCATATTAAATCCTTTTGACATCACAACCAACTACAAAAATTTGTTTTCAAAGATTTATGATCTTTAATACCAACAATTCTCAACTTCAGCTTGTCAAGATCAAACCTAACGATGGATTGCACAGAGTTGGACAAAAATTTTCATATTTCTACAATATTTAACTTCCAACGACATTTAAAGATCTCACACTAGGATAAGTGTTTATGTCGAATATTGAACATCATCCTTGTTCTATTAGTTGCTCAATATAATTGATCTCAATTTTTTGAGCATCTTCGCTCCACAGTCCAACAATACTAAGGGCCAAAAATTTATTAAAATTTGTAGGTTTTTATGGCACGGGACTTCAAAATTTTAGTCCATACCCTTGATCTCCATTTTCATTTAAAGTCCATGAGTACAACTTAACTATCAACCCCACACTCAACCAAGGGATTCCCAATTATCACTAGCTTTAGATGGTCTAAATGTTGTGAACTACAAACACCACAAAATACATCACATAAGAACCTAACTAGTTCATGCTCTTCCCCCAAAGATAACATCTTCCATGTACTTTAGAGAGTTATGGTCATATAACGTTCATGCGTAGTCCAATCCCTCCTACCCTTTCATGTAATGAGTAATTTCCTTACTCCATATTTCTTTTCCTTCAAAGGATTATCATGTCATTCTCAATCAATCTTCAAGCAAGGTCATTGATGAGTGAGCGAAAATGCATTCTAAACATCTTATTATTGGATTAAAATGCTAAAATGTGAATAGAAATAATTAGATATAATTTATAATATTGAATTTAATATCTGTTCACAGTAAGATATATTTGAGCATGATTTTATAATATTTTAAATCTTAAATATTGCATTATTGATCGGTGAGAGATAATTTACAATTAGACTTTGCACTTAACATTTTTGGGACTTTATTATTCGGCTTTTATATTTGTTTTTATTTTGATGGTAGCCCATGGAGTTAAAAGGCTGAAATTGATGCTGCTATCATGTGGACCCATCACTCAATAGATTTGGGCTTTAACTTTCCCAAATACAAGCGATTTGGGCTTTGGGGGCTGAAATAGAGAGGCTGGAATAAAAAGGGGAGGAAAAGGGTTTTTCAAAAAGGAGGGGGGATGTACTTTTAACTTTTTTGACTTTACACTTAACAATTTTGGGACTTTATTATTCGGATTTTATATTTGTTTTTATTTTAATGGCAAACCATGGAGTAAAAAGGCTGAAATTGATGCTACTGTCACGTGGACCCATCACTTAGCAGATTTGGGCTTTAACTTTCCCAAATACAAGCGGTTTGGGCTTTGAGGGCTGAAATAGAGAGGCTGGAATAAAAATGGGAGGAAAAGGGTTTTTCAAAAAGAAAGGGGGATGTACTTTTAACTTAAAATTAATCTTTATTCTCCAGTAATCATTTAATGTTTTTCTTTAGTTTCTTTGTTCCTCCTACTATTCTTTTAATTAATCTTTATACCCTAAAGTCGTGCTACAACTGTCGCATTATTCTTTGGGCGTAATCAGTCATCTAATATAATTCATCAATTATTGCGCACCACGATCTTCCAATCATACTCTTTCTGAATAATTCTTATACCCAATTGCACAAAAATAAGTCATCACTTAATATTTAATTTTTACCCAAAGCAACACTAGCCAACTATCCATACTAATTCCAAACAACTAATGATAACCTCAAATAAATGGTCACAAAATAACCTTAAATTCACTCAAAAGCAAAATCATAATTGGTACACTTATTCTAAAATCGACACAAATGCTTATTCATTTTATCATGCCCCTCCAATTGATTGTATTTGAAAATGGTACTATTTTATATTCTCTTAGTCATCCTAATGGAAGACATATGCAATTCAAAGTTTTCACCATAAAACCAAAAATTTCAATCTTTCTTCAATTGTACCTCTCAATCAATTCCAATAACTTCACCTAACAAAAATTATATACATGACACCATAGTTGACCTTTTCTCCAATCAACAAAATTGAATTACCACACATCCCTGACTTCACAAATTAAAGCAACTAAGGGCTAGGCAAAACAATGAAAATTGACATAACTTAAAAAAGTTATAATATCATAAATCGTCATACCTCAAAGCCTTTTACTTTCATACCTTCTCAACCAAAATACACTAATACTTTCTATGACATCTAAGACTCATGACATAAGAATAATTTCTTTATCACCACACATGTCTCCTAACTATCTCCAATATTGGTGCACCCATTTTCTTACTATAACGCCCCAAATTCCCCCTTGGATGACATTACAATCTAAAACCATTCACATCATGAGGGAAACTAATAAAATCCATAAATAAAGATAATTTCATTCATCATCGATAATATCTATAACACAATTCCAAAAGAATATGTCAAACCTTGGCCATTACATCCAAAAGAATCAAACTTAATCTTGCAGTAGAATAATAAAAGATTAGACTTTACATTGTCTCAAAATAAATTTCCTAGTCCAGAATATAAGACAGTATAGCTCTAAGCATCAACCTCGGGATCCACATTCCCATCTATTGGAGCTTCCCAATGTGCCAGCTCATCAACTCTAAGCTCCTCCTCTAGGACATAATCTGAAAAGGATATGGTTTGTAGGGGGTGAGCACTAAGCTCTGTAGGAAAATTCTCTCAAACTTGAACAAGGTTTGGAAAGCAGATAAAACAAGTCGATTTCATTTTACAAATATCATATATCAATTTTGAAAGAAAACTGTGACATTTCCAATGGATCTCAAGTTTACACAATAGCAACACTTAAAGAAAAGAGTAAGGCCAATTCCACCATAAGTAACAATTTCCAAAAATTTGCACAAGTAACCATAGCCCACAATATCAACTACGTTATATATTTGTATTTGTATCTCAGGTATGATGTATGACATCGCATTAATAAACACATCGAGAATATCCTGGGCCACACACACACCCAATCCTCGCAAGGATATTGATGAGCACATAATATTGCATATTTGAAGGCCCCATTACATGTATTTTAACTCAACTTTTGCATCTAAGTACTTAGAGTTAGCCGAAATTATGAATAATGTTGAATTTTCGATGTTGCAGGTAATTATAGTGTAAATCATGTATTTTAGAACCTTGCAACCTAGTATGGATGTGTGGTGAAGGCATGGACACATTAAATGAGGATTGTGAGGCTTGGAAGGTGAAGAAACCAAGAGAAATGGATTTTGGAAGGTTTAGCCCACTAGTTTACCAAGTTAAAAGGTGCTAAATAAGGCTCCTTAAGGCCTTCCTAGATGTTTTGAGATGATTGGAGGTGAAAGAATGGCCAGAGGAAAGCTTTGGAGTAATGAAATCAGAAAATCTAGACAAGGATGCAGAAGTGTACCGGTACTCAGTACCGGTACGGTCTAGCCACTGGAACATAGCATACCGGTATGGTTAAGACTCTGGAGTTCGACGTACCGGTATGTCGCACCGGTACGCTCTACTGTTCTACCCAATTGCTCTACAACTCGGACCTGTACTTCGTGGGACCCTCCATCACATTCTCCTGCAACTCCCTGACACTCCCAGCATACAGAACACCCCCTCATGCACCTCCTCTTGGACTTTTGGAGCATAGGTCATAAATATGGAGAGAGGAGAGAGAAGTTGCTGGGTGAGGAGACATAGCTTGCACTAGCCTGCATTGCCCATCCATTCAGTCCCCTATTGATGGGAGGCCTTTCACACAAACCCTAGGGACCCTCATGGACAAAAATTGCAAGGCTCTTCACCATATATTCAGCATTCAACAAGTTTTAAAGGGGGTGGCTACCTAAGCTTAGGAGTAGTTCAATGTAGAAGATGATGAATAGTGTACTAGAAGCTGATGTTTTTGCATTTTCTTCACTCATTTCATTGTAGTAAGTTGTAGCTCTCTTGTAATCTTTATTTCTTGCATTGTAATCTCCTTAATTTCAAGTATATTTCAAGTTTAGTTACATGTTCTTCAATCCACCATTGTTGCTTCCAAGTTTTCTTCATTTCTTGCTTTAAAAAGGGTATTGTATTTCTTTCTTTATAGTTCAAGTTTTCTTGCTTTAAGTTAAGTTTCAATCTTCATTTCTTCATTATGTCTCTTTATATTACTCATTTGTTTCTTGCTTTCATGAGTAGCTAGATTTTAAGTTGGTTAATCCAAGGGAGACCTCCTCTTAGGTTTTCTATTTTAACTCATTTTCTTTCCTCCTCTCGGTGTATGATGGTTCGATTTGACTGGGTTGAGAGTGGATGTGGTTGTGAGTCTTTGATATTTCGTAGGCCTAGTCACGGTTTATGCTTGGATCCTCACCATCTCGTCCCTAGCTTCCCACGAATCAATTGTTCATTTATGCACCATTAGAGGAAGGTTTCGAGTTGAGTTGGGATTCCAATTGGAATGACCCTTTTGGATTAACCAACACTTGTTTTCTTGCATTTCATTAAGAACAAAACTTACCAAAACCAACTACAAGACTTTACATTTTTTTACTTTTCAACAAAATCACCTTCAATAGAATTCCTTTCCTTCCTTGACTAGACGACCTTGAAATACTTTTCCAAGTAAAACATGACACTCAAAAGACTCCTTGCGCTTGGGGAGCACTTTTGTTCACACACACACTTTTTGTGTATACACACATTTCATACATTTTGTACATTTCATTCCACCCCATTATTCCGTTTTCCCATTCCTTGCCCTTTCTTTTGACACTATCCCAAGGGAGAGTGACACTTCCCCTATTCCTATAAGTCATACACATTTTAGGGGTAGTATTTAGGGGTTAAAGACTAGCAAGGCATTTTGGCTAAGCATTTTTGGCGCCGTTGCCGGGGAAGGTTAAGCGTCGAGTTCAAATGAGATTTTGGGACGGCATAGGTAAGTCTCATGATTTTCATCATGGGCCAAGGTATGTCGTCTAACTTGTATATATTTTTGTTGTAGTTTGTGTTTTGTATTATGTTTCCTAATTTTTATGAAAATGTATCAAATACCCAAAATTTTAAAAATGTGTGTGAGATTTGTGATGAGTATGGGCATATCACTAGTGAGTGCCCAATAAATGTCCCTTATTTTGAAAACGTTTGTGAAATTTGTGGTGAGTACGGACACATAACTAGTAAGTGCCCAATAAATTATCTGGTTCATGACTTTGCATGCGAAGGTTCAAATTCAAATTTGGCCTCCGAAATATTTTACCCCGACCACTATGTTTCACCGAGTTGTCCGAGTTATGGTTGGGAGAATGAACCTTATAATTTTTCATTCTATCTCACACCACCAAATGAATCTTCCCATTATCCAATATATGAGAACTCAACCGAACAAGAATTTGAAAATAAGCTTTACAAGTTTATGCAATGCCAAATGGAAGCCAATGCCCAAGTAGCCCAACAACTTTCTGAAATTAGAGATGGACTTAATACATTGACTAATGCTATAATGACTATGCATGAAGAACAACATCTTGAGCATAGTCAATGTATTGAGGATGATCATCCCAATGAAATGCATATTGATGTTGAATCTCCCACCACTCTAGATTGTGAAAAAATTGAGGAAGTTATTATCTCACATGAGGCTAATGAGCCCAAGGTAATTTTTCCATCTTTGAGTGGTGTTGAGATTCACATTTCTCAACTTGGGGAGGGCATTGAAATGGAGTTTAGTGTAGAAACTTTTGAAGAGAAATTGTATACTCCATTGTTGGAATTGCATAAACTTGCCTATACCTCGGTTCGGTTGAGAATTTTGAGTCAACATCCTTTCTATGTTTGGATTGATGGTTTAAGAAGGGCATTTGTACAACAAAAAAATTTTAAAATCAAATGAATCAATGGGCAAAAGCTCATATTCGAATTGAAGCTGGATTGACATGTGCCATTTTTGTTTTATTTTCATGTACATATTAGTTGGACTTATTTTATTGTTATATTTTTCTTCTCTTGATGTTGTAGTGTAGAAGTTGTTTACCGCTCCCTAATTTTGACTCATTTCATTTTGAGCATCATAGTAGAAAATCTCATTCAATATCATGTGCGAGTGTAAGTTGGGGGTGTAATCAAATGTTTTTGTTTTTCCTTTAATGTGTATGCAAAAAAAAAAAAAAGAAAGAAAGAAAGAAAAAGGGGGTATCTTATTTCTCATGTCACTTTCATTTTTCTCATTGCATGATTCATTGTGCATTGAGGACAATGCATAGTTCAAATTTGGGGGTGAGGTTGTAACACCCCAAAAATCGGGGGTCCTTAATTTAACAAAATTTGGGCAGAGTCTCCTTTGTACGGGGAGCTCTACCCAAAACACAACATGTGCAATTATACTACATTGACGATACCGGGTCTGTATATGAATAAATATTGACCACACCGGATCCATTTACCCATCAAATAATAGAATTTCATTCACCACATGTAATATCCACCATATCATCCCAAAAGAATAGGCCAAGTTATGACACTTACATTCTAAAAGAATTACACTCAAACTTAGCAGCGGAATAAACAAAATACTAGACTATACATGATTGTAAATAAATTCCTTAGTCTAGCACAAAAATAAACTATAGCTCTAGATGTCCACCTCAGGATCTAGGTTCCCCTCTGGTGGAACCTCCCAATTTCCCGGCTCGTCAACGCCGAGATCTTCCTCCAGCACGAAATCTAAAATAAGGAAATTCATTCTCAATGTAAGAGAATGGAAGAAAACCCCTACTTGAATCAAATTTCCAAGTAAGAACCCAAGCTCTAGTGATCTCCTTCTTTCCTTTTCTTCCTTCCTTAATCTTCCTCTAAGGTTCCAAGAGGTGTGTGATGAGAGTGGAATGAAAAGAATGGAAGTAAATAGGATGAAAATGAGTTTTTAAACACAGTAGCCTCGATTTTTACTATTCACAGGCTGATTTGGTTTTTTCCAAAATAACGGTTTTGCCACTAAAAATCTCCAATTTGATCTATATGACTACCCTAAGATTTTTTAACGTTCGGGATTCATTTTTAAAGTTATTTTAATCTAAAAATATTTATTTTTATGAGTTATCTCAAAACTAAAATAAATTTACACTCGAAACATGAAAATTACTATTTTATTCTTCCGAACCGCTATATGTGCTAAACGGCTATTCCAAGTTTTTTCGAATCTCCCAGGTTCAATGATAATATTATTTTGACTTAAAAAAATTTATATTTTTACTTATTTACCCTTATCAACCTTAAACACCTCCAAAAATTAAATTTTACCATTAATTTGCCTCCCTAGTATTTATTCATACTATTAAAATCTATAGGGTTCATGCATACCTCATCACCTATATTAGCATTTCAAAAATAATTACTTGCTATATAAAGATAAGAGTGTGGGGGTTTATAGAGGTACACCATTTACATATTCCACCACTTTTTGTATAGAATAAGTTGGAAATGTGAAAATTTTGAAAATTTTGCACCTATTTTTTGTGAAAAATATCCAATATTGAACTATATTCCCCTATCCTAATTGTTATGGGATTTGTGATTTCTTGATTTTCATTTTGAACGTTGAATACATGAGCACATTATAGAAGTTTATCCTATTGCCAAGAGTATCACATATGTGTTTTCTTTAAAACTCAACCTTTGTACACCATGAACTTGTAATTTTGGCAATTTACGGATTGAGTTTACATTTAGTGTTTGACATGAATAGTGGAGATGAGTAAGAACCCATGTGAGCTTTAATGTCAATCCTTGTTTGGAGGGAACTTACATTTACTCAAGGAACAATTTTTCAAATTCCAAATTTGTTCAATAATCTCATTATGCTTGTTTTGGTTAGGTGCATTTGAGTAGTTGATTACTATAGTCCTTACCCATCCCAAAGTGGAAGTGGGATTACATCACCATGGATTTCATGTCTGGTTTTCCACGGACGTCACAAGGGAATAATGTCGTATGGGTCATTGTTGATAGACTCACCAAGTCCGCTCCTCTCTTGAATATGAAGACCACTGACTCCTTAGAGACCTTGAGCAAGCTTTATATCCACGGGATTGTTAGATTACATGGAGTTCCACTCTCTATCGTGTTGGATCATGATTCTCAGTTTATGGCGCAATTCTAGCAAAGTCTACAACGAGCTATGGAGACAGAGTTACACTTTAGCACCGCCTTTCATCCTCAAACGGATGGTCAATTCGAGAGGGTGATACAGATTTTGGAGGACATGTTACGTGCTTGTGTGTTGGACTTCAAGGGAAATTGGAGTGATCATTTGTCATTGGTGGAATTTGCATATAACAACAGTTTTCAATCTAGCATTTGCATGACACCCTATGAGGCATTGTATGGAAGACCATGAAGGTCCCCGACTTGTTGGTTGGAAGCTGGAGAGAGTAGCTTGTTTGAGCTAGAAATTGTTAAGAAGACTACGGCGAAAATTCAACTCATCCGGGAGAGACTACACACAACACAAAATAGACAGAAAAGCTATGCGAATAGAAGACGAAGACCATTGAAATTCCAAGAGGGGGGACTATGTGTTCCTCAAGGTATCGCCCAAGATGGGAGTGTTTAGATTTGGCAAGAAGGAAAAACTAGCTCCAAGGTACATCGGACCATTTGAAGTGATCAAATCTATGGCAAAGTGGCATATCAACTTCGTTTACCAGCCCAGTTGTAAGGGGTGCATGACGTGTTCCATGTGTCAATGTTAAGAAAGTGTCAATCGGATACAATGCATATTGTGGATTTGGAGGATATAGAAATTCAAGATGGAGCAACATATGAAGAACAACCGGTGGATATTCTCGATACCAAGGAGAAGGTGCTTCGCAATAAAGTCATCCAACTGGTAAAAGTCTTGTGGAAACATCATGGGGTGGAGGAAGCTACTTGGGAACTAGAGCTGGAGATGCAAGAGAAGTACCCTCATTTATTCTCTACTTAAGGTAAGTTTCGAGGATGAAACTTTCTTTAAGGGAGGTGGATTGTAAACCCCCACATTCTTATCGTTATATAGTAACACAATTATGTTTTTAAAATGCTAATATATGTGATGATGCATACATGAACAATGTGGATTGTAAGAATAGAAATAAAAATTTTAGGTGAGGTTATAGGGTATGGATTAGAAGTTAGAAAGTAGTCCAGAGTTCAAACACATTTTAGATAAAATTTGGGTAGAAAGGATTTTAGACACTCTCTAGTATTTGGACCATAACTTTTTAACCTGATGTCCATTTGCGCTGAAATATTTACAGTAGATCATAGACTTCTAGGGCTACAAAAGTGTTTTCGTGAACATTTTCCAAATCGATCTCTAAATAGGCCAAAACTTCACTGGATGTTTCAGCAGAAATAGGAAGTTTGTTCGAACGTGAAAGTACATTCGAACGACCTACGTTCGAATGTGAAAGTCCGTTCGAACGACAGTGTTGTAATGCCCCAAAAACCACCCTGAAAGGCATTACCTTCTAAAACCATTCATACCATAGGAATAACTAATAAAATCCATAAATAACCGGGGTCTTTAATTTAATAAAATTCGGGCAGAGTCTCCTTTGTTCGGAAGCTCTACCCAACATACAACCTTAGCAATTATACTACATTGACCACACCGAGTCCATTTATCCCTAAAATATTTACAACATTATCCAAAAGAATAAGCCCAAACTAGGCTACTACATCAAAAGAATTACATTTGAACTTAGCAGCGGAATAAACAAAATACTAGACTTTAAATGATTGTACATAATCGTTCCTAATCTAACACAAAAATAAACGACATCTCTAGATGTCCCACTCGGGATCCAAATACCCCTCTAATGAAGCTTCTCCATGGCGTAGCTCGTTAGCACCGAGCTCCTTCTCTGGCTCATAATCTGTAAAATGTTTAACTGTAGGGTGTGAGCACGAAGCTCTGTAGGAAAAATCCTCCCAAACTCGAACAAGGTTTAGAAAACAGATAAAAATCGATTGGTCTCTTTTCGTAAATAACATATATCAATTTTGAATGAAAAACAGAACATTTTAAATAGATCTCAAGTTTAAGCCGTAACAACAATCAAGTACAAGAGTAAAGTCAATCCCACCATAAATAACCATTTCAAAGAGTAATCATTCCCACAACAATTTTCAAGATAATCATATCCAAAAGATAACGCAATAAACAATAACCACAATGTATCTCAAGTCTGATGTAAAATAATTGCATGAATAGACACATAGAGAATATCCTGGCCCACACAGACACAATTCCTCGCAAGAATATCAACTTTGGGAAGGGCGCTTACCAATGCATTGTCCCATAACAATGCACCGGCAATAATGAATCCGATCCAAGCATAGTATACTAATCCTCTGACATGGCACTCGTGAGCTAATAGTGGTTTGGTCCTCGCAAGGCACCAACCCCACTACGAGTGGTAGAAAAAGTTCAAACTCACACGGAGTAAGAACCACACACATCTACCCACTCTACGATACCCGATCAATGGTCACCCATGGTCATCCAAACACCTCCATGAGATACAATCACCAACAATTTCTCAAATACACTCAATTCCATAAAATCCCCAATTTTTCAAATCCAAATCCGCATTTATTTAACAATGGAACAATTTAAGAAAAATTAACAAGAGATCATCATAAATACCATTGTGTTGTTCAATACGAAACATTAAAGTTTTGAAATCAAGAATAAAGGAGAAATTAAGAGAAAAACCCACTTCTCTTGAAATCTAGGGTTTTGAATATGAGAAAAGAACTTTGATGGTTACCCCACCATCCCATTGTTTAAAACATGCTAACATTTGTAAAAACATCAAGAATCCATGATTTTATAGCATATTAATATAATATAGAGTCAAAAAATATATATATGTATAACCCTAGCCTCAATGTAAGAGAATGGAAGAAAACTCCTACCTTGAATTAAAGTTCCAAACCAAAATCCAAGCTTTAGAGCCTTTCTTCTTCCCTTTTCTTTTTCCCTTTTTCTTCTCCTATGGTTCTAAGAGGTTTGGGGTGAGAGATCTGGGGAAAAAAAATGGAAGAAAAGGGCTGAAATCAGTGTTTTAAACACAACAGTCTGCGACAGTTACTGTTCACAGGCTGATTTTTGGATTTTCTCTAAAATTACGATTTTGCCACTAAAAATCTCCAATTTGATCCATATGACTACCTTAAGATTTTTCGACGTTCCAGATTCATTTTTAATGTTATTTTAACCTAAAAACTTTTATTTTTATGATTTATTTCAAAACTAAAATAAATTTACACTCGAAACATTAAAATTACTATTTTATTCCTCCCTAGTATTTATTCTTATGGTTTCAATATATATGGTTTATTCTTACGTCATTACATATATAAGAATCACTAAAAAAATACATTACTATATTAATATTAACATGTGAGGGTTTACACCTTTCAAGTCTAAGAAGAAAGCACAACATTTTACCATCCAAGGAACACCACAGTGTAGATTTTTGATCAACTTCAGAGAATAAACTGATTTGACTCAGGTATTTCTAGTATGTGTGACCTATATGTTTGAAAAGATATATGAGTTAGGGTTTTAACAAAAATAACGGTGTACAATTGGACTTTCCAACAAAGAGTTATGATCAAATTGGTGAAAGGTAGTCTGCCAGACTGTTTGGTTCTTCTATACTTGTCTAACTTGAGTTTGGGTGTCTTTTGTCACAAATTCTATCTCATATCCATCTCCAATATAGATAGTATGGCTTGCATAAAGATCCATGTCTAGCATCATTCATTAACCAAAACTAAATTATCATCCGTCTCCTAGAATCATTTATAACAACATGATGTAGAACTAGTATATCCATCTACATTTTTCTTCAATTTTTCTAAATTAGCTAATTGATGAGAATGTAAAATGTCATATTTTTTTCTCTTTTAATAATTAGTCTTTTATACTTATTTGGAGCCTAAATATACTTATTATTCTTATATTTTGATTTAGGATGTAAATGGAGATGTTAAATACAAACGAAGCTAATTGAACAATTGTTGATAGTTTAGACATGTGGGGGTTTACAAGTGCATTCCAGTACTTTTTCTGATGGAAAAACAAAAGTACTAGGAGCAAATAACGTTCGAACGCTAAAATGACGTTCGAACGTGAGTTACGAAATATGGTTTTCAGAATCGCGCACAAAAGACCATTTCTTCCACTATAAATACTTAATGACACCTCCAATAGCCCCATTTCAACATTTCTAATCCTAGAGAGGCTTAGAGAGGAAGAGATAAAGGAAAAAACACAAGATCAAAAGGAATTTGCACATTGAAGAGGATCAAACCTGCTAGTTTTTCAAGAACACCAAGGAAGAAGAAAGGTAGGGGTTTTTTTCTACTCTTGTCCATCGAGGCTAGGGCATATACATATGTATGTTTTCAATCTCAATCCTATATAAATGCTATGAAATCATTATTTCTTGATACTCTCGCAAAGATTACCATGTTTTGATGGAAGCTATGGTGGAATAGCCATGAAACTTTTTTTGGTTTTTTTGTCTTGAAAACCCTAGTTTTCAAGAGAGATGGATTTTTCTCTCAATATTCCTTTTCTCTTGATTTCAAAAATCTAGTGCTTTGTATTGAACAATAAAATGGTATTGTTGATGATCTCTTGCTTAGTTTCTCAAATTGTTCTATTGGGATCATACATGTGAAATTTGGGGATTTTTGGATTTTGCTTGTGATTTGAGGAATTAGGTTGTATTGTATCTCTTGTGGATGTTTGGATGACCATGGGTGGCCATTGACTGGGTATCGTAAAGTGGTGTAGATGCGTTTTTTATTTCGTGTGGGTTTGAAGATTCGCTACCACTCATAGTGGGGTTTGTGCCTTGCGGGGACCAAACCCCTATTCGTTCACCTGTTATCGAGGCTGAGGGTTAGTATATTATTCCTAGTTTGGATCGTCCTTGCCAATGCGTTGGTATACGCCCATTATAAAGATAGAGAATCCTTGCAAGGATTGGGTGTGTGTGTGGGGGCCAGGATATTCTCAATGTGTTCATTCATGCGATGTCATAAATCATACCTGAGATACATATACATAATGTTGTGAAAGATACAAGTTGTGGCTTAATATACATTATGGGTAATGGTACAAATTGTGGGTTATTATTTGAACTTGGTGGAGATGGTTTATGGTTGGAAATGACTTATTGTTGGGAATCAGTTTTATTTCCTTATTTAATTTATTAATATGGCTGAAACATGAAATCGGATAAACTGTCACTGTTTTCTCTCAAAAGTTATATATGATATTTGTGAAATGAGACCAACTTGTTTTATATATTTTCAGAACCTTGTCCAAGTTTGGGAGTATTTTCCTACAGAGCTTAGTGCTCACCCCCTACAAACAATACTTATTTTCAGATTTTGGTTTAGAGGAAGAGCCCTAGTTGACGAGCATGTGATTTGGGAAGCTCAAGTTGATGGACATGTGGATCTAGAATGGGATGTTTAGAATTGTTCTTTTTATGTTCTGAACTACGAGATTTTTTTGAAATGATGTTCATGTTCATATATTCCTTATTCCGCTGCGAGGTAACAGTTTGGCATATTTTGGGCGAAATTGCCATATTTTGGACTTATTCTTTTGGATGTAATGGTCATGGTTTGACATATTCTTTTGAATGATGTTGTAGATATTATGGGCGGTGACTGAAATTTTATTTATTTATGGATCTTATTAGTTGCTCTCATTATGTGAATGATTTTAAATAGTAATGTCGTCCAAGGGGGAGTTTGGAGCGTTACAAATTTTGGTATTAGAGCCTTGGAATTAGGTCTTACATGGGAGCTGTAGGTTATGGATTACCCTCCAATTGATTGTATTTGTACATTATACTATTTTATAGTCTTATTCACCCTAATGGAAGACATATCCAACACAAAGTTTTCACCATAAAATCAAAATTTTTAATTTTTTTGCAATTCTTAACATCATTATTAATTCCAATAACTTCACCTAACCAAAATTATATAAAGGATGCCACAATTGACCTTATCTCCAAGCAACAAAATTGAGTTACTACACATTTTTGACTTCACAAATTCAAGCAACTAAGGGCAAGCAAAATAATGAAAATTGGCATAACTTAAAAAAGTTATAACATCATAAAACCTCAAACCTCGAAGCCTTTTTACTTTCATACATTCCTAGCCAAAATACATTAATACTCTCTATGACATCCAAAATTCATGACGTAAAAATAATTCCTTTGTCACCACACCTGTTTCCTAACTATCTTCAATATTTGTGTACCCATTTTCCTACAACTCTTATGTAAGATCTAATCCCTAAGCTCTGATACCAAGTTGTCACGGCCCGAATTTCCACAAACCCGGGGAATGAGTGAAAAGGGAGAAGAAAAGTAAATGAAGGGTCATTAGGTTGGATAAATTGATTTCTCATTCATTTCCCACATTTTTCTGAAGTTTTTCAAACCATTTTTCTTCCATTTTTAGCCTATTTCTTCAAGATTTCTAAACTCCTCCTTTTGACATTCTTCCCACCTATTTAAAAGGTGTTTTACACACTTAACAAATTTTTTAATTTTTCATAAAATTTTGACATAACCTCCTTTATTTTCCAAACCTTTTTCCTACCTAATGTTCACAATATTTCATATGCAAAAGTATATCACAACCCACCCTGACTCGGTGGCCACAATCCATGTAAATTAAACATACATATTTTATTTTCAATATACACATCTAGTTGTCTCAATATACACATATGATACCATTACATAAATATATCCTACATATCAATTGGGTTTACACCCTTACAGTTTAAAATTACCCAAGGTCTATAATCTATTACTTTTCCAAATTAAAATACAAGTCATTTGGGCTTATGCCCATACATACAAAATATGTCCAAGGGTCAAATATCCATTCAAGTCCCTTTCCCCTCCTTACGTTAAGATTTCCTCAAGTCTCAAGTACTGGGAGCCTCATTTGTAATATGATATCCCATAAATGGGTCAGCTCAACTGCTGGTATAACAAAGTGCTAATGCTAGGAACAAATTTAAGGCTTGGCATGTGAAATTATACATTTTAAAAGCTACAACCCCGTAATTCCTCAATGCTATGCAATGTCAATATGCATGACACACTCATGCAACTCTATGCCACTCATGTCTCGCTTCACGATCCGCCCCCGTCAACCCGTGAGTACTATCATTGGCCAGATTTTGGGTTTTTCACCAGAGGATCTAAATTCTCATAATGCATTGTACCAAGTGCTCAACCCACTCTATGTTCCAAGGATTCATGTATGCCAAGATGCCTTGATTTTTCTCAAAGTGAATTTTATAAAATATTTCATCAAACACCTTATCTACATGAATGTGAAGCACCATTCAATAGATTAAACATATCAAGTTTCATGTTCATTATTTTCATAATTTTCCAAGAAAAATACAAATACACAAACTACCAACTCATGGGATAAATCATAACCCTCAAACCACAAGAGTTTCTCTACATGAACATAAGTTAGAATATAATAATCCAACACATATACAAGGTACATCTTCATCATAGTAACAAATTGTCAAGAAACTCAAAGAACACATGAGTACTTAAACTACTAACTCTAAGGTTTCAAATCAAGCACCACCTAAGTGATTTTACAATGTCAAGTAAACACCTAAATCATTCAATCAACACAAACGAATACAAGAAAACTTAAATTTATTCCTAACTTAGCAAAATATCATAGCTAAAATAGTTTTTCTCAAATCAAGGGAGTTTTGTTTGTTGTATAGCCAAACCGATCAGTAAGAATATAGCCCTTTTTGAGAGGATCAATCTCTTAGAAGGAAGCCTTGCAAGAATCTTGGCCTAGGAATGTGTTTTGGTGGCTTGAAGCTTGAAGAACTTAGGGGTTTTCTTTATTTTTCCTCCTTGAACGTGTACGACTCTATCTCTAGGCCAAATACTGATATTTTTACACTAAGGGGGCTGTATTTATAGTGGAGGGGTAAAGGTGCACAATTACCCTTTTGCCCTTGATGAATCCAAGACCCTGTTACACTATACACCTGTCCTAAAACGCCTCAATTCGATATTTTATTTTAAAAAAAGTTATTAAAATTATTTTAAATAAAAATTTTCAAAAAAATTGATTTTCACTAGTGGCCGGGTTTGGTCAATCCCACCTAGGCCACTCGGGATACCCTTTTTGTCTAATTTTTGAAACTATTTTTGTTTAGGTTCAAATTCGTACAATAGATTTATTTTAACATTATAAACATGTTTCTCTTCTACAACATACTCAAATTATGCTCCTAAAAATAACTTATGCTTAAATGATAAATATGTAGTGTCATACTGGCAAATGGTGCATGAATAGTGCCCTACCGACAAAATTAAAAATTTTATCCTCACTTTTCAGCTCTCTACAACCACTTCCATTGCGACTACCACCTTTCTACTAGCTATGGTATACAACACTTAAGCATCCAGGTCACTATCGTGTTAAATTATTGTCTCCCTATGTTTTTGCTATTACTATTCATGTTCATGATCATTGTAGGATTTGTCCACTTGCTAAATAAACTCTTTTACCCTACCCTTTGAGTAGTAAAAAATCTATTGTTCCATTTGAATTTGATTCATTGTGACATTTGGGGATATTATCATATGCCTTCACTTATTGGTATTTGTTATTTTTTGTCTATTGTCAATGATTTTACTCAATGCACTTGGGTTTTCCTCATGCAAACTAAGAGTCAAACATGCATACTCTTGCAATCATTTTATGTTATTGCTAAGACCCAATTTAATTGCAAGATTAAAATTAATCAGTCTGACAATGGGTTATTTGAGACCCAGACATACATTGCATTAACTTTAATAGTGAGTAATGGTGGAAGTAAATTATTTTTTTTAAAAAAATTGAGGTGGTAAGTATGATTATTAAAAAATTTTAGCGAGTTAAGTTTGAGATATGTTGGAATTAAGGCAAGTTAGTCACTATACATGATGTTACATTTAAGCTACAAGAGTGGAATTGAATTGAAGTTAAAAGGTTGGGATTAGATTATAATTATTGAAATTATCAAAAAAAAAACATTATGAGAGTTAAATTCTTCAAGGGATGAAAGCGTAATTAGTGGATAAGGTTGTAATTATTGGAGGTAGAAGGTGGTGGTTAGATTAAAAAGAAAGGGACAAACAAAACAAAAAAAAAAGAAACAAAGACGAAGATCGAAGAAGGAAGGAAGAAAGGGGAAAAAAGAACCATGGCTTAGAGTGAAGATGCAACAGTGAGATTAACTCTGATTCTTTCCAAATTTGAGTATGTTATTCATTGTAGTTTGAATTTCATATCTATTGGTTTAATTTCTCCAACTTGAGATTTGAGAACTTAATTAAGTGTTTGCATGGATGATAGTATATTAGAATGATAGGAGTGAGTTTGGGTGGAATATTCATGATGAAAGATATAGAAATTCAGGTTTAATTGTTGGAGAGTTAGTTTGTAAAGCTTAAATGAATTGTTTAAATTGATGTCTAAAACCTAGTTTGCATGATGGAAAGATTATGGGAGATTGTTAGGAGGGTTTTAATTGATTTTTGAGTAGATTGAAGTGGGTTTTGGTTCACGGGTAGAAAGTAATCCTGGTTTTGACAAACAACTTGGATACTTGGTGAAAAAACAACAATAACTCTCTAAAATATTCGGATTTGTGAACCCTTTTTTTTTGTTAGAACACAGGCTCATAGATCTTTCTAACCACACTTGATACAAAACTTAATTCTATTTGTGTGAAAACTGAAATCTGTTTGAAGTTGACTGAAATAATACTACAACTAATGGAAAAAATCAGATTAGTATTTTTATAAACAAGTGAACATAACTTTTCATAGAGAACCTCAATTTTAGCTCATGACCTATGGTCAGAATTCTTAGGAAGTCTACATTATGATTAAATTGGGTTCTTGTTATTTTTGCAAAAATAGAAGCTTGTTTTAATAAAATTCGCATGATGGGTCCTCGGTTTATTTTATTGCATTTAAAGTTTTTGAGGAAATGTTTGAGTGAAGCAGATGTGTGAAAAATGGGGCTTAAGTGACCCGACCTTATTTGAGTTAAATGTGGTATGAAATAAATTGGATTGGGTTGGATCAAAGAAACAAAGTATTGAAAAATTCAAATATGAGGGACATTGAACAATTTTGACACCCTTTGGTAAAATGAGTAGAACTTTTTTATAGAAAACTCGGATTGACACACCTTCAATTTTGTTGGAAACTAGATTTAGAGATCTTTCTAATAGTATGTGGTAGAACATCATATTGTTCATGTATAAATTCAGTTTTTAGTTTAAAGATAGATAACAGTAGTCCACTTATTGAATTCGATAACTTTTTGAAAAATAATCAGAACATGGTCTGTGGGAGGTTGTTTTGAGCCTGTGACCTATTGTTAAAAGCCTTAAAAAGCTTACTTTCTAAATCATTTGGTTTCATGTTGAGTTATTATAAAAATAAGCTATGGGATTGGATTTTCTTGATCTAAGTCGAGTTGAATCGGAACGATCAAAACCTAAAATAAAATATACTCATATGCATAGGTTTGCATCCATTGAGTTGTTTGGAGTTGAAACTCATTGTGTGTGGTCATATGATTTGTGTTAGGTCTAGAAGATACTATACCGATTCCACTTAGGGATCGAGCATAAAGCTAAATGGTGTGTTGGTTGACGATGACAGGTGAAGTGTATTGCTTCATAATAATTGTAAATAAAAGTATATGATTACTATGAGTTATTTTACTATGTGAAATGAATTTTTGATGACTTGATTTATGTTGAGTTGAGAAAATAATAAATCAAGTATATTTTGTTGAAAAGCTTATAATTTGAGTAGTATCCACTGTGCTAGAGTTGTTGATAGCTTGACATGGCTAACAAGTTTGATTTGGACATTACACAGTTGTTGTGAGACAAATTGTGAACATATTTTGGTGAAATAATATTTGATCCATATTTTTAATATTTTCATTTATTATGATGCACAATGCACTCAAGAAAATATTTTTTTTCAAGAAGATGAGGTTTAGGGTTGGGTTCATTATAGCAATTGTAGAGTCAAGATAGGAGGTTAAGGAAATTGGTTATGTACATATTGTACAGGAGTGTTCGTTTATTTGTTGATGTAATGGATGAATTCCCTAATTCTTTGCGTTGTATTGAATCACATAGTTGTGTACTCTGTCATAGATTTGTATGGTTTATCTCTTTTATGAGATTATTGGTTGGTATTATTGGATTTAAATGATTCCTTGTATTATAGGCATAAGTATTACCACGTGTCGAGTTATACTTCCATCTTTGAGATACAAAATAAGTCTCTCGGGATGGGGTGTGAAAATTTTTGGTATTAGAGCTAGTGTTTATAGATTATGTAGACATGTCGTGGTCTAGTTTTTGTAGTGGACCGTAAGAAGTATGTTGTTGAGTTTAATGAAGTGGTGTCTGAGTCATTAGTCAAGTTTCAAAATGTCTAGCAATTGTAGGGTATGTTCATGCTTCAACTGTATTATTGTATATATTGGCATTTTCTTACTGATATAGTGCAATAAAAACCACCCTATGTTGTTGAAGGGTTATAATTTGATCTGGTTTAGCTGTAACATAAGGTCAAGCAAGCCATAGAATATATATAGTGGATTTGATGTTGCACATGAGTAGTTTAGAGTGATGAAAAGAGTAATTGAAAGTATCACTAGACTAATTGAGTAAGAAATTTTGAATGACACATAACAGAAACAATTTTCAGTCTTGATAGTAGAGGATTTGAAGAAGGTAGAAGTTTAATATCATACTTGTAATTGGTGTAGGGATGTAGTATCATTTAATACATGATTTTTTCTCAATCGGATTAAGGTTTTGCTTGTAAGTTAAGACATATAGCCCCATTGTGTTGATGAGTATCTTGATTTATTTACATGTTTAGTGGGTGGTGCAATGAGTAGTGTTGGTAGTATTATTATCGATAACATTGGTTTTGGTATAGAAACTACCAATACTATTGTATGCAGCATATTTGCTATGACTTGACAGGATACTCAACGTACTATTGAGGTTGTTACGAGTACACTCTCCAATTCTGGTCAAGATTGCAAGGGTTTTGATATGCCCAAGATTCACATAGTCGTTGTATAACAAAGCATTGGACTAATCATTGACATTATTGCATGCTAATTTATTTATTGCTACTTTAGTAGGAGAGAGAGTGCTAACAGAGACAATATATAGAAGTTTGTGTGTTGAATGTGGAAGTTAGAGATTTATCTTTTGATTTTATGTCTCTGGATATCTTAGATGTTGATATGATTCTTGGGATTATTGATTGTTGAAATATTATGATGTTATAGATTTTTTGCAAATGAGATGATATTTCAGCTACCAAATGAAAGAGTATGAAATTTTTGGTGATCTAAAAAGCAAATTTCAAATACTAAGTATACTGTGGCAAAGGTAAGCTGAGGTATTGAGCTTATGTAGTGGACATTAAAGAAGGAAAGATACAGTTGACATATATTTTTGTGGTTTGGGTATTTTTAGATGTATTCTAATAAAAGTTGCCCTAAACTATCATCAAAGAGAAGTAGAGTTTATGTGTTAGTAGTTTTTGAGTACTTCACTTATATTTATGATTTCATATAGCATGGTTCTTGCTAAGCAAGAGGAATTTGGAATTCAATTGAAATATTTATTTATTGTAACACCCCAAAACCCACCTTGGACAGCATTACAATCTAAAAACCATTCACATCATGAGAGAAATTAAATAAATTCATCATTTAAGAACATTTCATTCATCAAATATAACATTTTCAATATCATCCCAAATAAATAGGCCAACTATGGTCATTACATCCCAAAAGAATCAACTATTTTCTCGCAGCAGAAACAACAAAACATTTGTCTTTACATAATCTCAAAAGATATTTCCTAGTCTAGCTCCTAGGAGAGTATAACCGTAGACGTCCACCTCAGGATCCACGAGCCCGTCTAGTGGAGCTTCCCAATGTATCGGCTCCTCAACTCCGAGCTCCTCGTCTAGACCACAATCTAAAAAATATATAATTTGTAGGGGTGAGCACTAAGCTCTGTAGCAACATTCCTCCCAAATTCGAACAAGGTTTAGAAAAAATGTAAAACAAGTCGGTCTCATTTCGCAAATATCATATATTAATTTTGGAAAGAAAACAGGAACATTTCAATAAATCTCAAGCTTACACTATAACAATAAATTAAGTGATGTGATAACACCAAACTACAGATAATAAATCATTTACAACCATAAACCGTTTCCCACAAATACTTGTAGAGTCTCATATCTCCACAAGCTCTTGTAGAAAACCAATCCACACAATAATCATAATTGTTCAATAGTGTCATCCCATATTCTCATGTATGTTGGTTGCTTCCCATGAATCTACACAACGACTCTACCTCGTTCACCCAATCATATCCACACAAACCACTTTAGGAATGGCATATACCGTCTCCCACGCCATTGACAAATCCTTCCCAGGAAATTTATACCCACCCTAAGTCTCGAACTTACGTGAACAATAGCGGTTGTTCCCACAATCAACAAATCACTATAAGTGTTAGAAAATTATCTCACCCCCACTGGAATAGACTAACCGCTAACACTCTACGGCAGTGCTCGAATGTAATTCAAGTCCATCACAACAACTATACAAGAGATGGCATAACAAACATTTTCTTTAAAACACAAGGAAATCCAAAATCCCTAATTCTCACAATTTGTAATACAAGAGAACAATTTAAGAAAATAAGCAAGAGATCATCACAACATAATTTTATTACTCAACACAAAGTACTAAGGTTTCAAAGTCAAGAACAAAGGAAGAATCAAGAGAAAAATCCATTTATCTTGAAAAAAACTAGGGTTTTATGCCAAGAAAAGAGATTTAATGGTTATCCAACCATTACTTTGCTTAAAACGTGGTGGTCTTTGCAAGGATACCAAGGAATAAAGATTTCATAGCATATATATAAGATTTAAAGTCAAAAGAATACATATAAATAAGCTCTAGCCTCAATGTAAGAGAATAGGGAGAAACCCCTACCTTGAATCAAGATTTCCAAGTAAAGCCCAAGCTCTAGAGACCTTATTCCTCCCTTTTCTTTCTTCCTTTATCTTCTCCTAGGGTTCTAAGAGGTATGGGTAAGAGGGGAGTGAAAGAATGGAAGATAATGAGGTGAAATGGTGTTTTAACGCCTTGAAAATCCTGAATTTTACTGTTCACTACGCCAAAAATTACTTTTTTCTCCGAAATTACGGTTTTGTCATTAAATATCTCCAATTTGATCTCTATGACTACCCTAATATTTTTCGACGTTTCGAATTCATTTTAATGTTATTTTAACCTAAAAATATTTATTTTTATGATTTATCTTTGTACTAAAATAAATTTATACTGTAAACACTAAATTTACTAGTTATTCCTCCGAACTGCTATTAATGAATACGTTAAATCAATTGACCCATCCGAGGTCTAACATACCACCATTGATACTCTATTATGGCCCATTTATAACCTTGGAAGGAAGGAATACATAGCCTAAAGCTTGGAAAAAAGGATTAAAAAAAAATTCAAAATCTGTGAAAGTGTACCGGTATGGTATGCTCTCTGGACAGCGTCGTATTGGTATGCGTGCCGATACTCTTTGCCTACTTCTGTCCATTTTTGCCTGTTTCACCTGTTTTTGATTTTCAATCCATTTCTAACCTTTCCGCAATCATCCCAAACATATATAATGGAGTTTTCTACATTATACATGATTCATACAAGTTCTATTACAAACGATTATATATATTTACTTGCTATATATATATAAAGACACGAGGGTTGGGGTTTACAATCCACCCCCTTGAATAAAGTTTCGTCCTCGAAACTTACCTCAAGTAGCGAACAAATGAAGGTACTTCTCTTGCATCTCCCGCTCTAGTTCCCAAGTAGCTTTCTCCACCCCGTGATGTTGCCACAAAACTTTCACCAGTTGGATGACTTTATTGCGAAGCACCTTCTCCTTGGTATCGAGAATCTTCACCGGTTGTTCTTCATATGTTGCTGCATCCTGAATTTCTATATTCTTCAAATCCACGACATGCATTGTATCCGATTGACACTTCCTCAACATTGACATGTGAAACACATCATGTACCCTTGACAACTGAGCTGGTAACCGCAGTTGATACTCCACTTTGCCCACCGCTTTGATCATCTCAAATGGTCTGATATACCTTGGAGCTAATTTTCCCTTCTTGCCGAATCTAAACACTCCCTTCTTGGGTGATACCTTAAGGAACACATAGTCCCCCTCTTAGAATTCCAAGGGTCTTCATCTTCTATCTGCATAGCTTTTCTGTCTACTTTGAGCCGTGTGTAGTCTCTCCCAGATGAGTTTCATTTTCTCCGTAGTCTCTCGAACAATCTTTGGCCCAAACAAACCACTCTCCCCAACTTCTAACCAACAATTTGGTGACCTACATGGTCTCCCATACAATGCTTCATAAGGTGTCATGCCAATGCTAGACTGAAAACTATTGTTGTATGCGAATTCCACCAACGACAAATGATCACTCCAGCTTCCCTTGAAGTCCAACACACAAGCTCATAACATGTCCTCCAAAGTTTATATCACCCTCTCGGATTGACCATCCATTTGGGGATGAAAAGTTGTGCTGAAGTGTAACTCTGTCCCCATAGCTCGTTGTAGACCTTTCCAGAATTGTGCCACAAATCAAGAATTGTGATTTAAAACAATTGAGAGCGAAAATTCATGTGATCGCACAATCTCACGGATATAGATCTTGTTCAAGGTCTCTAAAGTGTCTGTGGTCTTCATTCCCAAGAAATGAGCAGATTTGGTGAGTCTGTCCACAATGACCCATACTGTATTATGCCCTCGCGAAGTCCGTGGCAAACTCGACACGAAGTCCACGGTGATTGATCCCACTTCCATTTTGGAATAGGTAAGGATTGTAACAATCCTCTGGGCTTTTGATGTTCAATCTTCACTTGTTGGCACACCGCACATCGGGCTATAAACCTTGCCACATCCTTCTTCATCCCCTTCCACAAAAATTGACGCTTCATGTCCCTATACATTTTTGTGCCACCAGGGTGGATAGCAAACTTAGAGCGATGACACTCTCCTAGTATCTCCTCCTTTAGGAAAAAATCATCGGGTACACAAAGCTTCTCCCTATATCTTAGTTCTCCATTTCCCAAAGACCAACCTTCCACTATTTCCCTATTTTCCAATTTAACTTGAATCGACTCTAAGTCAGGATCCAAGTATTGTGACTCCACCACCCTACGTTGGAGTGTAGGTTGGGCTACAAGATTAAATAGGCATGGACGATTCTCCTGCCCATCCACCCACAGATTAAAGTCCTCCAAGGCATCAATCATCCTCCACCTTTTAGCTGCAAGAATATTGATTTCACCTCGAGACTTTCTGCTAAGTGCATCGGCAACCACATTAGCCTTCCCCAGATGGTAGTTGAGTGTGAAATTATAATCTTCTAGATACTCAACCCATCTTCTTTGCCGAAGATTCAAGTCTTTCTATGTGAATACATACTTGAAGCTTTTATAATCAGAAAACACTTGAAACTTTTTCCCATATAAGTAACACCTCCACAATTTAAGAGCAAAAACCACAACAGCAAGCTCCAAGTCATGAGTGGGATAGTTCTGCTCATGAATCTTGAGTTGCCTCGAGCCATAAGCAACTACCTTTCCTTCTTGCATTAACACACATCCCAAGCCTCGTAATGAAGCATCGGTATAAACATCATATCCTTCCCCACTGCTCAGAATAATGAGGACAGGAGCTGTTGTCAACTTCTCCTTCAAGGTGCAAAAAGCTTGTTCACACACTTGAGTCCACAAAAATTTTTCTTCCTTCTTTGTAAGGCGAGTCATCGGCATTGCGAGCTTTGAGAACCCTTCTACAAACCTCTGGTAGTAGCCTGCTAAACCCAGGAAACTACGTACTTCGGTCACATTCTTCGGTGGTTCCCACTTCATCACTACTTCAATCTTGGCAGGGTCAATAGCTACCCCTTGTTCGAACACAACATGACCAAGGAATTTCACTTCCTTCATCCAAAACTCGCATTTACTCATCTTCTCATACAACTTTTGCTTTCTCAATGTCTAGAGCACAATCGAGAGATAGTGTGCATGTTCCTCTTGTGTCTGTGAATAGATTAATATGTCATCAATAAACACGATGACAAACTGATCTAGATACGGCCAGAATACCCTGTGCATCAAGTCCATAAAGGCTGCCAAAGCATTAGTCAGTCCAAACGGCATTACCGTATGTTTGAAATGACCATACCGGGTACAAAAAGTTGTCTTAGGAATATCCTCCTCCTTGATCCGCAATTGATGGTACCCTGTGCGAAGATCAATCTTAGAGTAATACTTAGAACCCCTCAGCGGATCGAACAAATCATCAATTCATGGTAATGGGTATTTATTCTTACTATAACCCGATTCAACCTTTGGTAGTCCGTGCATAATCGAAGTGTTTCATCATGTTTCTTCACAAAAAGGACAGGGGCTCCCCAAAGTGAAGTGCTTAAACAGATAAACCCAATAGCCAAAAGTTTCCTTAGCTTCTTTAACTCCAAAGGTGTCATCTGATATGGAGCAATGGATATGGGTTCAGTTCCCGGATATAGATCGATTGTAAACTCAATCTCTCTTTGTGGGGGTAACTCAGGCAGTTCATCTGGGAAGACATCCAGAAAATCCGACACAATCAATACCACGTTGGGTTGGAATTTATCATGATTATCACCCATTAAGCTGGCCAAGAAACTCAAGTTGTTCCCCGCCTTAGCTTTCAAAAATCTACTACCCGTAGTAGGAAATGGATGGGAAGAATTTTGATCATTCATGAAACTAAAAACTACACCTCCCGGTAATTGAAATAAAATTCGTTTACGAATACATTCCATTACCGAACAAAGGGTAGACAACAAGTTCATCCCAAATATTATATCATACCCCTTCATGTCTAACGCAACCAAATCTATAATTAATTCTTGCTCCCCAATCCGAAGCACACACCCTCTATACACCCTTCTAACATCCAACCATTCTCCCGTAGGCATGTCAATACTCAAGGCATGTTCTAGCTTCCCAAAGTCCAATCCCAAACTCAAAGCATATATGGTGCATATAAATGAATGGGTAGCACTAGGATCAAATAAAATTTGGGTCCAAGAATTGTAGAGAAGAATAATACCTTTTACAATGGCATTGGAAACATCTTCCTCCAGTTGCATCAAAGCAAACACTCTCCCTTGATTGGCCCTGCCTGTGGCCTGAGCTGATAACAGTCTCTGTTGTAGTGGCTTCGGTGGTGGTGGCTTGGTTGCATTTACTTGCCCAGCTACTTGATTGGTTCTTGGTGGAAGCGATGGACAGTTATTTTTGAAGTGCTCGACACCTCCACATGCAAAGCATTGACGTGGGTCAGTGCCTATTCTCTCAAGTGCGCCTCTAGCTCCTTAGGCTGTTTGAAGTCTCTGTCCAGCCACCTGGTCTAGGAGATGGTATGGTGCTACCCTCTACCCTCCACTATTGCTAGCACCAGTCCCAACCGGACCTCCCCTCATGAAGTTCTGTCGCCTCTAATTTTCCTCGGTGTCTCTTTCCACCAGTGTAGCTCTATCAACAAGATCCCCATAGTCCCGGATCTTGAGAGCCACAAGCTTCTCCCTGATGGTAGGCTTCAAACACTGCTCAAAGTGTTTGACCCTTCTGGCCTCTGTGGATATGAACTATGTGGCATAACGGGATAGCTCATCAAACTTCCTCTCATAATCCGTCACTGTCATGCTACCTTGTCGTAGAGCAAGAAAATCCGCACTCATCTTGTCCCTCATTGATTCAGGAAAGTACTTGTCTTGGAAGATTTGATTAAACTCCTCCCAAGTCAGAGCATTCATATTCCTTCTTCTCTTCACCGAATCCCACTAATGGTCGGCCTCCCCCTCTAACAAGTATGTAGCCAAGCCAACCCGTAAGTCCTTGTCTACTCCCATGCCATCACACATTTTCTTTATCCAGCGGATCCATTTATCTACATCCAAGGGGTTAGAGCTTCCTTGAAAAGTAGGTGGGTGTTGCCGTAAAAACTCTCGAAGAACTACCATCCTTTGATTTTCATTTCCATTGCCCGGTACTTGAGCTAGTGGATGGATCCCACCATTGTGGTTGTTGTTTCCATTCTGATGTTGTACCAGAGTGGTTAGTTCTCGTAGGCATTGATATATGCTGTTTATATCATCGAGAGGTGGTGGGGGTGGATTTGCTTGACCTCCACAACCACGTCCACGTCTACATCCACGTCCACGTCCACCATCCATCCTGCACATCAATTCACAATTTAGTTTCATTGATGTACAAGACATCCTAACTATACTTTAATCTAAAGCATCAGACGTGTGTAAAAAAAAAAATTATATATCAAGAATTCCAGTCAACCTAGTCTTAACCCTCTAGCAGTAATCTATAACCTACAGCTCCCATGTAAGACCTAAAGTCTAGGCTCTAATACCAAAACTTTGTAACGCCCCAAAACCCACCTTGGACGGCATTATAATCTAAAAATCATTCACATCATGAGAGCAACTAAATAAATTCATCATTTAAGAACATTTCATTTATCAAATATAACATTTTCAATATCATTCCAAAAGAATAGGCCAACCATGGCCATTACAACCCAAAAGAATCAACTATTTTCTCGCAGCGGAAACAACAAAAGATTTGTCTTTACATAATCTCAAAAGAAATTTCATAATCTAGCTCTTAGGAGAGTATAACCCTAGACGTCCACCTAGGGATCCACGAGCCCATCTAGTGGAGCTTCCCAATGTATCGGCTCCTTAACTCCGAGCTCCTCGTCTAGACCACAATCTGAAAAATATATAGTTTGTAGGGGTTGAGCACTAAACTCTGCAGCAACATTCCTCCCAAACTCGAACAAGGTTTAGAAAATATGTAAAATAAGTCAGTCTCATTTCGCAAATATCATATATTAATTTTTGAAAGAAAACAGGAACATTTCAATATATCTCAAGTTTAAACAATAACAATAAATTAAGTGAAGTGATAACGCCAAATTATAAATAATAAATCATTTCCAACCATAAACTGTTTTTCACAAGTTCTTATAGAGTCCCATACCTCCACAAGCTCTTGTTGAAAATCAATTCCACACAATAACCATAACCGTTCAATAGTGTCATCCTTTGTTCTCATGTATGTTGGTTGCTTCCCATGAATCTATACAACGACTTTCCCTCGTTCACCCAATCATATCCACACAAACCACTATAGGAAGGGCGTATACCGTCTCCCACAACATTTACGAATCCTTCCCAGAAAATGTATACCCACCCTAAGTCTCAAACTTACATGAATAATAGCGGTTGTTCCCACAATCAACAAACCACTACAAGTGTTAGGAAACCATCTCACCCCCACTAGGATAGACTAACCTCTAACACTCTACAACAGTGCTCGAATGTAATTCAAGTCCATCACAACAACCATACAAGAGATGCCATAACAAACATTTTATTTAAAACACATGGAAATCTAAAATCCCCAATTCTCACAATTTGTAATACAAGAGAACAATTTAAGAAAATAAGCAAGAGATCATCACAACATAATTTTATAACTCAACACAAAGCACTAAGGTTTCAAAGTCAAGAACAAAGGAAGAATCAAGAGGAAAATTCATTTATCTTGAAAAAAACTAGGGTTTTATGCCAAGAAAAGAGATTTAATGGTTATCCAACCATTACTTTACTTAAAACATGGTGGCCTTTACAAGGATACCAAGGAATAAAGATGTCATAGCATATATATAAGATTTAAATTCAAAAGAATACATATAAATAAGTTGTAGCCTCAATGTAAGAGAATAGGAAGAAACCCCTACCTTGAATCAAGATTTTCAAGTAAAGCCCAAGCTCTAAAGACCTCCTTCCTCCCTTTTCATTCTTCCTTTATCTCTCCAAGGGTTTTAAGAGGTATGGGTAAGAGGGGAGTGAAAGAATGGAAGAGAATGAGGTGAAAATGGTGTTTTAAAGCCTTAAAATCCCAAATTTTACTATTCACTGAGCCAACAATTACATTTTTCTCCGAAATTATGGTTTTACTATTAAATATCTCCAATTTGATCTTAATGACTACCCTAAGACTTTTCAATATTCCGAATTCATTTTTAATGTTATGATTTATTTTTGTACTAAAATAAATTTATACTGTAAAAACTAAATTTACTAGTTATTCATCTGAACCGCTATTAATGAATATGTTAAATCAATTGACCCATCCGAGGTCCAACATACCACCATTGGTACTCTATTATGATCCATTTATAACCTTGGAAGGAAGGAATACATAGCCCAAAGCTTGGCAAAAAGGATTAAAAAATATTTTCAAAATTTGTGAAAGTGTACCGGTACGTATGCTCTTTGGACAGCGCCATACCAGTACACATACCGGTACGCTTTGTCTGCTTCTGTCCATTTTCGCCCGTTTCACCTATTTTCGATTTCCAATCCATTTTTAACCTTTTCACAATCATCCCAAACATATATAATGGAATTTTCTATATTATACATGATCCATAAAAGTTCTATTACAAATGATTGTATATATTTACTTGCTATATATATATAAAGACACAAGGGTGGGGGTTTACATTTATTCAAGGAATTCAATGTGATGTAAAGGAGATGGATGGAAATAATTAAGGACCATGATTTCTCTATCATTGTCATGCTAAAAAAGCTAATGTAAAGGGTGATGCACTGAGCAGAAAATCATCAAGAAGATTTTCTTGTATTTGGAATACCTGAGTCAATAATTTTATTGACTTAAGATTAAAGTGGTACATATGACATTGACTGAGATAGATATATTATCAGCATAATCCCAAGTTAGACTCTTATAGGTACATCATATTAGAGAGCTACAACAAAAATATTGGCATATATGCAGAGGCTTAGTAACATGGTAGCAAAGATAGATTTTGTTTTTTTGGGTGATGTTATGTTATATTTCAGCACTTTGTTACGTACCAAGGGATACTATGTTGAAGAGAGATATTATAGATGCAACTGATTATTTTGTGTATATGGTGCATCCGAAGAGTACAAAATTATATAGAAATTTGAAAAACTACTGTTGGTTAACTGGAATTAAAGAGAGATTGTAGAATTTGTAGCCAATGTGTAATGCATTGATGTGTAAAGATTGGATACCAGTATCCTATAGGTTTATTACCTTCAATTTTTGAATGAAAATTGGAGCATATTAATATAAATTTTCTATAAGGGGATCTTCAAGATAAAAATTGGGCGTGAATCAATTTGGATTACTATGGATTAATTGATGGAGACTGGCTAGTTTTGAAAATTAAACCTACATATTCATATGGAAGTATGCTTAAAGTTATTTGATATGAATGTATGATTGCGTGGAACACCGTTATATAGTATAGCGGATGGAGATCCAAGAGTTACATTTAGATTTGGCATAGTTTACAAGATGTTGGGTGTAACACTTTGAAGTAGAGTATGGTTTATCATTCTAATTTGATGGGATGTCTGAGCATGTTGTTCATATTTTGACGTTATGTTTCACACTGGTGTGCTAGAAATTCAAAAGTAGACGAGATACCTATTTGTTTTCAATAGAGTTTGTTTCTAATCAAAATTATCGTAGTAGTGTTGGTATGATACCGTATAAGGCACTTTATGGTAAGAAGTGAAGGATTCCCGTGTGTTAGAGTAATATGATGGAAAAAAGATAAATATGTGATCCTGAGTTGAGATGCACAACTACAGGAAAATATGAAGTGATCCAAATAAGACTAAAGGTTGTATAAAGTAGATAGAAAAGGTATGTTATCGATAAACAAGTGAAACGTTTAAACCTTCTAATAGGTGATACTTGTGTTGACAAGCAAATGAGACATTTTAGGATATGCAACAAGGGATCAAGAATTTATAAGAATATGACACGAACAACGTGTTTTAAGATTTGATGAAGAGGGAAAGCTTAGTCAAGATACATTTAATCAAATGAGATGACAGAGAAAATTGATGGTCCAACTTTAAGATAGGTTCTATTAATAGAATTGTTTCATTTTCACGACATATTTTATGTTGCTATGCTCATGAAGTATATATATACACTTGATTCTTCTCATATATTGGTTGAGCAGCCTATGGAGTTAAATGAAACTTTTATTTATGTTCGGGAGCCAATAAGTTTTGTGTAGAAGGACCATTCCATTGGCCAATTGTTGTGGAAGAGTTATCCACTGAAGTAGGTTACTTGGAAAAGAGAGGAAAAATGAAAGATCAATGATTGGCAGTAGTAGAACTAGTAATTAAGATTTGAATTTGTGATTGAATGCTCTGAGTCTGAACTACCTATCATAAGCTTGAAATTTGAATACCTTTGCTTTGTTGATGACCTCAGTTTTATGGATGAACTTTGTTTTATTGATAATCTATGCTAGTTGGTTAACTTAGGTTGTAGATGGACATATATTATGAATCAGACTCGTATGGTAAAAGCGTAATGGCTATGTTCATTTAGATTTTGGGTTATATAATGCTTTTATGTTGAAAAGGAAAAGTTGGCAAAAAACAAATTTGGATGGATAATGGGTACTCTTGTTTTTGGGATTTAGAATTTTGTATGAAAGTCACCATGACATTAATAAATGTTATTAATGAATTTGGAGGAAGAAATTCTTTAAGGGGAGAGAGCTGTAAGACCCAGACATACATTGCATTAAGTTTAATTTTGAGTAATGGTGGAAGTAAATTATTTTTAAAAAAAATTGAGGTGGTAAGTATGATTATCCAAAAATTTTGTAAAGTTTGAGATATGTCAGAATTAAGGCTAGTCACTATAAATGATGTTATATTTAAGCTAAAAGAGTGGAATTGAATTGAAGTTAGAAGGTTGGGATTAAATTATAATTATTGAAATTATTGAAAAAAAAATATAATAGGATTAAATTATGAGAGTTAAATTCTTCAAGGGATGAAAGTGTAATTAGTGCATAAGGTTGTAATTATTGGAGGTAGAAGGCGGTGGTCAAATTAAGAAGAAAGGGAAAAATAAAAAAGAAACAAAAAGAAGAAACAAAGAGGAAGATCCGAGAAGGAAGGAAGAAAGGGGAAAAAAGAACCATGGCTTCGAGTGAAGATCCGTCGGTGAGATTAACTCCAATTCTTACCAAATTTGAGTATGTTATTCATCGTAGTTTGAATTTCATTTCCATCGGTTTAGTTTCTCCAACCTAAAATTTGAGAACTTAATTAAGTGTTTGCATTTTTGATAGTATATTTGAATATTATGAGTGAATTTGGGGTGGAGTATTCATGATCAATAGATATAGAAATTCATATTTAGTTGTTGGAAAGTTAGTTCGTAAAGCTTAAATGAATGGCTTAAAACCTGTTTTAGATGATAGAAATATTATGGGAGATTGTTAGGAGAGTTTTAATTGATTTTAGAGTGGCTTGAAGTGGATTTTGGTTCATAGGTAGAAGAATAGAGATGGTGATAGTAATTCTGGTTTTGATAGATGGCTTGGATACATGGTGAAAAAATGCTGATAACTCTCTCTAGAAAATTCAGATTTGTGCATGTTTTTTTTTGTTAGAACATAGACTCAGAGATCTTTCTAACTATATATGATATAGAACCAAATTCTATTCGTGTGAAAACCGACAACTGTTTGAATTTGACTAAAATACTACGACTAATGGAGAAAAAATCAGATTTAGTATTTTTATTCACATAGAACGTAAATTTTAGTTGATAACCTATGGTAAGAATGCTTAGGAAGTTTACTTTATGATTAATTTGGGTTCTTGGTATTTTAGTAAAGATAGAACCTTGTTTCAATTAAACTCGTGTGATGGGTCCTCGTGTTATTTTAATGCATGTAAATTGTTCGAGGAAATGTTTGACTGAAGCAGATAAACAAAAATGAGGCTTAAGTGACCCGACCTTATTTGAGTTGAATGTGGTATGAAACAAATTGGATTGGGTTGGATCAAAGAAACAAAATATTGAAAAATTCAAATATGAGACATATTGAACAACTTTGACACCCTTTGGTAAAATGAGCATAACTTTTTATAGAAAACTCAGATTGATGCACTGTCAATTTTGTTGGAAACTAGATTCAATGGCCTTTCTAATAGTATGTGGTATAACATCATATTGTTCATGTATAAATTCATTTTTTAGTTTAAAGATAGCTAAAAATAATCCACTTATCGAATTCAATAACTTGTTGAAAAATAATCGAAACATGGTCTATGGGAGGTTGTTTTGAGCTTATGACCTATTGTTAAAAGCCTTAAAAAGCTTAATTTATAACTCATTTGGTTTCATGTTGAGTTATTATGAAAAAAAGCTATGGGATTAAAGTTTCTTGATCTAAGTCGAGTTGAATCAGAACAATCAAAACTTAAAATGAAATATACTCATATGCATATGTTTGCATCCGTCGAGTTATTTGGAGTTAAAACTCATTGTGTATGGTCATATGATTTGTGTTAGGTCCAGAAGATACTATACTAATTCCACTTAGGAATCGAGCATAAAGCTGAGTGGTGTGTTAGTTGGTGGTGACAGGTGAAGTGTATTGCTTCATAATAATTGGAAATAAAAGTATATAATTATTTTGAGTTATTTTACTATGTGAAATGGAATTTTGATGAGTTGATTTATGTTGAGTTTAGCAAATAATGGATTAAATATGTTTTGTTGAAAATCTTGGGGTATGTTGAAAAATTTATGATTTATTGAAAAGCTTGTGTTTGTTAAAAAGCTTGTGATTTGAGTTGCATTCACTGTGCTTGAGTTGTTTATAGCTTGACATGGCTAATATGTTGTTGATTTGGACATTGCACAGTTGTAGTGAGACAATTGGAAATTGCTTAAATCTTGTAGATAGCTTGACATTGCTTAAATGTTGTTGATAATGTGAAACCTGGAAAAAAAATTTAACTTTTTCTGAAAAAAGGGTAAAATGGTAATTTGTTATTATAGTGTGGGTTAAAAATTGGTATTTTTCTAGATCTCGGATGATGAAACGGACCGCACCGTTGAATTCTACTCGTGAAATCTAGTTATCCAGACAAATTTCATCGAATTCTGAGATAGTCGAATTTTTTACGTTTTCCGAGGTGACGGGCGTCCGGTGACCCCCAAAAATAAAAATTTTATAAAAATTTTAAAAGTTGAAAAATATTTTAAATAAAATTCATATAAAATATTTTGAGCTTAAATCGGTACGAAATTTAATCGTTTCGGGGCAAAAACGGACCTAGAAAAAGAAGGACACTTGGTGCAACGAGGATCAAGTCTTTTAAAAGTATAAATATGGGCAAATATCTGAAAAATCAGATATTTTCCCTTCATTTGGCCAGCTGGATCAGACCTAAGAGCAAAGAGGAAAAAAATAAATTCTTCAAGCTTTCTTCCGTCGATTCTCGGAGTTGCGTCGACCAGAATTCGTCGGGCCAAGAATTAAAATCGATCTATGTGACGAAGGCTACGCATGGGTACCAAAAACAAAATTTTCACCGAAGATCCAAAGGGAGGATTTTGGAAAAATCTAAGCTTTGGGCTTGAATCATGTTCTTAAGGCTTCCTACGAATCGTTTACGCTTCAAGAGGTAGGGTTCCTCCTACTCGGACCTATTTCTAACCTAAGGTGTCCATAGGGTTCATGTGGGCTGTTTTGGGCATTTCTAAAATTTTTCCATTATGGTTGGTGTTATGGAAATGGGTAGAATCAATTCTAGTATGAATTAGTAGTTAGAAAGTGCTACTTTGTGATTTCTAGAATGTTTCGATAATTGGTTATGTAAAAATCATATATTCTGATTTTTATTTTGTTTGAAATGGTCCATATAAAATCTTGGCTTGATTTTGGTATATGGAAGTATTTATGTAATCCTCTGGAAATTGGGATCATGTGGGCATGCTTTGTGTTTTATATTATGCCTTGTGAATGAAATGTGATATTAGCATGTATTATGTGTTATCATGTTGATGAAGTGTTGATATATGCTCTTGGATATATTGAACTTGAAATGGTTATGGTGATTATATGCAAAAGATATTAATTTTCATGGTATACATTGATATGTAAAAATTATCATTTGGCATGCATTGCAATATGGACATGGAATTAACATCACATTCATGGGCTACATGCATGAGTGTGGGTGTAGGGTTGCATGGGGTGATCAACACCAATATTGGTGCTTGATGGTGGGCTCGGAAAAGTGGGATGGAATATCCTACGGAGTCGCACGGTTACATGCATAAAAAAACTTGTGTCGGGTATAGCAAGTAGGGCTAGACACTCGCTCGAGTGAAAAACCCGGATACTTGGTTCATACACTTACCGGAGGTGAAATTTCAAAAAAGTGTTACGGCGTACGGAGCCGGAGGTGCGATTCCTAAATCCGATACCCCATAAAGGCACATGATTTTGATAAATAAGTTATTCATTTGATGGGAAACATCCAAGAATGAATTGGTTTTATGACATATGGTTGATTTCAAAGAGCTTTGGATGTGTTTCATCAAAGACGCTTGTTTTACACATATGAGTCGCATTGTGTTGTGGGAGTCAGTTTAGGCTCGGGATAGCATGCATGAGTGAGTTTCATCTCATTATTTCACATGACATCATGAGATTCTATCTTGAATAACATATTCTTATTTGGAAGAAGTTGTTTGTGGCATGTGCGCATTGCGTACGCATTTTAGGTGGGGAGTAGCCTTTGTAGGAGTTTTTCTACTGAACGTTGGCTCACCCTATATGGGAAATATTTAAGGTGAGAGAAATACACTGGTGGATGGCTCCAATTTGGACCCTCATGTTTGAAGAAAGCCGAATGTGGCTTTATTTTGTGTTTATGTAAAATATTTGTGGAAAGAATATTTTAAGCATGTAATCTTTTAAATTGTAATAGAACTTATATGGACTATTGTTAAACTAACCTTGCATGTTTTGATATAAATATGGATGATTGGACCCGGTATGGCTAATGTTTAATTATAAATGGACCATGTGTGGTCATTGTGTTATATGGGGTCTCGGACGGGTCATGTTAATGTATATTGCACAGGTTGTGTTTTTTGGGTAGAGCTCTCCCGTACAAAGGAGACTCTGCCCGAATTTTGTTAAATTAAGGATCTCGGTAAATGGGGTATAAAGGTGTGGTATCAAGTTACTCGGTATCCACGAGTATTCCGCGGGTTAATGAGTAATCAACGAACTCCCGGATTTTTGGACGTCACAGCTTGGTATCAGAGCTTAGGTTATACGATTTACCTAGGGTTTGTTGGGCCTTGGGAATAGACCATTGCATGCATTGTGCATCTCATCTTATGTGCTTAAATTGTTACATGTTTTGTGCAACGTGTTATGTGAAACATGATTACTTGCTAGGTGATTATGTGAATGAAATACATGGTAAAGTGTATATGAAAAGAGACACTAGGGTTAGAAAACATAACCTTGGGAGTCGGAAAATAAATGAACGGGATAGTTCAAGTTTAAATGTTTTCTAGTGGATGGTATAGATTCTACTAGGAAAACAAGGAGACAAAATCTCAATGTTTGAAGTTTGATCCCTACAATGGGATTGTATGTGAATATTCTATTGTCATTTGACATGTGTGTAGATGGCAACAAGAGGAAGAGGACGCGGCCGAGGTCGAGGTGGTGGGCGGAACAACCAACCTCCACCTATTACTGACCAACCAGCCTTCATAGAGGCTCTTGGTGCTGTAGTTGCCACTATCGCACAGACGAGTACAAGTGGGGGCCAAGGAGGCTCCAGTCATCTCCAGAAGTTCAAGGCACATCAGCCGCCGATCTTTATTGGAGGGGCGGACCCGATGGTAGCTGATCATTGGATCCGACAGGTTGATAAGATCTTGAGGGTAATCGAGATCACCTCTAACGCCACCAGGATAACTCTAGCTACATTCCACTTGGAGGGGGAATCCCAAGTATGGTGGGATTGGGTGAAAGACTCCAAGAACTTGGAGGCCATGACATGGATAGAGTTTAAGGAACTCTTCATGGGAAATACTTTTCGGCGGTTACGAGGCATGCGAAGGCCCGGGAGTTCCTAGATCTGAGGCAAGGAACGATGTCAGTGATGGAATACGTGGCTAAATTCACTGAGTTAGCACGTTTCATTCACCAATATGTGGCCACAGATATGGCCAAGGTCAAAAAATTTGAGGATGGGCTGAAGTTATCCATCCGGGGTAAAATTGTCGGTCTTCTTTTGTAAGACTTCGACTTGATGGCCACCACAGCTTTGGCCATTGAGAGAGAGGTGGATGACGCAAGGAGCATCCGGGAGTCTAGTGCAAAAGACAAGAAGAAAGAGGGTCAATCCTCTTCTTCTAGCTCGAGGAAGAAGTAGAGGACTTCTACTTCACAAGGATTTTAGTGACAAGGCCGCAGTTATCAAGGCTAAGGCCAAAGTCAATCCTCCCAAGGTGGAAGAAATCAGAGGCCTTCCTACCAGGCTGGCTAGAGGACTTGTTATCATTGCCACCAATCGGGTCACATGAAGAGGGATTGTCCTCAGAGGCAGGGATCCCAGGGTCATGGGTCATCGCAATCTCAGACTTTAATGGGACAACCACAGACGCAGTATGCTCCTCACTACCCTTACTATGGGTCAGGGCAGCCAGTACCAGTTCCAGGGTGCAGCACAAGGCCCTACTACTTCTCGTGCGGGGACACCGCAAGCTGGCCTGATGGGCCAGGGAATGGGTCGAGGACGAGGCCAGGGCTCACAAGCTAGGACTTCAGGGACTTAGGGGCATGTCTACGCCATTATGCCATAGACTGAGCCTACAGATCCGTCGGTGATACAGGGTACATTCTTACTCTCTCGTTTGTGGGCTAAAGTATTGTTCGATTCTGGTGCATCTCATTCATTTATTGCTGCATCTTGTGTGGATAACTTGGTCTTAGAGGTTGAAACCTTGGAAGAGCCATTGCATGTGAGTTCTCCCCTAGATGCTGGGGTGAGAATTGATCAGATATGTCGGAATTGTGAGTTAGAGATCTCGGGGATTCTACTCACTGTGGACCTTAGGGTCATGGACATGTCGGAGTTTGATGTGATCCTTGGGATGGATTGGTTGATTGCACACCGGGTCGTCATTGATTGCGATCGAAAGAGGGTCATGGCTTATACACCGGAAGGTGTTTGTTTCAAGTTTTAGGGGAAGAAGCAGGATGTTTTACCCCAAGTCGTGTATGACTCTAGATGGCATTGATAGTTGATGGGTTGACTTGTTAACCTTACCCTAAAGGATGAGGTGTGACAGGAGTTTGGTCTACCCCGGGTTGTGTACGAGTATGAGGATATTTTTTCGGATGAACTCCTGGGATTACCTCCACATAGGGATATAGACTTCACTATTGAGTTGCATCTGGCTACATCGCCTATCTCTGACTCCGCATCGGATGGCACCAGCTGAGTAGCAAGAACTCAAGGTGCAATTGCAAGAATTGTTAGACAAGGGGTTTATTAGATCGAGCACTTCACCTTGGGGCGCTCCGGTTCTGTTTGCTAAGAAGAAAAATAAGACTCTTCGATTGTGTATTGATTACCGGCAGTTGAATAAGGTCACTATCAAGAATAGGTACCCTTTACCGAGGATTGATGACTTGTTTGATCAGCTGAGAGGGGCACAGGTCTATTCCAAGATAGATCTTCGAACCGGTTACCATCAGTTGAGGGTTAGGGAGGAAGATATCCCTAAGACGGCGTTCAGAACATGGTATGGGCATTTCGAGTTCATAGTGATGTCATTTGGATTGACGAATGCTCCAGCGACATTCATGGACCTCATGCACAGGGTGTTCCAACCCTATTTAGATCAATTTGTTGTGATTTTTGTTGATGACATCTTAATCTACTCCAAGTCTGAGGAGAAGCGTGAGGGTCACTTGAGAATTGTTTTGCAGACATTGAGAGATTATCAGTTGTATGCCAAGTTCAGCAAGTGTGGATTCTGGCTTACTGAGGTGAAATTTCTGGGACACGTGGTGTCGGCTTTGGGTGTATCTGTAGACCCGGAGAAGGTTGAGGCAGTTATGAATTGGGAGAGACCGAAGTCAGTCTTCGAGATACGTAGTTTCTTGGGATTGGCAGGGTACTACCGATGGTTTATTGAGGATTTCTCCCGATTGGCTGCACCTATGACGAAGTTGACCCGGAAAGAGGTCAAGTTTGTGTGGAATGAGTCTTGTGAGAATGCATTCCAGTACTTGAAGAGGAAGCTTACTTCAGCTCCTATTCTGATAGTTCCAGAACGGGGATAGAAGTACACGGTCTATTGTGATGCCTCGAAGGACGGGGCTGGGATGTGTTTTGATGCAATCTGGGAGGGTAGTAGCTTATGGTTCTCGACAACTAAAGAATCACGAGCAAAATTACCCTACACATGACATGGAGTTGGCGGCCATTATCTTTGCCTTGAAGGCTTGACGTCACTACCTGTATGGTGAGCAGTTTGAAGAATTTTCGGACCACAAGAGTCTGAAGTATATTTTCACACAGCGGGACCTCAACATGAGGCAACGCCAGTGGATGGAGTGTTTAGAGGACTATAACTTCACTTTGTATTACCATCCTGGTAAGGCAAACGTGGTGGCTGATGCACTTAGCCGAAGGTTAGAGGGAGTTTTGGCTAGTGTAGCTTCCCGGGAGTGACAGATGCTCGAGACTGTGGGACAGTTCGGGCTATGTTTTATGGGTCAGGCTCAGGGTACTTTGGGGAGTTTGGTGACTACGTCGTCTCTACTGAGCATGGTGATTGGGTCCTAGAGTCAGAACACGGAGCTATTGTCCATCCGGGACCGTGTATAGGCAGGTACAGGTGACGAGGGCTGGGCTATTCACTCGGATGGTAGTCTTCGGTATCGAGGAAGGGTTGTGGTTTCTCAATTGGCATATCTGAGGGAGGAGATCCTTAGGGAGTTTCATTGCTCCCATTTTGCGATTTATCCAGGGGGCACGAAGATGTATCATGATCTTCGTCGCCAGTATTATTAGAGTGGAATGAAAAGGCAGGTTGGAGATTTTGTCAGTTGATATCTCACGTGTCAGCAAGTTAAAACTGAACACTAGAGACCAGCGGAATTACTCCAGCCTTCCTTTGGACGTAGCTGAGTGGAAGTGGGAACATGTCACGATGGATTTTGTGACCCATTTGCCACGAACATTACAGGGTCATGATGCGGTGTGGGTGATAGTGGATCGGCTTACTAAGTCGGCACACTTTTTGGTTGTGTAGATGACCTTCACACTGGAAGAATTTTGTAGGTTGTATATGCGGGAGATTGTCCGGTTGCATGGAGTACCCGTATCTATTGTATCGGACCGGGATCCCATATTTATGGCTCATTTTTGGGAGAGTTTCCAGCGAGCCATGGGGACACAGTTAATGATGAACACTTTTTCATCCCCAGACGGACGGTTAGTCTGAAAGGACTATCCAGACTTTAGAGGACATGCTACGGACATGCATCCTAGATCTCAAGGGTAGCTGGGAAGATCACTTACCCTTGGTGGAGTTCGCATATAATAACAGTTACCAGGCAAGCATACAGATGGCATCCTATGAGGCGCTATATGGGAGGCCATGTCGTTCTCCAGTTTGTTGGACGAAGGTAGGAGAAAGGTCTTCTACGGGTCCAAAATTGGTTAGAGACACCTCGGAGAAGGTGGACTTGATTCAGAAGCGTCTTCTCACGGCTCAAAGCCGGTAAAAGAGCTATGCTGATAGACGGCGGCAACCTCTAGAGTTTGAGGTGGGAGATCATGTCTTCTTGAAGGTTATGCCTAAGAGAGGAGTGATCCTGTTTGGTAAACGGGGGAAGCTATCGCCGAGATACATCGGGCCCTTCTAGGTACTTGAGAGAGTGGGTACAGTTGCTTACCGATTGGCGTTACCGCCAAATCGGTCAGGTGTTCATGCAGTATTCCATGTCTCTATGCTTCGGAAGTACACCCCGAATCCGACTCATGTGGTGGATTGGGGAGAGCTTGTTGTTGATGCTGATGAGACTTTCGAGGAGGGATTAGTGCGCATCATGGATAGCCAGGAACAAGTTTTGAGAGGCAAGATCATGCAACTAGTGAAGATATTGTGGCAGCATCGAGGAGTAGAAGAGGCGACATGGGAGCGCGAGGACACTGTCCGTACCAGTTATCCTTTCTTGTTCGATGATAGAGGTACATTCTTATGGTCATTTAGCATTATTTGACTATTGCATATGCATGTGATTGTATGTGCATGTGTATGCGAATTTCGGGGACGAAATTCTTTTCAAGGGGGAAGAATGTGAAACCTGGGAAAAAATTTTAACTTTTTTTTTAAAAAAAAAAAGGCAAAATGGTAATTTGCCAATATAACGCGGGTTAAAAATTGATATTTTTCTAGACCTCGGATGATGAAACAGACCTCACCGTTAGATTCGTCTCACGAAATCTAGTAACCTAGACAAATTTCGTCAAATTCTGAGATAGTCGAGTTTTTCACGTTTTTCGAGGTGACGGGCGTTTGATGACCCCCAAAAATAAAATTTTTATAAAAATTTTAAAAGTTGAAAAATATTTTAAATAAAGTTCATATAAAATATTTTGAACTTAAATCGGTACGAAATTTAATCGTTTCAGGGCGAAAATGAACTCGGACAAAGGAGGACACTTGGCGCGACTAGGGCCAAGTCTTTTAAAAGTATAAATATGGGAAAATATCTGAAAAATCAGATATTTTCCCTTCATTTGGCCCACTGGATCAGACCCAAGAGCAAAGAGGAAAAAAATAAATTCTTCAACCTTTTTTCTGCCGATTCTCAGAGTTCCGTCAGTCGTAATTCGTCGGGCCAAGAATTAAAGTTGATCTACGCGATAAGGGCTACGCGTGGGTACCAAAAAAAAAAGATTTTCACCGAAGATCCAAAGGGAGGATTTTGAAGAAATCTAAGTTTTGGGCTTGAATCTTGTTCTTGAGGCTTCCTACGAATTTTTTATACTTCAAGAGGTAGGGTTCCTCCTACTCGGACCTATTTCTAACCTAAGGTGTCCATAGGGTTCATGTGGGCTGTTTTGGGTATTTCTAAAATTTTTCCATTATGGTTGGTGTTATGAAAATGGGTAGAATCAATTCTAGTATGAATTAGTAGTTAGAAAGTGCTAGTTTGTGATTTCTAGAATGTTTCGATAATTGGTTATGTAAAAATCATATATTCTGATTTTTATTTTGTTTGAAATGGTCCATATAAAATCTTGGCTTGATTTTGGTATATGGAAGTATTTATGTAATCCCCTGGAAATTGGGATCATGTGGGCATGTTTTGTGTTTTATATTATGCCTTGTGAATGAAATGTGATATTAGCTTGTATTATGTGTTATCATGTTGATGAAGTGTTGATATATGCTCTTGGATATATTGAACTTGAAATGGTTATGGTGATTATATGCAAATGATATTAATTGTCATGGTATACATTGATATGTAAAAATTGTCATTTGGCATGCATTGCAATATGGACATGGAATTAACATCACATTCATGGGCTACATGCATGAGTGTGGGTGTAGGGTTGCATGGGGTGATCAACACCAATATTGGTGCTTGATGGTGGGCTCGAAAAAGTGGGATGGAACATCCTACAGAGTCGCACGGTTACATGCATAAAAAAACTTGTGTCGGGTATAACAAGTAGGGCTAGACACTCGCTCGAGTGAAAAACCCGGATACTTGGTTCATACACTTACCGGCGGTGAAATTTCAAAAAAGTGTCACAGCGGACGGCGCCGGAGGTGCGATTCCTGAATCCGATACCCCATAAAGGCACATGATTTTGATAAATAAGTTATTCATTTGATGGGAAACATCCAAGAATGAATTGGTTTTATGACATATGGTTGATTTCAAAGAGCTTTGGATGTGTTTCATCAAAGACGTTTGTTTTACACATATGAGTTGCATTGTGTTGTGGGAGTCAGTTTAGGCTCGGGATAGCATGCATGAGTGAGTTTCATCTCATTACTTCGCATGACATCATGAGATTCTATCTTGAATAACATATTCTTATTTGAAAGAAGTTGTTTGTGGCATGTGCGCATTGCATACGCATTTTAGGTGGGGAGTAGCCTCTGTAGGAGTTTTTCTACTGGGCGTTGGCTCACCCTATATGAGAAATATTTCAGGTGGGAGAGGTACACCAGTGGATGGCTCCAATTTGGACCCTCATGTTTGAAGAAAGCCGAATGTGGCTTTATTTTGTGTTAATGTAAAATAATTGTGGATAGAATGTTTTAAGCATGTAATCTTTTAAATTGTAATAGAACCTATATGGACTATTGTTTAACTAACCTTGCATGTTTTGATATAACTTTGGATGATTGGACCCGGTGTGGCCAATGTTTAATTATAATTGGACCCGTTGTGGTCAAGTTTTACTTATAAATGGACCATGTGTGGTTATTGTGTTATATGGGGCCTCGGAAGGGTCATGTTAATGTATATTGCACAGGTTGTGTTTTTTGGGTAGAGCTCTCCCGTACAAAGGAGACTCTGCCCAAATTTTGTTATATTAAGGACCTCGATAAATGGAGCATAACGGTGTGATATTGAGTTACTTGGTATCCACGGGTATTCCGCGAGTTGATGGGTAATCAACAAACTCCCGGATTTTGGGGTGTCACAGATAGCTTGACTTTCCTTAAATGTTGTTGATAGTTTGACATTGCTTAAATATTGTTGTTGACTCATAGCATGTGTGGACTATCTATTATGTTGTTATTTTAGTAGTGATTATGAGATTTCAAAGTGAGTTGAAAACACTCTAATTTTGTCATTCTCATCAAATTGTAAACATATTTTGGTGATATAATATTTGGTCCATATTTTTAACATTTCCATTTATTATACACTCAAAAAATATTTGTTTTCAGGAGGCTAAAGTTTAGGGTTAGGTCCACTACAACACTAGTAGAGTCAAGATGAGAGGTTAAGGAAACTGGTTATATACATATTGTATAGGAGTGTTCGTTTCTTTGTTGATGTAAGAGATGAATTTTCTAATTCTTCGTGTTATATTGAATTATAGAGTTGTGTACTCTGTCATAGATTTGTATGGTTTATATCTTTTATGAGATTATTGGTTGGTATTATTGGTTTTAAATGATTCATTGTATCACAAGCATTCGTATTTCTACATGTTGAGTTATATTTTCATCTTCGGGACGCCAAATAGGTCTCTTGGGATGAGGTATGATAGGTTAGAGTTCAATTTTACAGATTTTCACAATTAAAAGAGATACTCCATCAAACAAGTTGTGTCGACACTCCACAACAAAATGGGGAAATGAAACCGTAAACACTAACACTTCCTTAGTGTTGCCCAGGCACTATGCTTTCAAGCTAGCTTACCCATTTGTTTTTTGGGGGAATGTGTATTGACTTTTGTCTATCTCATAAATTGAACCCCCACTCCACTTCTTTCAGGCAAGACACCTTATGAAATGTTATTTCAGTCTTCACCCTCATTTTCCCATTTAAGATCATTTGGTTGGTTGTGTTATGCTCTAATACAAGGGCCTCTAAATCAAAATTTGATGCTCATGCCACTCATTGCATTTTCTTGGATATCCTTTTGCTCAAAAGGGATATAAGGTTTATGATTTGGAGACTAAATAATTATTCATTTCAAGAGCTGTGCAGTTTCATGAGGACATCTTTTCTTTTGCTACATTCATATATCCTCCTATAAAATCTATTTTCATACCCCAATCCATTGATGATGAAGCTACTAACAATGTCAATATTGTTTCACCTCCTCTAGATGTTCCTTCTCCGGTCATAAATGCCACACCAACCCCTATATCAGCCACCCCATCCATATCCCCCAAAACTCCAGCCATATCCCCCACAACTATAGCTTCTCCCTTACCTCTTGCCCCTCGTCGCTTCTCTTGTTCATCCCATCCACCCTCTTACGTCACGGACTATCATTGCAAAATGGTTGTCCAAACTAGACCTTCTGTGGCATCATCCTCGGTAAGCATTTCTCATCCTCTCTCTCTCTCTCATCATTTATCTTATGATTTGTCTATCTTACATTTTGCTTTCATAGTTAACATTTCAACAATTATCAAGCCCAACTCTTTTAAATAGGTTTTTCACGATTCTAATTGGCGAGATGCAATGGCTGAGGAAATCAAAGCTCTGGAAGCTTATAATACCTAGACTCTCACTCCTCTTCCAACTCACAAAAAACCAAATTGGTTGTAAATGAGTTTATAAATTCAAATACAAATCAGATGGGAGCCTTGAACGATATAAAGCCCGCCTTGTTGCTAAAGCTTACAATAAGATGTTTGGTCTTGACTTCAAAGAAACTTTTTGCCATTGCTGCAATACAAAATTGGCATTTAAATCAGCTTGATGTCAATAATGCTTTTCTTTGTGGGGAGTTTATATGAGGAAGTGTAGATGCACCTTCCACTTGGCTTTCCAGTTATGGGGAAAAGAATATTGTTTGTCGACTAAACAAGTCTCTCTCCGGTCTTAAGCAAGCTTCACGTCAGTGGTTTACCAAACTCTCTTCTATTTTATTAGCTATTGGCTATTCATAATTCAAGGCTAATTATTCATTATATATTCGGACCAATACTACTTCCTTCACTGTTATTCTGGTTTATGTTGATGACATTATTATTGTAGGTAATAATGTTGTTGCCCTTCGAGATAATAAGGAATTCCTCAATAGGCTTTTAATATCTGAGATCTTGGACTTCTTAAATATTTTCTTGGCATTGAAGTGGAACGTGATAGAGTTATATATTAAAGTTTACTTTTTGTAGTGAAACTCGTTTTATTAATTAATATGAGTTTATTTTTTTTTATTTTATTAAGAATCTATGTGGGCAAAATATTTGCATTATATTTGATATATGGTGTGCATGTGTGTCTTATATTTTACATTGTAGATAATCTGGTGTGTAGAGTTTGACTTATGCACAGAAGACCAAATTATCGAATCCTTGTATAATATGAGTATAGGTTCACAATCGTAGATGGAATTGAGCATGCCATTAGTATAAGTGTAGTGTAATATTCTGGTATAGTTTTTCTTGTCTATAAGAGACTGTTTGATGCATCGAATTATTGCATTAGTATACTTTGTGTATTGAATATACCCATTTTGAGGTTATTATCTTTTACTGATTGAATAAGATGATAAATACCTCATAATTATTATGATTGCTTATGTTCTTAATCCCAATTGTTTAATTGCCACGTGCATATAATGATTGTAACTTTAATTCATCAAAGAGTGAGATTCATATTGAGTCAATAAACTCGGTGAATTAGGAAATGATATTATTTGTATGCTGAAAATTAATTATTAAAGGAAACCACATTCTAATATTTAAATGAGTTGATGATGTCCTCTTGAGGAAGCTTATAAGTTTTGTCCATGTCAAACCTTGTAGGTAGATTTAAGTATCCGACATGACAAATAAGTTGAGTGAAAAAGTCTCAAAAAATAAAAGAAGTCAATTAAATACAAGTATCAGTAATTTATTTAATTAATGGACATCTATAATCTTAAACGTTGAGAGATTATTAAGTATATAATAATAAGGAGCTCGAAATATAATTTTGAGATAAGGTTCAAGAGATCAATAATAAATTTTTAGTGTACTAACTTATTATTAATAGACTAAAAAATATTTGTTCTGGGTTGAACACCGGAATCTTAGGCTCATTAGAAGCTCGGCCTTTATTTCTCCTTAGCGTTTCTGTCGTAGCCTGTATGTAGACATCTAGTGTGAGATCTCATATTTCATATAAATGTAAATGATATTAAGTTAATAATATTTTTAAAATAATTAAAATTATGAAAAAAATTTTGAATCGTTGTCAAATGAATAGTCGCATAAGTTTGAGGTACATGTGTATTGACTTTTGAGTCAAATTTAATTTTTGAGTTGTTTAACGTTGATAAGGGTAATTAAGAAAATTTATTAAGTTTTTTTATGTCAAAATAATATCACCATTAAATATGGGAGGTTCGAAAACCTTGAAATAGTCATTTAACTCATATAGTGGTTCAAAGGTGTAAAAATTATAAATTTGACATTTTGGGTATAATTTGGCTTGGATTTGTATAGAACTCATAAAAATAAATGGTGCTAGCCTAAAATAACATTAAAAATGGATCTAAAACGTCAAAAAGTCTTAGGGTAGTCATATAAATCAAATTGGATAAGTTTTGGGGCAAAACCGTAATTTTAGAGAAAATACATTTTTTTTTGGTCTTATGAACTGTATCTGGCACGAATTTCAGCCCTTATAACCTCATTTTCACCTCCATTTCTCTCATTTTTCTCACACCTCTCACCCAATACTACTCCATAAACCTTAGAATTAGAGAGAGAAAAGAGAGGAAGAGAGAAGAAGGTCATTAGAGCTTTGGGCTTTTGCTTGAAAACTTAGGAACATTATTTGAGATTCTTGAATTCGCTTGAAGATTCTCATGTATGTTCTATATCTATTTGTTTAGTATGAGCTAAATACATGCTATGAGTCTTAATTAAATGATGAGTTTACTATGAATTTGTAAACCTAAATGCATTAAATGAATTTGAGTATTGTGGGTTTGATTGAACTTAAGATTTTGGATTCTTTAGAATATATGTGATTTTGTATATGATGTATTTGCTTTGTCTCTTAAGAATGAGTATGTTCCTTTGTAAATGTGTATTTAGAGATTTTATGTCTATCATGTTTTGATAAAATGCCAAAATGACTATAAGTATTGAAATGATAAATTATGGAAAGAGGTATTGATTTTTATGATAATGTCAAGTGTATTTAACCATGATTTGGGATATTGTTGAGTTATTTTAAATTATGAAAGGGTGGTATTGATCTATATAACTTCTCAATCATTTAATTTGTGAAATTTTCTATAAAAGGGTACAAATTGTATTTTTGGTGCATATGTGAGTTATTTTGAAAATGTGTTATGTTGAAAATAGAAATGTGAGAGTTTGTAAAAATATGTATTTTTTTAAAAGTGTCTGAAGTTGTGGTTTGTGTTGGGAATGGAAGGTGATCATGAAATTATGGATTATAAATTGTATACTCGATACCGACAGACAGAGGGTTAGTAGATGGTTGGGGCCCTTGAAGGGGGTTACCAAGACAACTGCTAGTCCTAGAGGGCATTGGTGATGGTAGTGGTTTCTGGTGACATCCTGTGTGGCATCACAAGTTGTGCCTTACACATTCCCCCTGAAAAGCAAGAAGGGCGATGAGACCCTAGGGTGCAAGATATAAAAGTTTCCTTGGGGATGATTCATTCGTGAGCCGGTATTAGTTTGATGATATATGTTCGTACGGGTAGCATACATGAATTTTGGGTGCCAAGACACCAATAGCCAATATTCCAACAAATCTCATGAGTGGGGGTGAGGTAAGGTGAGGTTGAGGCGAAAGTATGTGGTGTTAATATTTTTGAAAAATACCTAAAAAGAACAAGTTTAAGAAATTTTGTTCAAAATAAGAAATGATTACTTTACTAGATTTATTATACATATATTTATATAAAGATTTCTCACTTCGTACCTTATAAAATCAATGGTGTTGCATTATGTTTTAAGAAGAAAAATTTTATAGGGTTACCTTGAGATTTAATTTTGATATGGTAAATTCCTTGATGTTTCATATATGTATTTCAAATGATAGTATGTAGTGTACTTTCAAAAATACTTACAACTTATCGTGTACCTAGAGTTATTGATAAATTATTTTGTTACCTATCATTATGATTGTAAACTATTGGTATTTAAAACCTTGTATATGCTTGAAAAAAGGGTTATTCTACTGAACGTGTGGTTGCTCACCCCTATCATTTAACATTTTCAGTTATGGACATATGTTGGTGGACTGCATAGTGGGAGTATCGAAGCAGAAGATAGTTGTTAGGATTTTATATATTCAGTTAGAGTATGTAAAGAACAATGTACGATAATTTATATTATTGAGGGATTTGTAAGTGATTTATATTATTTGTTAATTTGAGGGAATATTTATAGATTGAGACCTTTTAAATTGTTTACTTATAAAGATTTTATATGCTATGTTTATGATGAAGAATTTTGGATAATTAGATTATAACCCAGGTTTGGAAAAACTTTGTGGGCCTCCATTTGCCACCCCGGTATTGAACAGTAATGACTTATTTGTGGATATCATGAAAATGAATGTATATGATTGATATGATGCGAATAACTAGTTAGGTATAATTATTATGTTTAATACCCTCACACGTAACTCTCACAAATTATGTAGATGTCTGATTTTCCAAGAAAATTCTGCTGAAACTTTCTAAAAAAAATGATTTATTTAAACTAAAGAGATACTTTTTTACATATTTTTACAACAAACTGACATGTATTTTTGGAATAAACGAAATAATTTTTTTAATCACGTTTTTGTGTAATTTGGGGCGTGACATCTAGGCTCTTTAAATTAATATCACCTTCAGTACTCATGTTTTGAGGGAGGCTACGAGATAGAAGAAATTCAGAAGTCTTTGCAGCCCACACTTCATTCGAATTTTGGTGTTGGGTATATAGGACAGAAGATCGTGAGGTTCTTCGAGCTGTTTATTGCGTCTATCTTTAGATTTTATGTTCGTGCTGGGACGGGATCAATACAGAGTGATCTCGAAAGTAAACCGTAGTTCCATTTTGTAGGATTTTAATGAAATTTTTTTGTATTTGATACATACGTACTGTCAATAATTCTTGAAATTTCGATTCTAACAACACGATCCAAACAATGTATTTTTTTTATGCCAGCAAAAATATGCTCTTGAAATTCTCGAAGAATCTGATCTCCTTGTTTCTCGACTTGCTTTTTCCCCCATGGAAAAACATTTAAAGTTGAACAGCCATGCCGGCGAGTTATGTTTGGACCCATCACGCAATCGGTGCTTAGGTGGACGTCTAATTTACCTCACAATTATTTATCCAGATTTGGCATATTCTTTCCACATGTTAAGTCAATTTCTTGTTAAGCCTCGTTAGTCCCATCAAAATGTTTCTCCGGGTACATCAAGCAAACTCCGGGTCTAGGAATTTTACTTTCCTTGATCCTCTGGTGATCACTTCAAGAAGAAAAATGAGTTTTTGCCTTATCTCTTTGCTGACGCAAAAGATCCTGGTGTCGAGGCAAAAATATTTTGATTCGGCCACAAAACTTTTTGCTTTGACAAAAGGGGCATAATAAAAAAATCTCGATACAAAAAGTTAGCTTCGACCTATTACCGAAGCAAAATCGTATTAACTTCGACAAATAACCGACGTAAAAGAGAAGTATTTACTTCAACATGAGAGCCCCAAAGCAAAAAATAGGATATTTGCTTCAATAAAGTGCTGAAGCAAAAAATATGGTAGTTGCTTCGGGATAAATGCTGAAACAAATAATCAATTTTTTGCTTCAACACTTTGTCGAAGCAAATAATTAGTGTTTTCTTTAAGGACTTTGCTGAATCAAGTAACCAATTTTTTTTGTTAACAAAAATACCGAAGCAAAAAGTCTTCATGCTGAAGCAAATACTCACCTATTAATACAAATATTTTTTTTTACAAAAATAAGCACCTACTCTTGTCCATTCATAAATATAATATTTTATCTATTCATAAAAATTTTCCATAGACTATAGCACAAATGATTTTAATTAAAAAAAAAATTGTAATAACCGCAACAATATTGTAATTACAACAAACATTCCAATTTAATTACATATCAATAGTTGAACATTTTTGAAATTGTCAAAAGTACTTAAATACACTTATATTTCAAGAACATAAATAAATGATGGCATGCACAATATTTACCCTTTCTCTATGACCAGCAAAAAAAAAAAAGGAATTGCATTATTATTAAGTAATTTATAAAATAAATCCCATGAAAGTATTAATATAAATAAAATAAATTAAGCCTGTCATAATGTACGTAGTTGTACAGACACAATGTCTTGTTCCTGGTCTCACAACTAAGAATTGCATGAAGTTATCAACTTTTGACATTCAACGTTGACTTTCACATGCAAGGGGAAAAAACATGTGTTGACCAAAAAGAAAAATCAAAGAAGCCAACTGGAACAAGCTCCTTAACCCTATGGAGGATGGGGGAATTCCACGGTATGGATTTTGGTACCGTGCTGTCGGTTATTATTTTTTCAATAAAATTATAATTAATAAGAGAGAAGTTATAACTGTTGAAAGATAATTATAATCGATTACAAATATACATGATCGATTATGAATTTTTCCTAAGCAGTGGTAAATTCTCCCTTATAAGTTGTAACTTGATTACTAAAATTTGTAATTCAGTATCAATTTTAATCTATCATGATTGATTATAACCTTTAAAAATTTTAACTTACACCTAAAAAAAATTGTCATTTAACTTTAAATGGTTGTAACTGACGGTACGGTACCTCTTGCGGTTCCGTAAAATTGCCCTAGAGGATAACACACAATCCGTCAAGACGCCTGCAACAATTCCTTGATATTATATCCTTGGATCTACACACCAACACCGGCCCAACGTAAAAGGTATTTATGGTTCTGAAACTTCTAAGAAAAAGTATAAACACACCTATGCCAAGAAATTCATCTCATGAACTTCTCTTCAATTTGTAAAAAAATACATAATGTAATGAAGTAATCAATCAATGTAATGAACTAACGTGATTGGGCAAAATCCAGTTTATCTCCTTGTAGTTTGTGCTTTGAGCAGATGACCCCCCTATCATTTGGGCATATGCACATCATCTCCCTATGGTTATGGACTAACTGCAACTCTCACGTTTTCCGTCAGAAAAGACGGCAGTGCAGTAGACATGCTGATTTGGCGATTAAAAAAAGAAGAAATCAACTTTCCTCCAAAATAAATATAGTCAAATGTCCAAAATGACCCTCCAATGCTAGGGGGATCTGATAGCATGCAAGAGTTTTCAATTTTTTGATTGCATAAATTAAAAGGAAATTGCTAAACAATTTCGCATAGAATCAATTATAGACTATTTTGAAATGTTAAAAGCACGATGTTTTATTAATATATGCTTGATATCAATTTCATTTTTATCTAGTAATTTATTTATAAATCGTAATATATTTCTCTTACTTATATTTAGAAATTTACATATTAGTTGGTAAATAATTTATTCATGTTTTGCCCCCCATTAAAATTAGATTCTAGCTCTTTTTCAATTTTGCATTTTCCCTTGTATTTGAGAAACTGTTAGTATTCGATGTTGTAGCAGATGTGCTTGCAAAACCTCAAGTAGAGAGTTTTGTCAAGAGTTCGGGAAACTCAGAAGTGATGATTGCTGGTGATTCAGAATGTGAGGCAAAGCATGTAGATGATGCATGCACCTCAAACTCAAGAGGTAGTTCTTTGCTCTGTGTTCTTGTTTTTGTTCTTATCTTTTCTGTCTCTCTTTCGATCTCGTTGGATGTGAGTTGTTCTTTCAATGTTTTCGTAACAAAACAGGTGGTTGTACCCTTTAGAATGCTTGTAAAATCCCCTTTTAACTAATACTATGCAGCATTTGGTGGTTGTTTATGTCTTGCCTTGACTCATGGTTGTAACAATAGTTCTGAGCAGTATAGCTTTTAAAATTCATGTATTTTGTTCACAGGGAAGTTGTAAAAGCATTTGTCCATCCTTTATCTCTCTCTTCGATGCTGTTTAGAATTGTATTTGCACTTAATATGAAATTGCTAATTCTTATTTTTCTCTTTTGAAATTGCTAATTCTTTTATTCCTCTCTTTCTAAGGTTCTTGTAATATGCATCAGTAGAATGATTCCCTGTCCATACAAAGTACGCATCAGAAGCAGAATCTGACAGTTTTTCCAAAAACTTTTGCTGGCACCGAGATATTTGATGGAAAAACGGTAATATTATTTTTCTATTGGGGGGCATTTGTCTTGAAAATTAAGTTGAAACAAGCTACCAATTTTAGGCTTTTGTTTTCAAATTTCTACCTCTAATCTGACCCAGATTTCTTTATAGGTTAATGTAGTTGATGGATTGAAACTGTACGAAGAACTATTTGATGAATCAGTAGTTTCAAAAATTGTTATGTTGGTAAATGATTTGAGAGTTGCGGGGAAAAGAGGACAGTTACAAGGCAAGTTCTCCAATGCATTCTCTCTATTTGGACATCGCACATGTCTTTGCTCATTTCCTTTTGAATTTATGGACCTATGTTCATGGTTGTTTGGAAAGGGATTTTTTTTGCTTGGGAGTTCAGACTTCCATTTCATACCATCATAACTACAAAACTTCAAATGAAACTTTTCTAATCTGTGTATTTTTTTAACACTAACATATGGGTGGCATTCTTCGTGTGTATCTTTTCCCTATCTGATAGCATGCATGAGTTTTGATTTGAAGCCCTAACTTCAAATCATCAAGAAATCGAAGCCCTAATTTTGATTCATAAGGAAATCAAAGCCCTAAAATTTCGTGGGTTCAAGAGCTGGTAGAGAGAGAGAGAAGAGAGAGACTTCGTCTGTTCCTAGGTAGACGACATTTAGAACTAAGGCTTTTGGGTAGACCAAATATATATTTAAGGGTATTATAGTACTTTTACAATCACCGTTTAATGGAGTGAGAGTTGCAATTTAGTCCATAACCACAGAGGAGTGATGTGCATATTTTCAAATGATAGGGGGGTCATCTGCTCGAGGCACAAACTACGAGGGGATAAACTAGATTTTGCCCAACATGATTTTACCATTTCAAGGACACATTAACCATTAATCATTTCACCACATGCCAAATGAACACTTGAAGATATGGAACTATGAATGCAATTTGTCAACATCGAAACCTAGAACATGATGAATAATATTCATTAGCCTTGGTCTCCCTTTGATTTTTCCCCTATTTTGAACTTTTTTTTTGAAATCCAATTTTCTGCAGCTTAAATCTAGGTCAATTTGAAGAACCTCTAAAGACGGTCTCATCAAGAAGTGGAGCAAGAGCACCCATGATGCCAAATAGATATTAAAAAACCTTTTGGGTCCATTTGGTTAGTAAGAAAAAGATGATAAAAAGTGAAATAGATAAAAAGTGAAGTGAAAGAAAAGAAAATGGAAGAAAATATATTTTTGTGCATGTGTCTGGTTAGCATAAAAAATGATGATACCTGGAAAGAATCTTAACTATGTATGAGCTCGGGAACTGAGGTCAAACAAGGAGGCCAGATAAGGCACCCCAAGCTTAGTGGTCCAGATCTCGAGCTCCCTTAAGAGGAAACAATAAAGGAAATGAGAAGGCCTGAGGCACAAAACTCTCAACCACTCAAGATCCTATCCCAAAATAAAGGGGAGATTATGTGGATGAAGGGCAAGGATATCGCTACAAATCCCTTAGAGACAGGAATTGGACTATAAATAGGGTACAGCGCCTCCGTCGAAAGAGGAAGAACCCCGATTGTATCAGAATCACTTTGTAATTCATAACGGCCATTAATACAAACCCGAGGAGCAAGACATTCCATTGAAGAGTGGACTAGCCGAGCTCCCGAGCCGGTAAACCATTATAATTTCACTGAGCAAGTCATCCTAGTTCCCCAAGAACCTTACCACAATTCTCACAAGCTTTGTAACACTTAGATCCAGGCTGATTTACGTAATTCGTACATTCTGCTCAATCCACTTAATTAACACCATCAATTTGGTACCGTCTGTGGGAACGACTGTTCTCAATACAAATACACTAATCCTTCAATAATTGATGGTCTCAACTTGCAACATGAGCAGAAGCCAAGTTAACCCATTATAGACGCAGAATCAACAAGAAGCCACGAGTGGAAGGCAGCATGAGAATCTTCACGACCACTTGTCTGCCCCGGGAAGTAATCCTCCCTTGGCAGACCCTCCAATGAACCATGAACTCGAGGCTCTCCGCTTAGTCAATCAACATCGACTACAACAGAATGAGGAACTCCAGAAGCTTTTGCAATGTTTGGAGGAGACACGACCAGCCTAAGAAGCAAAGCCAGAATGATGGGGTCGAGAGGAATGATTTCTTTCCTTATCAACAGGTAAGGAGAGAATAGTACTGGGAGCAGTACTTCAAAGATATCTAGCAGGAGCTCAGCCACATGAAGGAGGCTATGAGGAGTAAGGCACCAGTTACAATGGATGCCCTTGTGCAACAAACTGAATCCCTATTCACCGCCGACGTGCTACATTTCCTCCTCCCGTTAAAGTTCAGAATGCCATAGACATAGGCTTTTGATGGGATGAAAGATCCCATGGACCACCTCAATACCTATAAGAACCAGATGGAGTTGCACGGATATCAAGATCTTGTGCGTTGTCGTGCCTTTACCATTTCATTGAAGGGATAAGCCTTGGCATGGTTCAATAGGCTCCCCCAAGCCTCAATATCCTCCTTTAAGGAGCTTTCTATATCCTTTGTGTTTCATTTTATAGGAGCTCAGACCTACAAAAACTCGAGTTACCACCTGTTGAATGTGAAGCAAGGGCCCCATGAGAACCTAAGGTTTTATGTCCAAAAGGTTCAACTCGAAGTCACTGAAGGTAGATATCCTAGATGAAAATTTTGTCATTACTGCTTTCACAGTTGGTTTGGGAGTGCAATCCAAGGACCCGATGTTCTCTATATCGAAGAATCCTTAAGCGAGCATGGTCAAGGTGCTGGCTAAAGCAGAAAAGTATATTAATAGCGAGGAAGCCCTTCTCTCAAAGGTAGGGAACTCCTCCTCACATAAGGAAAAGGTGAAGGAAGAAAATAAGAGGGATCGTAGTCCCAGGAAAGAAAGAGGATGAGATAGGTTTCCAAGAAGAGACAGGGATTGACTTGATCCAAAATGTGTACACCCAAGTGTAGGTGGTCAAACTGTATTAATAATCTGGTTAAGTCCGGAGTCGAATTCACAGGGAACTATGATTGGTGTTTTGAAGTAAGTAGTAATAGAGACCAAGTAACTGAAAATTTTGAGAGTTTGAAGTGGTGGAATTTCTTGAATAGAATAGAATATTCTTTTCAAGAGTTTTCTAGACAAAATATAAGATAAATTCAAATGTAAAATAGTCACCCTTTAGCTTGAGGATCAGAACATGAAGTTAATCATCTGGTTTATTATACTTGTGTTTATAACTCAATTAACTCCTGTGTCAACAGCAAGTTAATCGGAAGATAAATATGGACTGTGAGAATTAAGCACATGATTCTGATGCCTTTCTAGAAGTGGACAAGAATTGCCTGTGCCGAGATTTAACCCATCTACAAACAAGCAAGTGTTTCTACAAAGCATCCAACCATGCCGTTAATGTTCCATTCTTTAAATAAAGCACGATAATAGTGAAGATTGAAATGTTTCATGAAGATCTAGCCTAGGTACTTGCCTTGAACCAACATGTTTTTCTATGCAAAAGTCATCCGTGACATAGAAAGAACTCATAGTTATACAAAGTACCTTAGCTTTGCTAGATGCATTCAATCCTTCAATAAGTGAAACATAAAGCGTTAAAGCATAAAGGAAATGCACAAATATAGCTTCTGGATAATCAATACATGTTCATCACCTCTTACTAACTCATCCCTCTAAGTAGAGAACGTACAAGGTAAAGTACAATAAACGAAGAACCGATCTTCACCAAAGAATAAGTGAATCACGTTCCACCCTTCACGGCTTTGGTAAAGCTATAGAAAAGTAGAAGAGTTTCACTCCTCTAAGAAAGAAGGAAGGTCAAGCAATGGAAGTGAAAGATATAAACAATGAAAGTACGAGAAAGCTAGTCACTACTTGGAGTGTGGCTTTCTCAACCAACAAATGAACTAACTCTCTTGATACAAGTAATTATAACACACATCTAAGATTAATCAAAATGAGTGGGAATCTAAGCCTCCATACAAACTTCTTACTAGTTCTTGGTGTAGTTTAAGCCTACTAACCAAGCTCTCACTCCATACTTTTCAAGAGAAGAAGAATGCTCCTTGGAGCTCCCCTAATGGGAGTATTTATAGGCAAGGAAGGGAAGGGGGAGATAAGAGAGGATGAATAGTGTATGCCGCCCAATAAAAGTGAAAACCAACTACTTTACAGGCAGTTTGTGGAGGACGTTCGAACGTAAGTTAACGTTCGAACGTTATTTCTGTTTTGGCTTTATAGACGTTCGAACGTGTCTTTCATCTTTGCTTTAGGGGCGTTCAAACACCAAATGGGATTTTACCATATCACTCAAGTGATCTGTGATCTTTTATGGAAACCCACTTCCACACTTCATGCAAAGCTTGGTGTTTTGCCCTCATCACTCTGGTCTTCAATCAAATCAAGTGGACGTTCGAACGTGATTTGGTGTTCGAACGTGGTACTCAAGTACTTGAGAGTCTTCTGTCTTGTCTGCAACACACCATGTCTCAACAGTCTGGTCACCTCAGAGTTCAAGTGGACGTTCGAATGTGAATTGGCATTCGAACGTTCTTGTTTTGTTCCATCCTTCTCCAATTTTGTTCCCTTATGCACTGGTGTTACACTCAAGTGTGATATTTATTATTCTTGAGCCTTTGTTCACTTTAGGACCTGAAATGTCATCACTTAAACTCCATCAAAGTATAATTAGTCCTAAAATGACATAGTAATATGTAAAAATAAGTACTAATCAGGGATCGCTCCCCCAAAAGAAAGGGAGATGTCAGAGATCGCCTAGGTCCCCCACAGCCAGAGTTGCAACTGAGGTACGCACCTCGCCAGCTCACTCCTCTCACCGTAACTTACCACAGATCTTGTATAAAGTACAGAATGAGAAGTTCCTCAAATGGCCACCTCGGATGAAGGCGGATCCAGCAAAGAGAGATCCTACCAAGTACTGTGAATACCACAAGGACCATGGCCACGACACCGATGATTACATCCAGCTAAAGAAAGAAATTGAATTCCAGATACAACGAGTGCAGTTGCGCTGCTTTGTGGCGCATGACAATCAGAACTGAGCTCCACCACCGCCTCCGGCACCTCAGTAGGAAGGCCCTGCACAACACCAATAGCCTCTAGGGGAGATCAAAGTGATATCTAGAGGATTTTCAGGAAGAGGGGAATCCAGCTCAGCTAGAAAAGCTCACTTGTGCATAATCAGAACTAATGAGGTGCTAGAGGTGCAGACCGTGTCCAAGGCACCACGACTGAGCACAGTTATCACTTTCTTGGATTCAAACCTAGAGGGCTGCCAACTTCCCCATGATGATGCCTTGGTGGTAAGAGCCGTCGTTGCCAACAGAATTGTCCATCAAGTTCTGATTGACAACGGGATCTTTGCGGATATCATCTTTGTGACAACATTTGAAAAAATGGGTATAGGCAGAGAAAAGCTCGAGTTAGTGAGTACCTATTTGTTAGGGTTCTCAAGAAAGAGGGTGCTACTCCTGGGATCAATACAACTTATGCTCACAATGGGGGACCCTCCCTGTTAAGCCTCCACTATTGTGAAATTCTTGGTAGTTGATGTGCCTTTAGCGTACAATATGCTACTTGGGAGACCTTCCCTCAACGCAATGAGGGCTATACTTTCTGCCTATCACTTGGTTATGAAGTTTCCTACAGAAAATGGAGATGGAATGATCTGAAGAGACCAGCATGTAGCACGAGAGTGCTACATGGCATTTGTTAAGAAGAAAGAAGTTGAAAATAGTCACTAGATGAGCTCGACATAAGGGATGAGTTGGATACTAGACCAATGCCATCGGAAGAGCTAGAGCCTGTTCAGCTCGACGAGGAGCCGAAACACCTTGTCTACATCGAGTCCAAGTTGAGCTGGGAGATTAAAGATCTTCTCATCTATTTCTTGAAGGAAAATCTAGAAGTGTTTACCTGGAAGTAAGAAGACATGAAAGACATCGACCCCTCAGTCATTACACACAAACTTAGTGTGTATCCAGCCTGTAAGCCCATTAAGCATAAATGGAGAAGCTTTGCACCAAAACACCAAAAGGCAATCAATGAGGAGGCCAACAAGCTTCTCCATGCCAAAGCCATTCGAGAAGTAGACTACCCTACCTGGTTGGCGAACATGGTCCTTGTTAAGAAGACCAATGACAAGTGGCGATTCTGTATCAAATTTACATACCTCAACCGATCTTGCCCCAAAGACAGCTTCCCCTTGCCACGGATTGATCTGACCATGGATGCCACTGCAAGACAGGAGCTCCTCAACTTTATGGATGTTTTTTATAGATACAATCAGATCAAGATAGATTCCAATGATCAAGAGAAAACCTCCTTCATAATCGAGCAGGGAACATACTACTACCAAGTCATGCCTTTCAGACTGAAGAATGCTGGAGCCACTTATCAGTGCCTCGTAAATCAGATGTTCCAGAAGCAAATTGGGATGTCCATGAAGGTCTATGTCAATGACATGTTGGTAAAATCACTAAAGGTAGAGCTCCACATTGGGCATTTAGCATAATCATTTCAGGTCCTCAAGGAGTACAAGATGAAGCTCAACCCTGCTAAATGTGCCTTTGGAGTATCCACGGGAAAATTTTTGTGCTTCATAGTCAATAGTAAAGGAATTGAAGCTAACTCAGAAAAGGTTAAGGCAATAATGGACATGCAGCCACCTTCCGATATTAGATAAGTCCAGTGCCTCATAGTAAGGATTGCAGCCTTGAGTCGTTTTGTATCTAGGTCAAGCAACAAATGTCAGCCTTTCTTCCAAACCTTAAAGAAGGCGTTCCAATGGGACACTAGATGTGAAGAAGCATTCAAAGCCCTTAAAGATTATCTAAGTTCACCCCCAGTACTGGTAATTCTTCTACAAGGAGAGGTACTCACTCTATACCTTATTGTCTCAGATTTTTCAACTAGTGAAGCACTAATAAGGGAGGAAGACAGAGCTCAATAGCTAGTCTACTACTGTAGCAAAGCTCTGAGGGGAATAGAGGAAAGATATCCAAAAATAGAGAAGCTCGTCTTGGCCTTGGTTACAACTGCTAAAAGACTCAAGCCATACTTTCAGGTGCATACTATTGAGATTCCAACACATCAACTGATGAACCAAGTGTTTCATAAACCAGAATCTTCGAAGAGGTTAGTTAAATGGGCCATTGAGCTCAGAGAGTTCAACATCAGGTACAAGCCTAGAATAGCAATCAAAGGATAAGTTCTAGCAGATTTCATTGTAGAATTCAAGTCAAAAGCGCATGTGGAGGCAACACAGCTGTTACCCGACCTCCCTGCATGGAAACTTTTAGTAGATGGAGCTACCAACGCTCAAGGAAGTGGTGCTGGCCTGATTCTGACCTCCCCGAATGGAATAGATATCGAGTATGTTCTCAGGTTTGGGTTTAAAGCTTCAAACAATAAAGCAGAATATGAATCTATCATTGCTGGACTCAACCTATCACTCTCAATGGAGGCAAAGCAGCTTGAGATTTACAGTGATTCCCAACTTGTGGTGAAACAAATAGAGGAGTCTTATGAAGCCACAGGCGAGAAAATTGTCCTTTACCTTAGAAAGGTGCAGGAATTGATTAAGAAATTTGTGCAAGTTAAGATTAGAAATGTCCCTAGAGTTGAGAATTCACGAGCAGACGCACTGGCAAAGTAGGCAACAGCCTCACAAGAAAACTTGGATAAGCTAATTTCAGTGAAGCACCTAACAGAGCTATCTGTGAGTACTGAGGAAGAATAAGTACTCCCTATTTTGGCCTCACCAAGCTGGATGGACCCTACCTTGATCCGAAATGTGTACACCCAAGTACAGGCGGTCAAGCTGTGGTAATAATCCGGTTAAGTCCGAAGTCGAATCCACAGGGAACTATGATTAGTGTTTTGAAGTAGTAGTGATAGAGACCAATTAACTGGAAACCTTGAGAGTTTGAAGTTATGGGATTTCCTGAATAGAATATATGATTCTTTCTATGAGTTTTCTAGACAAAATATAAGATAAATTCAAATATAAAATAGTTATCCTTTAGCTAGAGGATCAAAACATGTAGTTAATCATCCGGTTTATTATATTTGTGTTTTATAACTCAATTAACTACCGTGTTAACAACAAGTTAATCGGAAGATAAAGATGAACTATGAGAATTAAGCACATGATTCCGATGTCTTTCTAGAAGTTTACAAGAATTGTCTGTACCGAGACTCAACCCGTCTACAGACAAGTGTTTCTATAAGGCATCCAACCATGGCATTAATGTTCCATTCTTTAGATAAAGCACAATAATGGTGAAGATTGAAAGGTTGTCATGAAGATCTAGCCGGGGTACTTGCCTTGAACCAACGAGTCTTTCTATGCAAGAGTCATCCATGACATAGAAAGATCTCACGGTTATACAAAGTACCTTAGCTTTGTTAGATACATTCAATCATTCAATAAGCAAGTGAAATATATTAAAGAATAAAAGAAATACACAAATATAACTTTCAGATAATTTATACATATTCATCACCTCTCAATAAAGAGTGAATGAGGAACTACTCACTCTTCATAACTTTGGTAAATTTAGAAAAGTGAGTGATACTCATTCCTCCAAGTAGAGAACTTACAAGGTAAAGTACAATAAGCGAAGAGCCGATTTTCAATGAAATATGAGTGAATCACGTTTCATCCTTCACGGCTTTGGTAAAGCTCTAGAAAAGTGGAAGAGTTTCACTCTTCTAAGAAGGAAGGACACTCAAGCAATGGAAGTGAAAAACATGAACAATAGAAGTAGACGAAAGCTAGTCATATTTGGAGGGTGGTTTCCTCAACCATGACATGGAGGATTGCTTCCTCAACCAACATATAAACTAACTCCATTGATACAAGCAAATATAACATACATCTAACTACATAAGTGGGAGTCCAAGCCTCCATCAAGCTCTTGACTAGTTCTTGGTGCAGTCTAAGCCTTACAAACCAAGTTCTAGCCTTTTACAAGAACTATCCCCCCCTCCAAAGGCTCTCCCAAGGGGAGTATTTATAGGCAAGATGGAGGGAGAGATAAGGGAATGTGAAGAAATAATGTATGCCGCCCAAGTCCAAGTGAAATGCCAACTAATCTGTAGCCTGCCTGTGGTGGACGTTCGAACGTGAGTTGGCGTTTGAACGTTATCTCTGTTTTTCCCTACGGGCATTCGAACGTCTCTGCTATCTTTGCTTTGTGAGAGTTCGAACGCCAAAAAGGGCCTGACCTTCTCACTCAAGTGGCTTGTGGTCTTCTGTGGAGACCTATTTCCATACTCTATGCATATCTTGGCTACAACACGTCATCTCTTAGCAGTCTGGGCTTCAATTAATTCAAGTGGACGTTCGAACATGAGTTGCCGTTCGAACGTGGTACTCAAGTACCTCAGAGTCTTCTTTCTTGCCTGCAACACGCCATCTCTTAGCAGTCTGGGCTTCAATCAATTCAAGTGGACGTTCGAACTTGAATTGGCATTCGAACGTGGTACTCAAGTACCTCAGAGTCTTCTTTCTTGGCTATAACACGCCATCTCTTAGCAGTCTGAGCTTCAATCAATTCAAGTGGATGTTTGAATGTGAGTTGGCATTCAAACGTTCTTGGCTTGGTCCAAGCTTTTCCAATTTTGCTCTAGAATATGCTGGTGTTGCATGAAAGTTTGATATTCATCGCCTTTAGTCCCTTGTACAATTTATGGCATGAAATGTCATCATTTAAACTCCATCAAAGTATAATTAGTCTTAAAAGAGCATAGTAATACGCTAATTTTGACTACTAATCATACCCCATCAGAGGATATTTTCAAAATGAAACCTTGCCAGAAGACTCCAAAGAGGCTGCAAAGCTGAGAACCAAGTCAGCCAGATTCTCTATCCTGCATGGGGACTTGTATAAACGAGATTTTTCGGCACCTCTCCTCAAATGTGTGGGGAGACAAGGATGTTAACTACATACTTAGAGAAATCAATGAGGGAGTTTGTGAAAACCGTATCGAAGCTCAGGCGTTGGCTGGAAAAGCTTTGATACAGGGGTATTATTGGCCCACCATGCTCAAAGATGCCTCAGACTTGGTCAAGAAGTGTAAAGTCTGCCAGCTACATGCCAATATCTCCCATTGCCCGCTGGAGCTCCTGACATCAGTAGTAATCCCTTGGTCATTCCAACAATGGGGTCCAGACATTCTTGGGCCCCTTCCCGTGGGTGTGGTGTAATGCAAGTTTGCCATCATTGGGGTGGATTGCTTCACCAAATGGGCAAAATTGAAGCCCTTAGCAATGATCACAGAGAAAAAGGTACAGAATTTCACATGGAAGTCTATCATATGTAGAATGGAATCCCCAGGGCTATCGTCTCCAACAATGGAAATAAATTCGACAACCCTAAGTTCAAAAAATTATGTGCTGAGCTGGGGATAAAAAATTACTTTCCAACTCTAGCCCATCCTCAATTCAATGGACAGACAGAGGTTACCATTCGAACTATAAAGACAGCTCTAAAAACTAAGCTGGAGGCTCTAGAAGGAAAATGGGTAAAGCACATACCAGAAGTGTTATGGGTCTACAGAACAACTGCCAGGTCAGCAACTCAAGAAACAACCTTTGCTCTGGCATTTGGAACCAAAGTAGTGGCACTTGTGGAAGTAGGAATCCTATCTCCTAGGGCTGAATTTGCAAAATCAGAACATAATGACGAATCACTTCTGCTGAACCTTGACCTCTTGGATGAAAAGAGAGATAGAGCTCTGCATACTATTAAGAGTTACTAGAGAAAAACAGCAATATACTATGATAGGAGGGTCAGATACAGGAGTTTCAAAGTTGGAGATCTAGTACTTAGAAAGCTCCTACTTGCAAGAAAGGACCCCACTCATGGAAAACTGGGCTCTAATTGGGAAAGTCCCTACATTATCTCAAGGGTGGTCAGGACTAGAAACTACGAGTTACAAATAGAAGAGGGTAAAATCCTACCTCTCCCCAAGAATGCAGAACATCTTAAGAGATTTTTTCGGTGAGTTTCTTTTGTAATAAGATTGTTCTCAATAAAATAGCAAGTTTTGACTCATCCATGTGTAATTACCTAGAGTAGCTAAAAAGCTAACGATGAGCTGTCAGCTCATAAAGTTAAGATGAGCTTCAGCTCATAAAATGAACAATGAGCCCCTAAGCTCATAAAGTCAAGGTGAGCTTCAGCTCATAAAATCAACGATGAGCTACTCAGCTCATAAATTCAAGATGAGCTTCAGCTCATAAAATCAACGATGAGCTCCTCAGCTCATAAAATTAAGATGAGCTCCACAGCTCATAAAATCAAAGATGAGCTAAACAGCTCATAAAATCAACCATGAGCTCTTCAGCTCATAAAATAAAGATATGCTCTTCATCTCATAAATACAAAACAAAAATGAACTTGTTAAAATCTGCGGTTCATAAGCATATATGAAGAACAAGCAGTCAAAATCAGGCGTGGAGGAAGAGGAGTCACTAGATCCACTCCTCCTACGCTTCCTTGAAGACATTCCAGCATCTTCGTCTACATCTGTCTCAGGAGAAGAGGAGCCACAAGAGTATGGGATGGAAGCAAAATCTAGAGCTGCTACTGCAGCGCTGAATAATAAGAGGTTCTCAAGAGTCACTAGCTCCGAAAAGGGTATGGGTTCAACATGGATCACTTGCTCAATATTCATCATATCTATTAGATTCGAATCAGGTGCACCTGAAGCAAGATGAGAACAGGCTATCTCAAAAATTAGTAAGGATGAGTTCTTAAAAAACCTACTTGTGTAAGAGAAATTCTCCCAAGACCAAGAAAGCCTGGCCTCCGTGCAGCGCAGCTCAGTAGACCTCCAGGAATTCCCAGAAGCAAAGAAGAAACGTTGAGCCCACCTCGTGGGGGAGGAGGGAAGGTCAAGGACTAGAGGCTGCAGTTTGGAACGCCTCCACCGAAAGCGACTAAAACATAGGATCTCATCCTCTTCAAGCTCGTAAAGATAAAGAAACTCAGCTATTGTAGGAAACTCATTATTGCCCTGTAGTCGCTAAAAGATTAAAAAGCTAATCATAGCACCCCATCCTCTGGTTGAAAGGTGAGAAAGGCACAATACATAATAAGCAAGGATCCACCCAATAGAAGGATGGATGAGAAGATGAAGGCCCATCTCTAGAGCACCTTCAAAGAAACAAACCTCCCTTTGGGGAACGTAATTGCAAGGCTCGTTAGAGGTTGGGACTTATACAGGCAAGTCCAAATCAGGGAAGAATCACCTCTTGATCCCATCCAAGTCTGAAGGTGCCATTACTGAAGGGACTATGTAATTAGATTGCCACTTTTGGTCGACCCTAAAGAATTTTGTTCCTTAAACAAAGAGGAAAGAGAGACAGCCATCAGAAGCTCAGAGAAAAAGAAAAGCAAAGAACGTGAAATGTTCAAGATTCGAGAAAAGACTCCAAGATTTGTAGGCAATAAAGAAAGTCCAAGAAATTATGAAAAGTTCAAAGACATCTCGAGTTTCAAGGAACCGAGTAATGCACGGAAAGTAAAGTCGGTGGTCTCTTGAGTTCCCAAATTATAGTAGCAATTACATTTTTGGAAAGTAGGTGGGCATGTGCAATAAAGAGAGAATCGGTGTTGATCTCTGCCAATTCGACTCTACTAGCTCTGCGAGCCAAGATTATTTTGGGAAGATCTCCATACATAATTAACTCAGACCTGTGCAAACACAAGTTCAAATAAGAAGATCTTTAGCCTAATCAAAATGGATCTCAGTCATACAACCTATCCTTCACTTATAAGTGAGTTCTTTAGGTTATACCTCTTGCACTCCTTTGTAGACTTCTTAGATTTCTTTGGGTTGAGGTCAGCTCGCATGGCTATAAGGACTTTCTGGTACATCTCCTCAGGGTCATCAGCCTCAGGACCTCTCTTCATGTTGTGATTGAGATGGGACTGGTATTTCTCAAGCTCGTCTTCTATCAAAGTTCTAGTGTATGCAGCAACATAACCTCCGCAGATGTACCCAAGAGGAACTTCAGCATCAAGTTAAGTTGCTTACTCTCTTTGCTAGATCCAGCAAACTTCTTGTCACTATGAGGAATGTCAAGTCCACCATCCAATGCTCCCTTAAGGTCACCAAGCAGCAGGGAAGAGCTATCCAAGGGTAAAACCTCATTAATCCAATAGCTCTTTAGCTCTGCAGCTCTTTAAAAGCTCTTGGAAAGCCCACTTCAAGTAAAACCAAGTCCTCATTGCGTAAGCCCTCAGCTTAAAATATCATTAGCTTTTCAACCTCTCCAAACTCATTTACTTCAAGGAGATCTGGAGGAACCCTTGAAGCAATGGGGCAAAGGGAATATAAATCAAAGCATAGCAATGTGCACAATAACTCAAAAATAGTGGGTATTTATATCAGTAACTCAGAAAAGCAATGTGCATGTACATTTCCTAGCAGAAGTTTAGAAGTTAAAAAAAAATAAGAAGAAAAAAGAAAAAAGCCCTAAGTCTGTGAAAGAGAATGGAGTCCTAGGACTCTGTAGGAGCAGGAGGAAGGGAACCTGACAGCTCAGCAGCTGACATTTTTGGTAATACAACAGGTGAAGTCTCTAGCAGATCAACAGTTGAAGTTTCTAAAGGAGAAGCACCTGGAAGTTCTGTAGCTGAGGTTTCTAGAACAAAAAAAGGAGCAAGGACCTCAGCTCCAGCTATTGGCAAACTTAGGGCTAAAGCTCTATCCACGAGATCAATGAAAAATGAAGTTGCAGTAGGGAAAATAGAGGGAACTATAGGGAGCTCAACAGCCGCAGAAGTAGAAGCAGAAGCAGTTTTAGAGATAAGAACTACATGAATGAATGAAGGAGGAAGAGCATCCTAAGCCAAGGCCTTGTCAGGCGGAATAGACACCTCAGCACCTTCAGAAGCAACCTTAGAAACAGAAGGGGCTGAGACACTAGCCTCAGTACCAGGCACCTCTTCCTCCTCTTTGGTTGGGATTTCAAAATCAAAATCCAGGTCTGGGTATGTCTTTTCAGCCTTGTCTTGGAAAATAAGTCATTCGGTGGCCCACTTGGTAGTAACATCGTCTGCCAATTTGGCAATCAAAATATTTCTCTACTGAGCAGCAGTTCTCTGCACCTCGAGCTCATTTCGAAGAGCATTGCTCGCTTCTGTTAAAATGTCATATTCCATTTTCATGCCCCTATAAGAGCTCAATGCTTCCAAGGTCTTATGGCTAGCCTTGGCCCAGGCATCAGTTTTAAGCCTAAGCTCCTCCTTAGTCTTTTTAAGCTCCTCTTTGGTGTGCTTGCTCTTATCCTCAATCCTCTCCTTCTCGACTCCCAAGTCCTTGACAATGGAGGTTTGCCTCTTCACCTGCGCTTGCAAGTCCTGGACTTGGGTTTTGAAGTCATTATTGGCAAAGGCTAGCTCGACGGCCTTGATCTCAAATGCCTTGGAAGCATTGGCTGAGCTTTCCAAAGCCTGGATTCGCTTCAATAAGCCACTTACAAGAATGTTCATCTAGGAGCAAATGCAACCCAAAAAGCTAAAGTTAGCAAAAGGAAATGATGCAAGGTAAAGAAGAAATTTGAGAAACTTGAAACTTACCGAAGTAGCACCAAACAGAGCAGTAGAAATGGAAGTCCCAAGGGGTATAGTTGCAGCCCTTTGGATGTCAGACTCTAGGATAATTGAGCCAATGGCTTCCACAGCATGCCTTACGTTATCGATTAGGGAGCCCCCTCCTGTCTCCACTCTGGGGAGCTTTTCTTTCTAGTTCTTTGAAACCTTGGGGAGTTGTTGAGAAGGTCTCTCAGTTGGACTAGGGGGTACAGACCCGGGCATAATGCGAATGACCATCTCTAAATCTCTCTCAACCTCTACCGAAAAGGGAGAGGTCGGGACTACACTTTGCTCAGGGGTCCCTCCAAAAGGTGGCAACCCAGTCTCTTGAGAAAGAGAGGTCTATGCGATCTTTAGGGAACTCGAAAGTGACTGAAGGGCCATCTGAGACAGTTGAGGAGAAGTAGAAGGCACATCCAACCTGGGCACCTTGGCTGGGGAAGCAGCACTGTTGCCTGTCCCAACCTCTGCCTTACGTTTGCTCCCACTCCTGTTTTTCTTCAGCAGGTTCACCTTTGCTTGAAGATCCTTTGCAGTGGGCTCCATCAAGGAAGAACTTAAAAATTCAAGGCGAACAAAAAAAAAGTGAGAGAGAAAGAAAGGGGGGAAGAGGTAAGAGCTGGAAACAGAAATATGACTTGTCATTTCTTCAGCTCCAATAACATAAATGGGAATAGCGGTTTCAACCCTCACCTCTGAAGGGCTAAAGCCTAACCTAGTGAGCTCAAAATACTTGATCAAATCAGAATATTTTTCGAAGCCCTAACTTCTAAAGGTGGTTAAAGCAAGCCTGTCCTCGGCTTCCAACTCGGGGGTGGACACTGAACAACCCAAAGAAGCGAAGTCATCTTGTAAAAAAAAAACAAAGGGAGCTTGCCTAAAAAGAGAACTCACCCTGGTTGTCGGGACCTGCCCAAGAGCTTGGAACTAGAAAAGTATTAGTGACATCAGTCGGGTTAAATTCTCACGCATTTCCTAACACAAAGAAGAATTGTTTCTTCCAGTTTTTGTGGGAGTTGGGCAGATCAGCGATCAAAGCGGGGTTTTTCACCCGTTTGGAAATGTACAGAAAGCCATTAGGCTAGAACTTGACATTTAAGAATTTCATGAGTAAAGAAACATAAGGGGTCTCGATTTCCTTTCTCTTGAAAAAGAAGAGAAGGCCAACCAAGACACCCTAGAAGTTTAGGAAAATTTGAGCAGGGCAAGCATTGAAGTGTTGAAGGACGAACTTGATAAAGGGATGTACAGGGAACTTGAGCCCATTCTCAAGGGAAGCTTCGAAAAAATAGGTCTTCTCAGGGACCTCAGAATCATACCTAATATCGATTGGGGGAATCCAATAACGCATACCCTCAGGAAACTAAAACCTAGTAGAAAGAACTTTCATAAGAGGGGCAGTGACCTCACTATGTCCAGTGAGGTCGGATGTTTGAGGAATAGGCCTAGAGACCTCGCCACTACCTGAGCCCACCTTGGCTTTTCCTTTCTGAGAACGTTTAGAATTGGAAGGAGTTCCAGATGAAACTGGAGGAACATCAATCGTCTCTATAGCATCAACCCCGAGAAAATTATATATTTCATCACAACCTCTCCTAATTCATCCTCCTCTACTTCGGGGGATTTATCTCTCAGAAGGTAAATCGACAAACCTATGGCTTCAGAAGAAGTAGACATAATTGGACAAGAGAATGGGAGTTTAAAGTACCTATAAAGCGGGGGAATCTCCGAAAAGCACTCTCTGAGATTTAAGGGGCCAAGACACCAGCGACCAATGACAAAGATCCTAGCCATAGAATAAGAGTCAAGAAAGAGAGGAAGACAAGACAAGTCCTAAAATAACAGAATCAAAAAGTCCAAAAATGCAGTAACCACCTCAGATTCGAGGGATCTGGCACGAGAAAATAGGTAAAAAATGAGAAGCATACCTAAAACGAACGGTGGACTAGAGCTTAGAACGAAGTCAAAGAGCAAGCCTTGCTAAACCCTTCAGATCAAACCAGTGGAAATCGTCTTTCTGTGAAACCCTAGGAACGACAGCAAATTTGGGAGGCTGAAATCCAAAGAAATTGAAAAGTTAAAGTTTAGAGAGAGAGACCGAAAAGAGAAATGAGGCATTATCCATTGACTTAGGAGCATTTAAAGCTTACAGTACGTGGGTCCTCCAAGTGGGGAATGTGCACGAAATTCAAGGAAGAAATGATTACTCAAAACCATCAAAAAAACTCGTTCACGCGTAAATCGAAGTCTTTAAGTGGAAGTCTACCTCAGCTCAACCCTTGACCAAACCCACTTTGATCAGAAACTATGGGGCAACTGATGATACCAGGAAAAAATCTTAACTAAGTATGAGCTCGGAAGTGAGGTCAGACAAGAAGGTCAAATAAGGCACCCCGAGCTCAGTGGTCTAGACCTTGAGCTCCCTTCAGAGGAAACAATAAAGAAAATTAGAAGGCTATAATTAAGGCACAAAACTCTCAACCATGCAAGATCTTCTCCCAAAATCAAGGGAGATCCCACAGATGAAGGGCAAGGATCTCGCTGCAGATCCCTTAGAGACAAGAATTGGACTATAAATACGGTGCAGTGCCTCCATCAAAAGAGGAAGAACTCTGATTGTATCAGAATCACTCTGTAATTCATAATGGCCATTAATATAGATCCGAGAAGTAAGAAACTCTATTGAAGAGTGGACTAACCGAGCTCCCGAGTCAGTGAACCATTATACTTTCACTAAGCAAGTCATACTAGTTTCCCAAGAACCTTACCACAATCCTCATGAACTTTGTAACACTTAGATCCAGGCTGATTTGCGTAATTCGTACATTCTTCTCAATTCACTTAATTAACACCATCAAAAAAAAATTAAGAAAATTTTAAAACAATTTCATTCCATTGTTTGAAAAAAAAAAAGAAATTTATAAGAATTTTTTTTTAATTGTCTAAATTATCATTAATTATTTAAACTCGGTCTAAAGAAGAATTATTATTATTATTATTCAAAATTTTTTAAAAAATTAGCTCCTAACCTAATTCAAGAACAAAGATCGACTCGAACCCATTAACCAAATTTGTACAAAGTTTTTTTAAATTAATAACTAATTTAATATTTTAAGAAAAACAACGGTAAAATGAGAAGTTAGGCTACTGAACATAATTTTCTTGTTTTTTATTGTGTTTTTTGCAAGAAAAAAAAAGTTAATTAGATATAAGAAAATCTAAGCATAGAAGAAAATTATTTTTTTCTATCATTTTCTATTTCATGGTAAACAAACACATGTAAAATTTTAGAATTTTCTCTTTTTTGTATTTTTTAGCATTATCTTGCTAAACAAACAGACTCTTTGTTAAAAGTATCTGACAATTGAAGATCCAATCAACGGGAGCAAGCGAGCACGAGCATAAAAAAAATGGAGTAAACCAACTAGCTATCTATAACTATCTCATGCCTTCCAATATGTCTTCTTTGAGGGCTCCACTCTCTCATGCTTAAGTCGGAAAAGAATTTTGGAAGGAGAGTATTCAACTAAGATTAAAAGTGTGTACCTCAATGAGTCCTTGGGCTAACATTAAAAATAATAAATATTTGGATCATCTTCAGCTTTCCCTTTTTATAGGTTGTTTAGTTAGACTGTTGGAGGATCGTTACCTTTAATTTGAATTAAGGAGGTGCTAGCGGCGTAGTGGAAATTGACTCTTTGCTGGAATAGGAATCTCAGCTAAGTTGAATTAGTCAAGGCCATGAGGAGATAAGACTCTGTCGGGCTAAGAGTTGGCGCACTGACAATTTAGAACTCCTCCAAGTTGCCAAGCTCCTTCGACCTCATGCCCAAATACCCGTTGTCACCGAATATTCATGACATAAATTTTTTTTTTTTTTGGGCAAATTCTTTTTTCCTTTTTTGTTTTCTATATAAAGGTGAACTATTCTAATCGTATGTAGTAATGCTTCGTTTCCAAGACATATTACTTAATTAAATTAATTGATCATAATAAATCACAAATAAATCTTTGAATATAGGGTCAGAGCTCTAATTACCTCAAAATAAAAATTATCTCCTCAATATAAAAACGAATCTGTTCAAATTATATATAACCACAATAAACGCAAAAAGTTTTAAATCTTTAACTTTCTCATATCTCCACTCTGGTATTTCCCTCCGAGATAATTTTGAAAAAAAATATTAAAAGTGGGAAAGTATATAATATGACAGGAAATAATATGCTCAACGATAAACGAAAAAATACGAACAATTAAATATCAAATGACTCAGATGATAAGGATCATGGATTATAGAATCAAGAATCACATTCGAGAGACCAAATAACTCAACTGCTATCAAACATAGTTTTATACTTGCTTCCTCGTAGAGACATGACAAGTGATATTTAAGCATATAAATTCATATTATACTAACCAATCACACCACACAGAGCTGTAATCACAATCGCAGCCCACATAACTATAATAATATTTTACCAATTATGCCTCAAGTACACTTTGTACATGTATTAATCAATCTTAAAATATTAGCCAAAACTACAGGTCAACCAATAAAATTGATAAAATTTTGTATTAATCAGAATAATCAATAGGAATACAAATTTCAAATAATCAAATGACACTCTTTTTAAAGAGATATAAAATACATGAACATATTGTATACAATCTCGTACATCAAAGTCATCAATAACTTCAATAAATAAGCAATTCAAAATACCTCGAACAAGACACTTCAATATAGTAAAAATTAAAAGTAAAATTATTATTTAATTTTGGACTCCAAAATCTAGTCAGTGTCTCTCTCTTTTCTTCTCTTTTTCTTCCTTCTTCTCTCTCTCTCTCTTTTTTTTTCTTCCTCTTGCTTGCTCATTGTCTGAAAGGCTATTTATAAACATGGCCTTGACGTCAACCAATGTAAAGGTGGTTACATAGTTATACCTATATCATGGACACTTGTCCATGCAATATATATACATATATATTTTACATCTCCACGCATATGTCACCTCATAAATATTTACATACATGTTATAGATATATTATTCATTTAGTAAATCATTCAAATATTATGTTATATTTATTTTAATATAAAATATGACCTATATCATAGTTATTTGACTCGTTTGTACGCAAGAAATTCATAGTTGAGGCCCATTTATTTATTCGAAACTTCTAAAATTAAAATTTTAAAATATAGGATCACAATTAATGCTCTAATTTACGTATTAACAATTAATTTTTATACTGTTCATCACACATGTCATTTGTATTTATGACTGCAATGAAAATTTTGGATAAACGTAATCCCTTAGAAACCACAAGGCCAATAGAAATCGAAATGGGAACACACGTGCCTAGGCATCGTCCTTTTTTCGACCACTTAATTAACTAAGTCATGGTGAGCAGTATAAGATGATTTTATTAATCTATTTCAGCTTTATTATTATTATTTTTTTGGCAATATGGATTTACTATGACTGATTAACTAGGTTTGGGTATCAGCAATTACATGAATTTTGATTTCAACAACAGAACATCAGTTCTTCCTCTGAAGTCCGAATAAACCAAACCCAAATTCATTTTCCGTACAAGAGGAATTTACACGAAAAAGGAATAAAAATAAATGCCCAACAACGGAAATGCTATAACAAGAAAACAACAACAAAAACAAGGTTGTGCTTTAGCTTGTAGCTTGATCAATCTTCCAATTAGCCACCAGTTTTAAGCAACTGATTGATGCCTTTCAAGACCTGAGTGTCCGATTGAAGTTCAGGATCTTCTGCTAGATTTTGAACAAATTTCTTGGGGACCAAACACTTCTCTGCTGAGTACAACTTCTGTTGAACAAAAGGAGATCCAAGAAGAACTTGGAGTTCTTGAGCACACAGAGCTTCATCATTGTCCTGCATAGAATTATCAGTGTTGCATGTTACTTCTGCTGTCTATATGACTATCAGGTTAACAATAAATTTGGTCTAAAGTTGTGCTACTAGATGGCCTTACTCCTCCTCTTTGAACTGGGGTTTGAGACCAAACTTCTCATAAGGAGGAAAGATAAACCGATTCAGGTGAGATCCAATGTAGATCTAACTTTTGATTCACTCGTGAAATCAGAACAGTCCGGGGACCACCACAGCTCCTCTCTTCTCAAGAATCCATATATTCCTTGTGCCAATAGGATGAAAAATATTCAACCCAATAAAGCTTTGTCTCAACTTTTTTGGGATCGATTCTATGAAACCAATTTCTTCTTTCAAAGACCCATATTTTTTGTATCAAATTTTATTATTTCATTCAAAGATAATTTTGGGAGATAGCATGAGAAATGTTTGCAAAATTTCAGAGAGAAACCAGAAAAATAAGCACAACTAAATTGTTCATTCACTCGAACAATTCGAAATTCATAATGACTGGCCATTATAAAGATGATTTTAGAACATCACTGCAGTCAAGAACTATTATCCAGGACCAAAACAAGAGGGGACCACCGGAAAACAGTAAAAGTAACACATACAAATTTCACCTGATGTACAAATTATTACCCTTGAGAAAGAAGAAAAAGGCCAAAACAAGAGGGGAAGAGTCAAAAGATTACAAGCAATAGAAACAAATTTCACCTGAATTGACCCCATGAATTCGAGAATACCAACTTGGGCCTGCAAGTACTTGATGTACTTGAAAGCGGCTTCGAACATATCAGCAGTGTTCATCTTCTGGCCACCAGGAACAAGTTTCCCAAGCTCTTGAGTCCTATCACTTATCTTTCTCCTCCTCTCCCGTGCAGCGATGCTCTGCGCCGACAAGGTCCCTCCACTCGGTTTCTTTGCACTTCCAACACTTCCACCATCATAAACCAGTGGACTCTGAAACTCCGGCAATGGAACAAGCAGTTCCGGTGACACTTCTTGTAGAATCGGGGGATTCGGAACAAACTTATAGTAAGGTGGAAAATCGGAGTAGTCATCTTCACCGAACTTTTGGCGTTTTAGACAATGATATGGCTCGAAATCTTGGGGTGTACAGAGTTCTGGGGTGAGGGAGTTAAAGCAAATGGATTCAGAAGAAAGGTATGGGATGAGATAGGTGTAGTTGTCTGAGTAGAACAACTCTTCCTGCTCAAAGAATGGATCAATATACGTGTCTGAAACTGCAAACTCGTCGTGAAAGGCCAAGAGCTCTGAAGATAGCTCTGGTTGTGTTTGTGGGAATATACCTACGTCTGGATTGAGGTGCTGAAATGTCCAGTTTGAGCTGTAGCTTAGAGCCATCGAGAAATAAATCTGAAAAGAAAAAAAAAGTTGATTAGCTTGATAAGAAAATGTAGAAGAGGATTAGAGGTAATAGAATTTAGTGTAATGAAGAGTGAAGACATGAAATAGAAAGAGATCCATGATAAAGCAGTTAGTCAGTGTAATGAAAGCAGAAAACTATCGATACCAAAGAGAGAAGAGTAAGATTGGGGAAGTAGATTACAGATTACTTGACAAAGACAATGAGAGATACAGCCTGTATCATACAGGAGTTGTTGTCTTTTACCTGTTGCTTTCTGTTTGTGTTGAATGACAGTAGACTCGTAAAACTTAAACAAACTAGACAAACTAACACTTCTATGCTGTTACTGTGTCTCTGTGTGTGTGTATGTGAGAGAGGGAGAGAGAGATACGAGGGGACGTGGGGGAGGTTACTAAGCGGAGAGAAGATAGGTAACAAACTCCTATTTGGTAGGAGGACAAGTGGCGGCTCACCCATGTAGTTTTTATCCTCTAGGGTTGTATTCTCTCAGCGCTATGAATAGTGGAGGCTGATTACTTTGACGTTCTCTCGCTTCATCTATCCAGCATTTAATCAGCCGTTACTCTGCTTTTAACTTCCTTCTTATTTTTTGGTAAGGGTTAATTATAAAAATAAAAATTCATTGTACCTTAGAGCAGTTGTAAACAAAAATTTACTTTTTTGCACTCAACTTTCATGAACTTGGGACCGCAATACAAAATTAATCAGTTTCGTCAAAATCTAAGGGCACTTGGCTGACACGTCACTAAACATGTGTTTTCGTAGACAAAACGTTTGATCGTATTTTTACTTTACATATAGGAGACTTTTATTAAGTTTCACATATTAGAATTTGTGAGATTTAGGCATGTTACTCCAAATTCATCCAATTAGATTTTTGGGATAAGTTTGAAAAGAAACATGATATATTTTTATTATATTGTATGTTTGGAAATAGCAGAATACAAATATAGAGGTAACAAATTCCGACAAAACATGACAACACTGTACGAATACAATACAAACACGATACAAAATTAATCAGTTGTGTTGACTATTTTTAGTACAAACCCGTATATGACACGACTCATTAACACAAATTATTAATTGGTCATATTTGTATTCAACCTGTATTACTTGATTCACCCGTTTTCATTTGACCTAAATGACCCACTACTATGTAAATGAACCCTAACCCCCCCCCTCCCCATTTCACTTTCTTAGGTGTCGTTTGGTAATCAAGAGTTTTTTTTTTTTTCACTTTTTGCAAAAAAAAAAAAAAAACAATAACTTATTTGTGATGTGTTTCTGTTTTTTTTAAGCCACATTGTTTTGAAAACACAATCAAAATCTGTAAACGTAAAAAATGATGCTTTTGAAAACATCAAAAACTAAAAACACACGTGATTTTTGGTATAACAGTTAATAAGGTCCAGCCTTCAAATCTCATTAGCAACAAAATGAGATTTTTTTGGACCACCTATAAAAACTCCTTTTTTCTCCTCTTTTTTAGTGCCTTCGTCTCTTTCCCTCATTTGTCTAACTGCCTCTCCCTCTCTCTTATTCTCTCTCCTGAAACTAGTGACAAAGAAGAAAATGAAGAGGCCGACGATGAAATCAAACACAAAGATGAAATTGAAGATAAAGACGAAGAAGAAATTAGTGGGTTTCAGGGGGTGGTGGGTGATGGATTTCGGGGGTGGGGGTTTGGTGGGTTTACAGGTGGTGGGGGTTTCAGGTGGTTTGGGGGTGGTGGGTGGTGAATTTTTAGGGGTGAGGGTGGTGGTTTGGGGGTGGGTTTGGGTGGTTTTAGTGTGGGTTTTTGGGGGTGGGGGGTTTCAGGTTGGCTTTTCGAGGTTTGGGGTAGGGGTTTTCAAGGTGGTGGTGGTGGGTTTCAAGTGGATTGGGGGTGGTGGGTGGTGGATTTTCAAGAGTGGGGGTGGTGGTTTGGGGGTGGGTTTAGGTGGTTTTAGGGTGATTTTTTGGGGGTGGGGGGTTTCAAGTTGGCTTTTCGGGGTTTGGGAGTGAGGGTTTCAGGGGGTTTAAGGGTGGATTTTTGGGGTGTTGATGGTGGGTTTCAGGTGATTTGGGGCGGTTTCATGGTGGATTTTTGGGGTTGGAGGTTTCTGGTTGGCTTTTTGGGGTTTGGGGGTGGGGGTTTGAGGATGGGTTTTTGGGATGGTGGTGGTGGGTTTTAGGTGGTTTGGGGGTGGTGGCTGGTGGATTTCGGGGGTTAGATGTGGGGTTGGGTGTTTGTTAGTGGTGGATTTAGGTGGAGTTGGGTGGCAAATTTTTGGTATTAGTCCAAATAGATTTTTTTTTTGTTTTCATAATTTTTTAAATATAAATAACTACTAAACATGTTTTATATTTTTAATTTTTATCACAAAAAAATATAAAAATGAAAACGTTACCAAACGCAGCTTTAGTTTTTCATTTTCGTCGCACGTGTTGTGACTGCCTGCCTCTTCCTTTGTCCTAGATGACCGTCAACCGCATGATCAACTCATCCTCACTCCTTCAGGTAAACTCTCTCTCTCTTTCTCTCTCTCACCCTCTCTCCACCCTCTCTCTCACTCTCTTTCTCACCCTCTCTCGCTTACAAACTTATTGTTATTGTCTCTAGGGTGTGGACTATAGACTGTTGAGCTGCGAAGTGTGAACTGGCTCAGCTATATTGGTTCTCACTCTCTCACTTAATCAGACACACACTCTATCTCTCTCTCTCACGGTTTTGCAACTCTCACTCTCTCATTATTGTAATTTAACCAAACTCTAATTTAGATCCATAACAAAGCAAAAACGTAGATCCCTAACAAACACACTCATCACTCCACCATCGGTTCTTCACTAACCCTCTTGTTTGTTTTTATAAACTCAATTTTTAAAAGGTAGGTTTTGTATTTTTGGGTTTATGATGTAATATTGAAAAGTTGTGGTGTTAGATGGTATTTAAGCATGTTTAGAGGCTTTTGTGTATTTGAAGAAGTAGTCACTAGAATAGTCTAGATTTTTGGAGGTCTGTTCATGTTCTTGGGAGGCTTGTTCATGCATGACTACATGGGAATTCAAACAGTTTTTGCTTGGAAGTAGCTAGCCATGAAGTGGCCAAATTCAAGGTGTTTGGGCTAGGAAAAATTAGTATAAAAGGAAAGGAGTTGCTGCCCAAAACGGTGGGAGTGTATCTGCAGAAAAAACAGAGAGCAAGAGAGTAAAACAAAATCTGTTTTGCTGCCAGAAAAAAACGCAGCAGGTTGTTCATGAGAAGAAGCTATATTCCTTTGTATTTCTTGGTTGTTTTTTGCTAAAAAAGTCAGATAAGTTATCCCCTTTGTATTCCTTGATATTGTGATCATTTTGATGAAATATAGAGGTGTTTCTTGAGTAAAATTGGTGTGGATGTATAGCAGATTTTTGTCCTCTGTTTTACTTGATTTTGTGTTCCTTTTGTAATCTATTTCGCTTCCAATACCCAACAAAATTGGTATCAGAGCAAGTTGTCATGGCTACTATGAGTAATGTGCTTCAACACCAATTTTCCAAATTGGGGAAAGATAATTATGGGAATTGGAGTATTCAAATCAAGGTGTTGTTACAACCACAAGATCTTTCAAAAATTGTTGAAAAATATTACATCGAGCTGACTACGGAGGAAGAACAAGCACTTAATGATGCTTAAAAGATGGTGCTTAAGCAATAAAGGAAGACAGATAAGAAGGCTTTATTTCTACTTTACCAATGTGTTGACGATAACATTTTTGAGAAGATTTCTTCCGCCATCATCTCGAAGCAACCTTGAAAGATTTTGAAGAGTATGCATAGAGGCATTGATAAAACAATTCGAGTTCATCTTCAAATATTGCGAAGTGAATTTGAAGGGTTGAATATGAATGGAGTCGAGTCAATTTTGGAGTAATTTTCAAGAACTTTGGTGATTGTGAATCAAATGCGAAGGTATGGAGAAGATATTGATGATGTTCGAGTTATGGAAAAAGTACTACGAATCTTATCCCCAAAATTTGAGCATATTGTTGTAGTCGTTGAGCAATCCATGTATTTCAAGACTACGAGCGTTGATGAATTGATGTCGACATTGGAAATACATGAGCAGCGTATTAATAAAAAGACTTCAAGTTCTCTTGAACAAGCTCTCTAATCCAAGCTGTCTTTGAAAGATGAAAAAAGAGAATTTCAAGGTAGTACATCCCAAAGAGGAAGAGGTAATGGAACACGAGGTAGAGGTTATGGCAATTGAGGAAGAGGCTACGAAGGTTGTGGAAGAGGCTATGCTAATAGAGGTAGAGGAGGAAGAGGTCAATTCACAAATGATGCAAGAAATCAAAATTCTTTTGGTTCAAGAGGTAGAGAAATAGGAAGAGCAAGAGGCAATTACAACAATCAAGGTTTTGACAAGAGAAATGTTGAATGCTTCAATTGTCACAAGTTTGGGCATTATAGCAATGAGTGTTGGGCAAATGCAAATAAAGGCATTGAAGAATATGTAAATTATGCCAAGAAAGCAAATAATGAAGGGAGATTTACTTTGTTGTTGGCCTATGATGGATCCGAGGAAGTTAATGGCAACGTGTGGTTTTGTGAAACCTTGGAAAAAATTTTAACTTTTTCTTAAAAAGGGTAAAAATGGTAATTTGCCATTATAGTGCAGGTTAAAAAAAACTGGTATTTTTCTAGACCTCAGATGATGAAACAAACCTCACCGTCGGATTCGTCTCGCGAAATCTAGTTACCCAGACAAATTTTGTCGAATTCTAAGACAATCGGATTTTTCATGTTTTTCGAGGTGACAGGTGTTCGGTGACCCTAAAAACGAAATTTTTATAAAAAATTTTGAAATTTAAAAAAATATTTTAAGTAAATTACATATAAAATATTTTTAGCTTAAATTGATACGAAATTTAATCGTTTTGGGCGAAAATGGACCCGGACAAAAGGGGACACGTGGCGCGACTTCGGGCCAAGCCTTGAAATTATAAATAGGGCTAAATATCAGATATTTTCAGCAGAAATATCTCTGATATTCAGCTGGTTTCAGACGTTGGAGGAAGAGAAGAGAGAAAGAGAGTTTTCAAGTTTTTCTTCCGTCGATCCGCTAGGCTACGTCAGTCGGAATCGCTTGAACTAAGAATTAAAGTTGGTCTATGCGACGACGGCTCGTGGGTACCACAAATGAAGGATTTCACCAAAGGTTTAAAGGGGAGATTTTGGGAAATTAAGTCTTGGTGGGTATTTTCTTGAGCTCAAACCGAAAGGAAGAAAAAGGAGTGGTGCTGTCAATCCTAGACAGTAGGTGAGTTTCTTATTCATTTCATAAGCTACGATTATTTAATAATTCTGGAATTTTGAGGTTATAATGTAGACTGAAAAAGGATTCGTTTGGTTTTGGTTTCAAGTAAAATGGAGATAAATACGAGTTTTGGTGAGTTTTGAAAGTTAGCCCCAACCTATAGAAACTAATCTGGAAAATCTGGACAACATGTAGTTTCATAATTGGTTTTATGAGTTAGAGTTCGTTTCTGAATCTTAAACTTTGAGGGTTTGAAATAGATTCATAAAGGGTTATTTTTCTTTGGTTTCATGCCAAAAGGATGAAAACTCTATTTTTGGTGAATTTCTAAAAATGATTATGACCTGCTGGAACCTCAAAATTCTGTAACTTAAACTTAGTTTAGGAGTTACCTGGAACAGGTATTTAGTGTTCAAACATAGTGGTTTTTGGTGAAAGATAATTCCTATGAGTCTATGTTCATCTCCCACATATTTTGTTAGAATTGGATTTTAATAACTAGAGTTAGAGTTGTTTTAACTCATGTAGGTTACCTGCAGAATGTTCAAAAATACTAAACGCCTACGCTTAGTTGGAAAAGAACCCTACATGTGACATTAAAACTGAACAAGAGAGAGAGGAAGTGTTCTTGAGGCTTTCTACACTCATTTTGCACTTCTATTAAGGTAGGGATTCTCCTACTTTGGTTCATTCCTATTTAAAATGTTATATGTATTGTGTAGGATTTCTTCTATTTGGGTCGATTCTTAATCTAGAATGCCCATATGAAATGGTTAGTGGTATAAAATGTTTTATAACTTGCATATAGTCATGGAAATGGTGAATTAAGTATGGTCAAAGTTCTAGTTAAATTTGTTATGTAGGAGTTCTGTAAATAATTCCTTGATACTTGATGATATTTGATGTGTGTGGAGGCAATATTGTATGCTTACATGATTGTTGCCTAGAAGGTGTTTGCTAAAATGCCTAAGTGTGAATTAAGGTTGTTATGACATGACAATGTATAACATGCTTATAGAATGTGTTGTTTATATATATTGACATTGTAATGATTCATAGAATTTATATGCTTATGATATGAATTACCATGGGATTGTATATATGTAGTTGATCTAGCTCATTCGGCAACATTGCACATTGGCATGACATAGCATCACATTCAAGGGCTATATGCATGAGTGTGGGTGTATGGTTGCATGGGGTGATCAACACTAACATTGGTGCTTGATGGTGGGCTCGGAAAAGTGGGATGGAACGTCCTACGAGTCGCACGGTGACATGCATAAGAAAACTTGTGTCGAGTATAGCAAGTAGGGCTAGACACTCCTTCGGGTGAAAAACCCGGCCACTTGGTTCATACACTTACCGGCGGTGAAACTCCAGAAAAGTGTAACGGCGTATAGAGCCGGAGGTGCGATTCTTAAATCCGATACCCAATAAAGGCACATGATTTTGATATATAAATTATTCATTTGATGGGAAACATCCAAGAATGAATTGGTTTTTTGACATATGGTTGATTTCAAAATGATCTTTGGATGTGTTTCATCAAAGACGTTTGTGTTACACGTAAGTGTCGCATTATGTTGTGGGAGTCGGTGTGGGCTCGGGATAGCATGCATGAGTGAGTTTCATCTCATTACTTGGCATGACATCATGATTTTCCAACATTGTATTGTATGTTATTGTTGGAGGGAATACTTGTTGTGAAATGTTACATGTATACATTGCATATGCATTTTAGGTGATGAGTAGCCTCTGTAGGGATTATTCTACTGGGCATTGGCTCACCCTATACGGGAAACATTTCAGGTGTGGGTCATGCGCCAGTGGACGGCTCACAATCAGGGTCACATGGTTGAAGAAAAGCCGACTTGTGGCTTCCAATCCATTTTTTTTGTAAAAGTAGATTTGTAATTAAATTTTGGCATGTAATGTGTAAAGGAATTGTAATAGAGTCTATATGGACTGTTTTAATATAACATTGCATATTTCGATATAAATATGATGATTGAATCCGGTGTGGTCAAGTTTTACTTATAAATGGACCCTGTGTGGTTATGGTATTATATGGGACCTCGGATGGGTCATGTAAATATTGATTGCACAGATTGTGTTTTGGGGTAGAGATTCCTGTACAAAGGAGACTCTGCCCGAATTTCGTTAAATTATGGATCCCGGTAAATGGGACACAACGGTACGATATCGAGTTATTCGGTATCCACAGGTATTCCGTGGGTTGATGGAAAATTAATGGACTCCATGATTTTGGGGTGTCACAGCTTGGTATCAGAGCTTAGGTTATACGATTTACCTAAGGCTTGTTGGGCATTGAGACTAGACCATTGCATGCATTGTGCATCTCATCTTATGTGCTTAAATTGTTACATGTTTTGTGCAACGTGTTATGTGAAACATGATTACTTGCTAGGTGATTATGTGAATGATATGCATGGTAAAAGGCACATGGAAAAAAAAATACTAGGGTTAGAAAACATAACCTTTGGTTCGGAAAAAAAGAATGAATGGTATAGTTTTATGTGTAAATGTCTACTAGTAGGTGGCACACGCACTACTAGTGAAACAAGGAGGAAACTCTCCAAGTTTAAATACTTGACTCCTATCTTGGGATAATAAGTAAATGCTCTGTTTCTATTTGACATGTGTGTAGATGGAAAATAGAGGAAGGGGAAGAGGACGCGGCCGAGGCAGAGGCGGTAGGCGGAACAACAACCAACCACCACCGGCCTTTGACCAACAAGCCTTCATGGAGGCTATTGGTGCAGCGGCGGCTACCATTGCACAAGCTAGTGCTACGGCCGCTACTATTGCACAGACGGGTACAAGTGAGGGCCAAGGAGGCTCCAGTCATCTCCAGAAGTTCAAGGCACATCAACCGTCGATCTTCATGGGAGGGGCGGACCCGATGGTAGCTGATCATTGGTTCCGGCAGGTTGACAAGATCTTGAGAGCAATGGAGATCACCTCTGACGCCACCAGGATAACTCTAGCTACATTCCAGTTGGAGGGGGAATCCCAAGTATGGTGGGATTGGGTGAAAGACTCCAAGAACTTGGAGGCCATGACATGGGTAGAGTTCCAGGAACTCTTCATGGGGAAATACTTCCCGGCGGCTGCGAGGCATGCGAAGGCCCGGGAGTTCCTAGATCTGAGGCAAGGAACGATGTCAGTGATGGAATACGTGGCTAAATTCACTGAGTTAGCACATTTCGCTGACCAATATGTGGCCACAAATATGGCCAAGGTTAGAAAATTTGAGGATGGGCTGAAGTTATCCATCCGGGGTAAAATCGTCGGTCTTCTTCTACAAGACTTCGACTTGATGGTCTCACATCTTTGGCCATTGAGAGAGAGGTGGATGACGCAAGGAGCATCCGGGAGTCTGGTGCAAAAGACAAGAAGAAGGAGGGTCAATCCTCTTCTTCTAGCTCGAGGAAGAAGCAGAGGACTTCTACTCCACAAGGATTTCAGGGACAGGGCCGCAGTTATCAAGGCCAAGGCCAAAGTCAATCCTCCCAAGGTGGGAGAAATCAGAGGCCTTCCTACCAGGCTGGCCAGAGGACTTGCTATCATTGCCACCAACCGGATCACATGAAAAGGGATTGTCCTCAGAGGCAGGGATCTCAGGGTCATGGGTCATCGCAATCTCAGACTTTAGTGGGACAACCACAGATGTAATATGCTCCTCACTACCCTACTACGGGTCAGGGCAGCCAGTACCAGTTTCAGGGTGCAGCACAAGGCCCTACTACTTCTCGTGCGGGGACACCGCAAGCTGGCCAGATGGGCCAAAGAATGAGTCGAGGACGAGGTTAGGGCTCATAAGCTGGGACTTCAGGGACTCAGGGGCGTGTCTACGCCATGATGCCACAGATTGGGCCGACAGATCCGTCGGTGATATAGGGTACAGTTCTACTCCGTCGCTAATGGGCTAGAGTGTTATCTGATTCTGGTGCATCTCATTCATTTATTGCTGCATCTTGTGTGGATGACTTGGGCTTAGAGGTTGAGACCCTGGAAGAGCCATTGCATGTGAGTTCTCCCTTAGGTGCTAGGGTGAGGGTTGATCAGATATGTCGGGGGTGTGAGTTGGAGATCTCAGGGATTCTACTCACTGTGGACCTTTAGGTTATGGACATGTCGGAGTTCGATGTAACCCTGGGATGGATTGGTTGGCGGCACACCGAGTCGTCATTGATTGTGATCGAAAGTGGGTCACTGCTTACACACTGGATGTTGTTTCATGTTTCATGGGATAAGCACGATGCTTTACCCTAAGCAGTATACGACTCCAGATGGCACGGGCAGCTGATGGATTGGCTAGCAAGCCTTACCCTTGAAGACGAGGCGAGACAGGAGTTGAGTCTATCTCGGGTTGTGTGTGATTATGAGGATATTTTTTCAGATGAACTATCGGGATTACCTCCACATAGGGATGTGGACTTCACTATAGAGTTACATCCCGGTACATCTCCCATCTCTATGACACCACACAGGATGGCGTCTGCTGAGTGCAAGAACTCAAGGTACAATTGCAAGAATTGTTGAACAAGGGGTTTATTAGACCGAGCACTTCACTTTGGCGCGCTCCGGTTCTATTTGCTAAGAAGAAAGATAAGATTCTTCGGTTGTGTATTGATTACCGGCAGTTGAATAGGGTCACTATCAAGAATAGGTACCCTTTGCCTAGGATTGATGACTTGTTTGATCAACTGAGGGGGGCACGGGTCTATTCCAAGATAGATCTTCGAACCGATTACCATTAGTTGAGGGTTAGGGAGGAAGATATTCCTAAGATGGCGTTCAGAACGTGGTATGGGCATTTCGAGTTCACAGTGATGCCATTTGGATTGACAAATGCTCCAACGGCGTTCATGGACCTCATGCACAGGGTGTTCCAACCCTATTTAGATCAATTTGTAGTGGTTTTTGTTGATGACATCTTGATCTACTCCAAGTCTGAGGAGGAGCATGAGGGTCACTTGAGAATTGTTCTCCAGACATTGAGAGATTATCAGTTATACGTCAAGTTCAGCAAGTGTGAATTCTGGCTTACTGAGGTGAAATTTCTGGGACACGTGGTGTCGGCTTCGGGTGTATCCGTGGACCTAGAAAAGGTTGAGGCAGTTATGAATTGGGAGAGACCGAAGTCAGTCTTCGAGATACGTAGTTTCTTGGGATTGGCGGGGTACTACCGGCGATTTATTGAGGATTTCTCTTGATTGGCTGCTCCTATGACGAAGTTGACCCGGAAAGATGTCAAGTTTGTGTGGAATGATTCTTGTGAGAATGCATTCCAAGAGTTGAAGAAGAGGCTTACTTCAGCTCCTATTCTGATAGTTCCAAAACGGGGACAGAAGTACACGGTCTATTGTGATGCCTCGAAGGACGGGCTGGGATGTGTTTTGATGCAGTCCGGGAGGGTAGTAGCTTATGGTTCTCGGCAGCTAAAGAATCATGAGCAGAATTATCCCACACATGACATGGAGTTGGCGGCCATTGTCTTTGCCTTGAAGGCTTGGCGTCATTACTTGTATGGTGAGCAGTTTGAAGTATTTTCGGACCACAAGAGTCTGAAGTATATTTTCACACAATGGGACCTCAACATGAGGCAATGCCGGTGGATGGAGTATTTAGAGAACTATGATTTCACTTTGCATTACCATCCTGATAAGGCAAACGTGGTGGCTGATGCACTTAGCCGAAGGTCACGGGGAGTTTTGGCTAGTGTAACTTCCCGGGAGTGGCAGATGCTCGAGACTGTGGGACAGTTCGGGCTATGTTATATGGGTCAGGCTCAGGGTACTTTGGAGAGTTTGGTGGCTACGCCGTCTCTACTGAGCAGGGTGATTGAGTCTCAAAGTCAGGACACGGAGTTATTGTCCATCTGGGACCATGTACAAGTAGGTACAGGTGACGAGGACTGGACTATTCACTCGGATGGTAGTCTTCGGTATTGAGGAAGGGTTGTGGCTCCTCAGTTGGCGGATCTGAGGGAGGAGATCCTTAGGGAGTTTTATTGCTCCGTTTTTGTGGTTCATCCAGGGGGCACGAAGATGTATCATGATCTTCGTCGCCAGTATTATTGGAGTGGAATGAAGAGGCAGGTTGTCGATTTTGTCAGTCGATGTCTCATGTGTCAGCAAGTTAAGGCTAAACACTAGAGACCAGCGGGATTACTCCAGCCTTTGGAGGTAGCTGAGTGGAAGTGGGAGCATATCACGATGGATTTTGTGACCCATTTGCCACGGACATCGCTGGGTCATGACGCGGTGTGGGTGATAGTGGACCGGCTTACTAAGTCGGCACACTTTTTGGCTATGCGGATGACCTTCACACTTGAGGAATTCTGCAGGTTGTATATACGGGAGATTGTCCGACTGCATGGAGTACCCGTATCTATTGTATTGGACCAGGATCCCAGGTTTATAGCTCATTTTTGGGAGAGTTTCCAGCGAGCCATGGGGACACAGTTAATGATGAGCACTGCTTTTCATCCCCAGACGGACGGTCAGTCTGAGAGGACTATCCAGACTTTAGAGGACATGCTACGGGCATGCGTCCTAGATCTCAAGGGTAGCTGGGAAGATCACTTACCCTTGGTGGAGTTCGCATACAATAACAGTTACCAAGCGAGCATACAGATGGCACCCTATGAGGCACTATATGGGAGGCCATGTCGTTCTGGTTTGTTAGACGGAGGTAGGAGAGAGGTCTTCTACGGGTCCGGAATTGGTTAGAGACACCTCGGAGAAGGTGGACTTGATTCGAAAGCGTCTTCTCACGGCTCAAAGCCAGCAAAAGAGCTATGCTGATAGACGGCAGCGACCTCTAGAGTTTGAGGTGGGAGATCATGTCTTCTTGAAGGTTATGCCTAAGAGAGGAGTGGTCCGGTTTGGTAAGCAAGGGAAGTTGTCGCCGAGATACATCGGGCCCTTTCGAGGTACTTGAAAGAGTGGGTACAGTTGCTTACCGGTTGACGTTACCACCAAATCTATCGGGTGTTCATGCAGTATTCCATGTCTCTATGCTCCAGAAATACACCCCGGATCCGACTCATGGGGTGGATTGCGGAGAACTTGTTGTTGACATGGGAGCGCAAGGACATTGTCCGTACCAGTTATCCTTTTTTGTTCGAGGATGAAGGTACATTCTTATGGTCATTTAGCATTATTTGACTGTTATATATGCATGTGTATGTGAATTTCGGGGACAAAATTTTTTTAAAGGGGGAAGAATGTGAAACCCGGGAAAAAATTTTAACTTTTTCTTAAAAAGGGCAAAATGGTAATTTACCATTATAGTGCGGGTTAAAAATACTGGTATTTTTCTAGACCTCGGATGATGAAACGGACCTCACCGTTGGATTCGTCTCGCGAAATCTAGTTATCCAGACAAATTTCGTCGAATTCTGAGATAATCGGATTTTTCACATTTTTCAAGGTGACGGGTGTCCGGTGACCCCTAAAAACGAAATTTTTATAAAAAATTTTAAAATTTAAAAAATATTTTAAATAAATTTCATATAAAATATTTTTAGCTTAAATTGGTACGAAATTTAATCGTTTCGGGGCGAAAACGGACCCGGACAAAGGGGGACACGTGGCGCGACTCGGGCCAAGCCTTGGAAATTATAAATAGGGCTAAATATCAGATATTTCAGCAGAAATATCTCTGATATTCAGCTGGTTTCAGACGTTGGAGGAAGAGAAGAGAGAAAAGAGTTTTCAAGTTTTTCTTCCGTCGATCCATTAGGCTACGTCGTTGGAATCGCTTGAACCAAGAATTAAAATTGGTCTACGCGACGAGGGCTACGCGTGGGTACCACAAATGAAAGATTTCACCAAAGGTCTAAAGGGGAGATTTTGGGAAAATTAAGTCTTGGTGGGTATTTTCTTGAGCTCAAACCGAAAGGAAGAAGAAGGAGTGGTGCTGTCAATCCTAGACAGTAGGTGAGTTTCTTATTCATTTCATAAGCTACGATTATTTAATAATTCTAGGATTTTGAGGTTATAATGTAGACTGAAAAAGGATTCGTTTGGTTTTGGTTTCAAGTAAAATGGAGATAAATACGAGTTTTGGTGATTTTTGAAAGTTAGCCCCAGCCAATAAAAACTGATCTGAAAAATCTGGACAACATGTAGTTTCGTAATTAGTTTTATGAGTTAGAGTTCGTTTATGAATCTTAAACTTTGAGGGTTTGAAATAGATTCATAAAGGGTTATTTTGGCTTTGGTTTCATGACAAAAGGATGAAAACTCTATTTTTGGTGAATTTCTAAAAATGATTATGACCTGCTGGAACCTCAAAATTCTGTAACTTACACTTAGTTTAGGAGTTACCTGGAACAGGTATTTAGTGTTCAAAAATAGTGGTTTTTGGTGAAAGATAATTCCTATGAGTCTATGTTCATCTCCCACATATTTTGTTAGAATTGGATTTTAATAACTAGAGTTAGAGTTGTTTTAACTCATGTAGGTTACCTGCAGAATGTTCAAAAATGCTAAACGCCTACGCTTAGTTGGAAAAGAACCCTACATGTGACATTAAAACTGAACAAGAGAGAGAGGAAGTGTTCTTGAGGCTTTCTACACTCATTTTTCACTTCTATTAAGGTAGGGATTCTCCTACTTTGGTTCATTCCTATTTAAAATGTTATATGTATTGTGTAGGATTTCTTCTATTTGGGTCGATTCTTAATCTAGAATGCCCATATGAAATGGTTAGTGGTATAAAATGTTTTATAACTTGCCTATAGTCATGGAAATGGTGAATTAAGTATGGACAAAGTTCTAGTTAAATTTGTTATGTAGGAGTTTTGTAAATAATTCCTTGATACTTGATGATATTTGATGTGTGTGGAGGCAATATTGTATGCTTACATGATTGTTGCCTAGAAGGTGTTTGCTAAAATGCCTAAGTGTGAATTAAGGTTGTTATGACATGACAATGTATAACATGCTTATAGAATGTGTTGTTTATATATATTGACATTGTAATGATTCATGGAATTTATATGCTTATGATATGAATTACCATGGGATTGTATATATATAGTTGATCTAGCTCATAGGGCAGCATTGCACATTGGGCATGACATAGCATCACATTCAAGGGCTATATGCATAAGTGTAGGTGTATGGTTGCATGGGGTGATCAACACCAACATTGGTGCTTGATGGTGGGCTCGGGAAAGTGGGATGGAACGTCCTACGGAGTTGCACGGTGACATGCATAAGAAAACTTGTGTCGGGTATAGCAAGTAGGGCTAGACACTCCCTCGGGTGAAAAACCCAGCCACTTGGTTCAGATACTTACCGGCGGTGAAACTCCAGAAAAGTGTAACGGCGTACGGAGTCGGATGTGCGATTCCTAAATCCGATACCCAATAAAGGCACATGATTTTGATATATAAATTATTCATTTGATGGAAAACATCCAAGAATGAATTGGTTTTTTGACATATGGTTGATTTCAAAATGATCTTTGGATGTGTTTCATCAAAGACGTTTGTTTTACATGTAAGTGTAGCATTATGTTGTGGGAGTCGGTGTGGGCTCGGAATAGCATGCATGAGTGAGTTTCATCACATTACTTGGCATGACATCATGATTTTCCAACATTGTATTGTATGTTATTGTTGGAGGGAATACTTGTTGTGAAATGTTGCATGTATACATTGCATATGCATTTTAGGTGATGAGTAGCCTCTGTAGAGATTATTCTACTGGGCATTGGCTCACCCTATACGGGAAACATTTCAGGTGTGGGTCATGCGCCAGTGGACGGCTCACAATCAGGGTCACATGGTTGAAGAAAAGTCGACTTGTGGCTTCCAATCCATTTTTTTTTGTAAAAGTAGATTTGTAATTAAATTTTGGCATGTAATGTGTAAAGGAATTGTAATAGAGTCTATATGGACTATTTAATATAACATTGCATATTTCGATATAAATATGATGACTGAACCCGGTATGGTCAAGGTTTACTTATAAATGGACCCTGTGTGGTTATGGTATTATATGGGATCTCGAATGGGTCATGTAAATATTGATTGCACAGATTGTGTTTTGGGGTAGAACTTCCCGTACAAAGGAGACTCTGCCCGAGTTATTCGATGAAAAATTAACGAACTCCATTATTTTGGGGTGTCACAGGTTTCTTGATTCCAGGGCAAGCAACCATTTGTGTGGCAAGAAACATATGTTTGTAGAACTTGATGAAGTAGCACAAGGCAAAATTACTTTTGGTGACTCTTCCGACATTCTGGTGAAAGGCAAAGGTAAAATTCTTATTAAGCTCAAGAATGACAATCATGATTTTATTTTCGATGTCTATTATGTGCCAGATATGAAGAATAGTATTTTGAGTCTAGGACAACTTTTAGAAAAGGGTTATGATATTAGAATGAAGAATCTTCACGTTACAATTAAAGATGCTTGTGGTAATTTGATTGCTAATGTGGAAATATCCAAGAATAGAATGTTTTCTTTTGAATATTCAACATAATGCTATGAGATGTTTGAATGCTATTATTAAAGATGACTCTTGGTTGTGGCACTTGAGACTTGGACATCTTAATTTTGGTGGCTTGAAGCTTTTATCTAGTAAAAAAATGGTGAAGAATCTACCGTACATAGATCATCCGGATGAGTTATGTGAAGGGTATATTCTTGGCAAGCATCATAGATTAAGCTTCTCAAGAGAAGTCAAGTGGAGAACATCATGACTATTGGAGTTTGTGCACACCGATATTTGTGGTCCTTTGAAGCCAATGTCGAATGATAAGAATTGCTACTTTCTTACTTTTATTGATGACTATAGTTGGAAGACTTCGGTGTATTTTTTAAGAAGGAAGTCTGAAGTGTTTGATGTTTTTAAGGAGTTCAAGAATCTTATTGAGAAGCAAAGTGGCTATTTTATTAAGAGGTTGAGATCCAATCAAGGTGGTGAATATAATTCTGATTTATTTGAAGACTATTGCAAGGAACATGGAATTGTGCATCAATTCACACCAACCTACAAACTTCAATTGAATGGAGTTGTAGAAAGGAAAAATAGGACTATTCTTGATATGGCTAGAAGCATGTTGAAAAGAAAAAGATTGCCTAGAGAATTTTGGGCCAAAGCTATAGCATGTGCAATGTACTTGTTGAATCGATGTCCAACCAAAAGTGTTCGTTTCAAGACCCCAGAGGAAGCTTGGTGTTCATTCAAGCCAAGTGTAGCCCATCTTAGAGTTTTTGGATGCATTGCTTATGCGAAGATTCCCGAAGCAAGGAGGATAAAACTTGATGATAAAGGTGAAAAGTGCATTTTTCTTGGGTATGGTGATAGAACAATGGGGTACAAGTTATACAACCCCATTACCAAGAAAGTGATCATGACTAGAGATGTAATCTTTGAAGAGGAAGACATGTAAGATTGGAAAGAAAAAATTTTAGCCACCGAAGTGGAACTTATGCCTGAAGAAGAAGAGTCCAAAGAACCAAGGGAAGTCCAAAAAGAGCCACAAACAGCTCCACATGGATCCTCCTCACTTTCTACAAGTGAATCATCATCAACATCATCATCTTCATCATTGGATTCAAGTTCAAGTGAAAGACCAAGAAAAATGAGAAGTTTGCAAGAGATTTATGAATCTACGAAAAATTTTGAAGGTAACTTGAATTTGTTTTGTTTGTTCATGGATTGTGATCCTTTATGTTTTGAAGAAGCGGTTCAAGAAGAGAAATGGATAATAGCAATGGATGAAGAAATGAAGGCAATTGAAAAGAATGATACATGAACACTAGTTAATCTTCCCCAAGGTCATAAAGCAATTGGTGTGAAATGGGTATCTAAAACCAAGAAGGATGCAAATGGTGAAGTCCAAAGATACAAGGTGAGGTTAATTGCTAAAGGTTATAAGCAAAGGGCCGGAATTGATTATGACGAGGTATTTGCTCCCGTTGCACATTTGGAAACCATTAGGTTGATGATTTCTTTGGCATCACAAAACGAGTGGAAGATTTACCAACTTGAAGTGAAATCAGCATTTTTGAATAGATTTCTTGAGGAGCAGATTTATGTTGAACAACATTTGGGGTATGTGAAAAAGAGACATGAAGGTAAAGTATACAAATTGAGAAAAGCTCTCTATGGATTAAACCAAGCACCGCGCGCATGGAATGCTAGAATTGACAAATACTTTTGTGAGAATGGTTTTCAAAAATGTCCTTATGAGCATGCATTTTATATGAAGATGGATGGCAATGGAAGTGTGCTACTTGTTTGCCTTTATGTTGATGACTTGATCTTCACCGACAATAATCCAATGATGTTTGATGGATTCAAGAGAAGTATGATTAAAGAGTTTGAAATGACTGATATTGGCTTAATGTCTCATTTCCTTGGCATTGAGGTTAAGCAAAGTGAAGATAGAATTTTTATTTCTCAAAGTAGTTATGCAAAGGAAGTTCATGATGGATTCTTGCAACCCGGTGAACACACCCGTAGAAATTGGATTGGAATTGAGAAAGAGCATTAGTGGTGGAAATGTTGATCCAAGTTACTTCAAAAGTTTAGTTGGAAGTCTTTGGTACCTTACTTGCATGAGGCCGAACATTCTTTATGGAGTTGGTTTGGTTAGCTGATACATGGAAACACCGGATCAAACTCATCTTAATGTGACGAAGAGGATTTTATGTTATATTAGAGGTACACTCAATGATGGCTTATTTTATTCTTGCACTAATGATTTTAGACTTGTTGGATATTCGGATAGTGATTGGGGATGAGACTTGGATGAAAGGAAAAGTACCTCGGGTTATTGTTTTTTCATTAGAGATACGGCTTTTACTTGATCATCCAAGAAGCAAGCAATTGTTACTTTGTATAAGTGTGAAGCGGAGTATGTGGCTGCAAATTCAACAGTGTGTCATGCTATTTGGTTGAGGAATTTGTTGAATTATTTGAGATTTTCTCAAGAAATTCCCTAGGAAACCCTTGTTGATAATAGATCGGCGATGGCGTTGGCAAAGAACCCGGTATTCCATGAGAGGAGTAAACACATTAATACGCGCTACCATTTTATTGGAGAGCATGTGAAGAATGGAGAAGTGAAGTTGGTGTATTGCAAGACTCAAGATCAAATTGCCGACATTTTTACAAAACCATTAAAGCATGATGTGTTTGGAAGATTGAAAATGATGCTAGGCATGAGAACCCAAGGAATTGAGTTTAAGGGGGGATGTTAGTTTTTATAAACTCAATTTTTAAAAGGTAGGTTGTGTATTTTTGGGTTTATGATGTAATATTGAAAAGTTGTGGTGTTAGACGGTATTTAAGCATGTTTTGGCGCTTTTGTGTATTTGAAGAAGTAGTCACTAGAAGGGTCCATATTTTTGGAGGTCTGTGCATGTTCTTGGGAGGCTTGTTCATGCATGACTACATGGGAATTCAAACAGTTTTTGCTTGGAGGCAGTCAGCCATGAAGTGGCCAGATTCAAGGTGTTTTGGCTAGGAAAAATTAGTATAAAAGGAAAGGAGTTGCTGTCCAAAACAGTGGGAGTGTATCTGCAGAAAATACAGAGAGAAAGAGAGTAAAAAAAAATCTGTTTTGCTGCCAAAAAAATCGCAGCAGGCTGTTCATGAGCAGAAGCTCTATTCCTTTTGTATTTCTTGGGTGTTTTTTGCTAAAAAAATTCAGATAAGTTATCCCCTTTGTATTCCTTGATATTGTGATCATTTTGATGAAATATAGAGGTGTTTTTTGAGTAAAATTGGTGTGGATGTATAGCAGATTTTTGTCCTCTGTTTTACTTGATTTTGTGTTCCTTTTGTAATCTATTTTGCTTCCAATACCCAACACCTCTCTCTCTCTCTCTCTCTCTTGTGTGTCTATGTAAAAACAAATTTTAAGGTGTAGAAATACTATTAAATTATTATTTGTTGACCCGAGACTTGAAAATTTTGTGATTTTGAAGATAACAAACTTTACAAGGTGGACTATTACTTGTACTAAGTGCGTAGACAAGGTTAGATGTAAAAAGAATGATTAAACAGAAAAGAAATGAAAATGGTGTGAAAAGGGAAAAGGTAAAAATATCATCAAGAACCTCATCTAAAAGACCGGATGCTAAATCTGGAATGCCAGTTGCAAGTGGCAAGAGCATGTCAGATGGGCATGCTAGAGGTAGGCAGCCTAGGCGTGTGGCTTGGAGATCGTCAGGCATCCGGAAGTTCAGATGTGTCATCTGGAAGACTAGGAGGCATGTTGGATGACACAAATGGCTTGCCGAATAAGTGTGGTAGACAGGTAAGCACAACATGCATCCGGAAGACTATTGGAAGCATGCCAGATGCTGATCCGGACAACATTCAAAACCTTCTGGAATTTGCTATGTGATGCATGGGAATGATTGAGGTTGAACAACACATGAAAAATAAAGAGAATAAGTTATCTAGAATGTCGGATATAACCTAACGGCTTGTAACGGTCATATCTGGTAGCCTATATAGCCTGCTGGATGGTCCTCCAGATGCTGTTGGGATTTAAAAAATTATATTTGTTGGCTCTTGTTTTGGACTACAAATATAAATAGAAGAGCAAGGAATTTAAGCGTTGATTTTTTTCAAGCATTTTCAAGAGTTATGCTTTGAGGAATTCATTTTACAATGAGTTTGAAAGCCATATTGTGATAAACCAATTCCCTTGAGTGATCTTTGTATTGTAAATAAATCTTGAAAAAGATAGAGTGAGCTGTGCAATATTCTTGAGTGTGTTGCAGAGAGAAATTCTACTGGTATCAAGAAGAAGGCTATTGTAAAGGGTTTTGATGCTCACCCATTGAAGAGATTCAAGCTAAGTGAAGGGGAATTCCAAGGGAAAGAAGGAGATAGGACGTAGGCCAAAGTGCTAGGGGCCAAACCTCTATAAATCTTGTGTTTGCTTCTCTCTTTCTTACTCTCATATTAATTGTCTGTATTCATATTCATTGCACATCCTATATTCACACATATACATTTAATTAAAGCAGTTTCACACATAGTGAAATTGATCTTTAAGTTGCTATTAATTGAGAAAACCTAATTCAACATTGAAGATAGATACACAAAACCTACAAAAGATAAGAAAGAGTGGACTAGCAATGAAAAGAAGGCACACACTAGCAATAACGAGGCAATGAATACATTATATTGTGCATTGGACATGAGTGAATTTAATTGCATATTCACATGTGAAACCCCTAGAGAAATATGACATAATATGCTTGAAGTCGCACATGAGGGAACTAGTAAAGTTAAGGAATCCAAAATAAATATGTTTGCACATGACCATGAGCTATTTAAGATGGAACCCCATGAGAGCATATCACAAATGTTCACATATTTTACTAACATTATTAACGCTCTTAAATATCTCGGTAGATCCTATGCCGATGAGGAACTTGTGAGAAAAAATCTTAGGTGTCGTCCATGATCATAAGATGCTAAAGTGATTGTCATTATTAAAGTAAAGGATCTAAAAGCACTTCCTCTTGAAGAACTTCTTGGCTTCTTTATGACTTATGAATAAGCATTAAAGAGATGAAGAGCTAGAGAAAAAGGAAATGAAAAAATAGCATTCAAGTCAACCAAAACTTCAAATGAAGAGAATGATGATGTAAAGGACGATAGTGATGAAGAACTCGTATTCATCACAAGAAAATTCAAAAGGTTCTTCAAGAATCAAGGTCCATTTCGAAGAGGTGAAAATTCAAAGAAAAATGAAATCATTTTCTATGAGTGGAACAAGCCCAGACACATCAAGAAAAATTGTCCCTCATTAAGAAATCTTACAAAAAGGACAAGAAGGTTGCAATGAAGGAAACTTTGAGTGATAGTGATGATAGTGACTCCGATCATAAAGAAAATAATGATATAACAAATCTAAGCTGCATGGGCTTAGGGGGAAATGAAGATGTGAAATCTCAATCAAATGAGCCAAACGAATTATCTTATAATGATATGTATAATATCATGCATGACTTGCATAAGGATTTGCTTGATATTACCAAGAGACATAAGGATCTCAAAAAGAAGCTCACTGTTTTGTCAAATGAAAATTGCATTTTGAAACTTGAAAATGAGAAACTCAAGATTCAAAATATATCTTTGAAAAAGGAGACTCTTAACCCTTCCTTAATTAAAAATTTTAAAATTGAAAATAGTGAGTTGAAAACAAAGAATTGTGATCTAAGAAAAATTGTTTCAAAATTCACTCAAGGAAATGAAAAATTGGAGAAACTATTATCAAATCAAAGATGTATTTTTGACAAGGCAAAACTAAGATTCAACAATGACTAAAATCAAAAAGCTTACAAAAAATTATTTGTTAAGGAATCAAAGTCAAGTATCTCAACTAAAATATGTTATTACTGTTATAAAATAGGACACTTAGCTTAAAATTGTTTTGCTAGAAGATTCTAACAAAATAGATTCATGAGTAAATCATACACTAACTATCAAGGAACCAAAACTAAATGAGTACCAAAGACAAATCCTTGAATTACATGTGCAGGTATGTTTCAAGTCCACCCACAAAGCCAACTAGTGATTCCTTGATAGTGGATACTCAAGATACATAACGGGTGATATTCCAAAATTTGTACAACTATCAAAGGAAGATGGTAGATATGTGACCTTTGGGGGCAATGCCAAAGTAAAAATTGTTGGAATTGATAATGTGGGTAACAAAGCTTTACCAGATTGAAAATGTGCTTCTTGTTGATGACTTGAAACATAACCTACATAGTATTAGCTAATTAAGTGATAGTGATTGATAGCTCTTAAAAGTGGTAAATTTGAAATTGCTTCCCAAGCGTAGGAAAATTAATCATGTAATAACTTGAAAAATACTGAGGTCATCACCACAAGGAAACAAGGACAAATTCGAATGGAGATATGATTTAAATTACCAAAAATAAAATCTTTTGATTTTCAAAGATGATGAAAATTAGTAAAAACTAAAAAATAATATTAAAATAAACCGGATAATCTTCTAATTTCATCCCACCATGAATAAGAATTTTGACCCAATTTATAACTTGTACAAGACTATAATCAAACTCACTTAGACGGAGAATATTCAATAAAATTCAGAATTTAGAAAATATTACTTTGATAAGAAAACTAATTTATGAAAGAATTGGTACCATGTTGATTGTAGGGACTCTATAAATTACGCATGTTAAATTCAATTGTCTACCGATAATCAAAGTTGTTTACAAATCACCTATGTGTTCAAATTTAATTGTTTCAATCAACAAAATAATACTAAACATTAAAATCCTATCAAGGTCAAAATCACCCATTCACGGATAAGAATCCCTCATCCGATTATGTCGGAACTAAATTACTCACACATAGCGCATATGAAATTAAAAACAAATATGAAAACATAGCAATTGAAAAGAAAAAAAATTAATGTTGAAAGCAATATTAAATTCAATTCTTCCTATCTAAACAAGAACAAAAGATTAATGTAAATAAGAAATTGAACGTACTCTGTAATTAAACTAAACAAGAAGACAAGTAAATAAACCTACTCTATGCTTTGTTGAAAAAAATGAAAAATAAACCCTAGAAGAATAATGATGACGAAGAGCCCCTGAAAAAATGTTATAAGAAGAGCTCCCCATAGAAGAAAATGTTAAAAAAAGATGAAGAAGAGAATGCTAGGATCCTCCCTTATTCCTACTTAAAAAGGAACGATTGAGAGAGAGTGAGAGAGAGATACTCTCATTCCTTCTTTACATCACTCTCTCTGATTTCTAGAAAATCTCCAAAAATATTTGTAAGATTTGGCCAGCAAAAGTCTTCAAATAGGACTCCTTGTTGAACTTTAACTCTGATGAATCAGTACAACAGCAAGGGATAAACATGTACAAACACCTTCTGTCCAAGATCTACTGGTAGCAAAAATAGTAATGACCCGGTAGACAACTTTTTGTTTTGAATGAATTGGTACCAGCCTATTTGTTTCATGTTGAACCAGTACAACTACTACCAATTCTAAATTGAATTTACCCTATGCAATAAGCTGTTAAATTTTTTCTAATAAAATTAATAAGAAAACACACAATTTACTAATAAAACATAACTTGACTAAAATGAAATATATAATTAATAAGCAAAGCTAAGATGGTTGGTTTAAGACATAAGATTATGCAAAATTGTATACTCAATACACCCCCAACTTAGACTTTACTAGTCTCTTACAAACGCAAAATACAAAATAAAATCACAAAACCACTTTAGTAGGTGATTATGATTGAATTTACCCTATGCAATAAGCCGTTAAATTCCTAGTAGCCTAGTTTTGTTTCATGAAGGTTTCCAGCGAAGATACCTCTAAAATTTATTTTATTTATGAGCAAATTTGGAACATATTATTATTTCCTAATTAATAATGAAATTTAAGAAAAATTCATCATCCACTCAAATTATTCACATAAATGCTAAAATGTAGAATTAAATGTCATGTAAGAGTATAAACATTCATATTAGCATCGTGTGTGTGAGAGATGATCATTAAATTCAATGTTAGTTTTGATGCAAATCCACATCTCTATTAGTTATCCAACATTAGTTTTGATGCAAATCTCACTGAGGTTGCATTCTTAGAATAGAAAACACTTGATTCGAGTAACTACTTCACTTATAAATTATATAGGATGAGAGAAAATACAAAATCAAAAGAAGAATTTAACTCATATTTTTAAATGAAGAACTTCATTCACATGAAATGACCTTGGCATAATCTCATGAAAATAATGTTAGAGAAAATATAAACCCTCACATTTTTCTCTTTATATAGCAACATAATTATGTTTTGAAATGCTAATATATGTGACGATGTATGCACGAACTACGTAGATGGTAAGAGTAGAAATAAAAATGTTAGTTGAGGTAATAGGGTATGAATTGGAAGTTAGGAAATAGTCCGGAGTTCAAACACATTTCAGATAAAATTTGGGTAGATAGGATTTTGGACACTGATTAGTATTTGGATCATAAAGTTTTACCTTGATGTCCGTTTGAGCTAAAATTTTTATAGTGGATAGTAGACTTCTAGGGCTACAAAACTATATTTCACAAAAACTTTCCAAATCAAGCACTAAATAGGCCAAAACTTCACTAGAACTTTCCGCAGAAACAAGAAATTCGTTTGAACGTGAAAGTACGTTCGAACGACCTACGTTCGAACATGAAAGTCCGTTTGAACGCCAACCGTTCAAATGTGAAAGTACATTTGAACGAAAGTTCGTTCCAATACTGTGTCTCTGATGAAAAAACAAAGGTACTGATAGTAACTAACGTTTGAACGCCAATGACGTTCGAACATGAGCGACGAATTAGAGTATCAGATTTACGTCATTTGAACTCTTTTTTTCCCCGTATAAATACATAAGGGTGCCTCCAATAGCCCCATTTCAACATTTATAACCCTAGAGAGGCTTAGAGAAAAAGAAATAAGGGAAAAAACACAAGATCAAGAGGGATTTGCGCATTGAAGAGGATCAAAACTTCTAATTTTTCAAGAACACCAAGGAAGAAGAAAGGTAGGGGTTTTCTTCCACTCTTGTCCATTGAGGCTAGGGCATATATATATGTATGTTTTCACTCTCAATCCTATAAATATGCTATGAAATCATTATTTCTTGATACTCTTGCAAAGATTACCATGTGTTGAAGGAAGCTATGGTGGAATAGCCATGAAACCTCTTTTTCTTGTCTTGAAAACCTTAGTTTTCAAGAGAGATGGATTTTTCTCTCAATATTCATTTTTTATTGATTTCAAAACTCTAGTTCTTTGTATTGAATAATAAAATGGTATTGTTAACGATCTCTTGCATATTTTCTTAAATTTTTCTATTGGAATAATACATGTGAAATTTGGGAATTTTCTTTGTGATTTGAGGAAATAGGTTTGTATTGTATCTCTTGTGGATGTTTGGATGACCATGGGTGGCCGTTGACCGAGTATCGTAGAGTGGGTAGATGTGTTTCTTACTTCGTGCGGGTTTGAATTTTTTCTACCACTCGTAGTGGGGTTGGTGCCTTACGAGGACCAAATCAATATTCGCTCACGGGTACTGAGGTTGAGGGTTAGTATATTATTCCTGGGTTGGATTCATCACTGCCAATGCGTTGGTATTCGCCTTTTCTAAAAGTTGGATATCCTTGCAAGGGTTGGATGTGTGTGTGGGCCAGGATATTCTCGATGTGTTTATGCATGCGATGTCATACATCATACCTGAGATACAAGTTATGTTTTGATATACATTGTGGTCTATTGTTGATTGTGCAAATGGTTGGTTATGGTTTATTGTGGAAAGGAGTTTATGGTGGAATCGGTTTGTTGTGAAATTGGTTATTGTAGAAATGGTAACTTGTTAGAAATTGTTATTGTTGAGAATTGGTTTTACTTTTTCATTTAATTATTGCTATTGTGTAAACTTGAGATCTATTGAAATGTCTCTATTTTCCTTCAAAAGCTATATATTATATTTGTAAAATGAGATCGATTGTTTTATATGTTTTTGAAACCTTGTTCGAGTTTGGGAGGATTTTCCTACAGAGCTTAGTGCTCACCCCCTACAAACAATATCTTTTTCAAATTATGGTCTAGAGGAGGAGCTCGAAGTTGATGAGTCAACACATTGGGAAGCTCTAATAGATGGGAACGTGGATCCCAAGGTCGACGTTTAGAGCTATATTCTCTTATGTTCTAGACTAGGAAATTCATTTTGAGACAATGTGAAGTCTAATATTTTTCTTTGTCATTCTGCTGCAAGATAATAGTTGATTTTTGGAATGTAATTGTCATAGTTAAGCATATTCTTTTGGATAATGTTGTATATATTGTGGGTGATGAATTAAATTCTCTTTAGTTATGAAGTTTATTCAGTTGCTGTTATGATGTGAATGGTTTTTAAATAGTAATGTCATCCAAGGGGGATTTTAGGGCGTTACAGAAAATGAAATAAAATATAGTTAATGTGTCTTATATTTCATTATTGGGTACATACTGATGGTGTGGTCTACACGATTGAGTGGTTAAGCTCGAGACTCTGAAAGGGGGACAATGATTTGAGATTTATTAAGAGCAATAATGGGGATTCACTAGGACATCCAGTCAGAGCTACTAGGCTCATAGTGGTGAACAGTCAATCATAAAAGCAATAACAATCATTAGAAATCGATAGATAGGAGATTTATAGTGGTTCACCAGCTTAGAAGTTTGGCTAATCCACTATAATAGAATCTATTACTCCTAGGGAGGAGTTGCCATTATTTGGGGAAGAACATTACAAGGAAATGGTGAGTCAATTTTGTATCTTGGATCCTTTACAAAGCCAGAGATTGATCCCTATTTATAGCACGTAGGAGCTTCGCATGATCTACGTGATCCCCTTGATGTTGTCACGACCCATAAGGCGAAATATTTGGCTATTACAGGCTATATTTCCTGGGCATGACATGGCCTTTTAGAAAGTGTGAGTTGTCACTTTCACAATGTGCACGAGGGTCATGTTGATGACGATTTCCGATTTGCATCTCCCGAGCTTTTAATCACGAGTTGGGAGGTCTGAGATACGTGGTCTGAGCTAGAAGACCTAAACTAGGGTGTGGAAGGCCAACTTATTCACCCGACTTTGGCTTTCATAACTGGCACCCAAATTTTGACATCATCATGCAGGACCCCATTAGGGCCGATCTCCCAATCTGCTACTTCTCCGAGCTTATACTTAGCTAATTTTTGGTATCATCAGTTGTCCCCCAGTCTTGGGCCAGGCGTACCTTTCCTGACGTGGGTTAGGAATGACCCACACTTCTAGCTAAGCTTGGCTCCTACCCATTTAGAACGGACGTGATGGGACGTTTTCCAGAGAGCCTAATGCCTGACGTGTACAAGGAGTCATTCGTGCCTAGATCATCATGCACGTTCGGCGTTACTGCACCACACGTCCAACTGTACAAGGGCATTAAATGGTTTTGCAGAAAAAACTGCCAAAATCCCCCTCTTATTTAAATTTTCATCCTTTCAAGTCTCTTCACATTTTTCCAGAAACCCTTTCTCTCTTCTTTTCCTTCGTTCTGGACCTTCTTCTTCCTTCCTTCCTTTGTATTCATGCCTTCTCAATCAGGCACCCAAATCTTCTTTGAAGCTATTTGACAAACTTCTAAAGCTTTTTCCATCCTTCCTGGGTGCCCCTCGTGGTTTCTAACTATCAATCGCCCTCGGTTTGGTACGTCTTATGTTTTGTCTCCTCTTTAATTTCTCATTCCTAAGGTTTTTCGATCAACCATGGATCCTTCGAATCTGAGGCGGATCTTCCATTTTTGAATGATTCATTTCTATTATTTTAGGAGCCTAGGTCATTCTTTGTCCTCTCTTCCCCTTTTCTTGGATCCCTACGCTACTATTAGGGTTTTTCTCTTCGATCGTTGGTGTCAATCCTCGAGCAATTGAGGATTTTTCTCTAAATGTTCCATCTCTCTACAATTATTTTTGTTATTTCATCCCTCGTATCTTCATGTCTACTTCTTCTATGGCCACAGGGTCTTCCGTCTCTCTTGCCATAGTTGACAGAGATGATGTGTCGAGCTTTCTTGAGGTGAGTCAAAGGGTTAGCTTGTCTGAAAATGATGAACTCAATGACCTTGGAGATATGGGAGATGAAATTGATAATTTATCTAGGGTTGATGTGATCGAGGCCCAGGTTACCAGCGGGCTCCCTTCCTTTCCTATGGCTTAGTTACAAAGTCCAAGAGGTCTCAAAAGGGACGGGCTAGGAAAAATGTTGTTGGCACCTTACGCACTTGTGATGAGAATGAGGGCATTTCGAGCAGCTCAGACACTTTAGGGCCCAATAGGATTACCCCTCCTTAGTTAGGTCTTCTCTCTACTAAATTTGGTTTCTCCAAGGACGTACGCATCTATTCCTTAGAGACCTCGAGGAGTGTTCCCCTGAGAAGTACACCAAGCTCCTCACGCCCTCGATTCTAGCCAAACACAGCTATAGTCTACTAGAGGAAAGGCATGAAGCTGTTGTACCTCTTTCTAAGATTAGAGGAGACTTTTCTGGTAAAGACCTTCACCTTGTGTATTTTTTGCTAAAATGTTACCTTATTCTGTTGGATTTCTAGCTTACCCTTCTGTTTTCTTCTTTTGTTTAGATCTTGACGCCATGACCCTAGAGGTCAATGCTATCAGGGCCAAGCTAGCCAAGATTAAGGTTGATGCCAAGGTCCCCAAGGTAGTTAGAAAGAGGAAGGTCAGGTCTTTCTAGATGCCGACTTGGAGCCCTCTAAAAAGGTCCCATGGTCGGTCTATAGGAAGAAGTTGCCATTTGCCCCTAAGCCTCCTGCTATAGCCAAAGAGGGTGGAATCCCTTCTTCTAAGCTCAAGAGGTTCCTACATATGTGATCAAGACCTTTGCCACACCTGAGGAGGTGATCGGGACCTTGACAAGAACTACTTCACCTTTGCCTAAGGAGGTGATCGAGGCTTCGGTTGGAATTGTTCCATCTCTTCCTCCATCCAGTACAACCAAGGTTATGTGTTCCTTTCTGGGTGACGTGAACCTAGCTGCCAGTTCGATGCTCTCTATCATCCCGCAAGCCAATATCCAAGAGGCTTCCTCAATATCCCTCTCCACCTCAGTTGCTAGTGCTTTATACGAGGCGCCCTTGGTAAGTTCTTGACTCTTATCTTCAAGGTTTGGTGAAATTTTCTTGCTTGCTCTAACATTGAGTTTATTTTTGTTTTTGAATATGGAGATAGATGTTGGTTCTCTAGTGTACAGAGTTCGAGCTTCAGAGAAAGTAACTGAGGAGACCAAGCAATCCCTTAAGACCTTTGAGCTCAACGTTGCTGATCTTACCTTCGAGGGTCATGACCTCAAGAAGAAGTTTGAGGAGCTAAGCTCATCCAAGGAAAAACTTGAGGTTGATGTCAAGTCGAAGATGGATTAACTTGTGTAGGCTCATAGGGAGGTGGTGAAGGCTTAGGTTGTGGCAAAGCTAGTGAAGGATGACCTGAAGGAGCTGGGCACTATTTGTGACACCTACCATAAGGAGTTCAAGACTGAGAAGGCCAAGGTGGCTACTATGGATGTCACTATAGCCGATCTAAAAGATGAGAGTGCCACTGCCTGGGCCAAAGACTACTTTGCCTTCCAAAAGCAAACCATGAAGAAATATCTCAAATTGGACTTCGACTTTGAGCCTTCCCTTGGAGAAGAGGAGGTTGAGGAAAAAGGATCTCTGGTTGAGGAGGAAGTGGCTACAATTGCGGATGGGAAAACTTCTAATCTTATTCCACCGGTTGCTACTTTGGACGAGGTGGAGAGTTCAACTCCTACTCTCCCAAAAGGTTAGGCGGGCCCACAACTTCTTTTGACTAAAGGCCAGATAAGCTAGGCTCTTACCCTGCTCGAAGGTCAGATTAGCGCCGCAGGAAGAAACTTCTACCCCTGTTGTACATTCCTGACTTTGAAAAAAAAAAGTCTAATTTAGTAGTTTTTTCTTTCTCTTTGCTTGATATTGTCTATGTCTTCTTGCGATTGTTTATATCTCCTTCCATTCACTCTTGCTTCAAGAAGGATTTTGGTCTTTTGGAAGTGAATGCATTAAGACTGCTTGTTTGTGAGGCCAAATCTAAGGTCTGTGTCGCCCTCTAGACTTATTAAGTGCTTATGAGCTAGGAAGCTCATCGTTTATTTTATGAGCTAAGGGGCTCATTGTTTATTTATGAATTTAAGAGCTCATCATTTATTTATGAGTTGAAGAGCTAATTGTTTATTTATGAGCTAAATAGCTAATCGTTTGTTTATGAGTTCAAGAACTCATAATTTATTTATGAGTTGAAGAACTCATCGTTTATTTTATGAGTTGAGAAACTTATCGTTTATTTATGAGTTTAAGAACTCATCATTTGTTTATCATCGTAAGAACTTATTGTTCATTTATGAGATAAAGAGCTAGTCATTTTTTTACGAGCTAAGGAGCTCATCGTTTGTTTATGAGTTTAAGAAATTATTGTTTGTTTATGAGTTGAAGAGCTCATCATTTATTTTATGAGCTGAGAAGCTTATCGTTTGTTTATGAGTTTAAGAACTCATCGTTCGTTTATAAGCTGAAGAGCTCATTGTTTATTTTATGAGCTGAGTAGCTCATCATTCTTTTATAAGTTTAGGAACTCATCGTTTGTTTATGAGCTGAAGAGCTTATCTTGTTCTTTTAAATGGATGAGCTGATACTTTAACTATTAAATGAATCTTTCATTTATCAATTGAAAGTCTTTACAATGCATTTCACCTCTTCTACTTTTCTATTACTGGTAAAACCTCTTCAGATAGTTTGCGTTTCATAAGTGATGTAGGGTTTTCCTCTCTCCAGTTTACATCTTGTTCTCTATTTTGTTGTTTGAGGCCTTAAAATTGAACATGAAGGCAAACTCCAGTCTATCTCATCTGGTGACGTTAGGATAACACTAGCTCTGCTACCTTGTGTGTTGGATGCTCCTTTGACTGAGAGTTTTCATTGGCAAGTCTAGGATAAGGTTGTTCAATTCTTAAGATGTCTCATGTCCTGCTGGAGTGGTGAACTCTACAATGAAATCGACAAAATTCTGCCCCTTAATGACAGTTCTAGGTATGTATTTGATGTCGAATTTGCTGAGCTCAACTGCCCATTTAACTAGTCTTCCTAATGACTCAAGTTTGTGCAAGACCTGCTTCTTCGGTTGATTAGTCAAAATTTCTATCGTATAAGCTTGGAAATAAGTCTTGAGCCTTCTTGCTACCGTTACCAAGACTAAAACTAGCTTCTTCATCTTCGGGTATCTCTTATCTGCTCCCCTCAAAGCATAGTTGCAATAGTAGATGGGTTTTTGAGCTCTTTCTTATTCCCTTACCAGAGCTGCACTTGTGGAGAAATCTAATAAAAAAAGGGACAAGGTAAGGACTTCCCCTTCTCGAGGGCTAACCAGGACTAGGGGTGAGCTGAGGTACTCCTTAAGAGCGTTGAATGCTTCCTTTCACCTCTCATCCCCAATGAAATACTGTCTTCATTACTTTAAAGAATGGTTGTCTTTTATCGATCAATTTGGAAATGAAGCGGTTCAATGTAGCTATTCTTCCCGTTAGACATTGAACTTCTCTTATTTTTGTGGGAGATTACATGTTGATTACTACTTGGACCTTCTCAAGATTGGCCTCGATTCCACGATTGTTGACTATGTAGCCCAAGAATTTTCTTGTACAGACCCCTAGGCACACTATGCAAGGTTAAGCTTCATCTTATACTTCTTGAGTACTTGGAAGGATTCTTCGAGGTGTTGGATATGGAGTTCAACCCTTAATGACTTTACTAGCATGTCATCTATGTACACCTCCATAGATGACCTGATCTACTCTTGGAACATATGGTTCACCAGCTTCTAATAGGTGGCCCCCATGTAATTGAGCCCGAATGGCATGACTTGGTAGCAGTATGTACTCTGCTCGGTTACAAACAATGTTTTCTGTTGGTTGCTGGGATCTATTATGATCTGGTTATAACCAGAGAAAACATCCATGAAGTTGAGCAGCTCGTGCCCAACTGTGGCATCCACGATCAGGTCGATCCTTGGGAGTGGGATACTGTACTTGGGACAAGCGTAATTCAAATCAGTGAAATCAATGCAGAGCTGTCACTTGCCATTGGATTCTTTACAAGAACCACGTTGGCTAGTCAAGTTGGGTAATCCACTTCCCTGATAGCTTTGACATGGAGGAGGAGACCTCCTCGTTTTTGGCCTTCTAACGTACAGGGGCAAAACTTATTCGATTCTACTTGATAGACCTACAAGTTTGATCAACGCTGAGCTTATGCACTATGATAGCAGGGTCAATCCCTTGCATGTCCTCTTGTTTCTAGGTGAACACTTCAAAGTTTTCTTTGAGGAATTGAATAAGGGGTTGTTTGACCTCTTCGAATAGTCTAGAACCAATGTATACCAGGTGTCCAAGGTCATCATCCAGTTGAACAGGTTCTAGTTATTTAGAGGATGTGGGCCTCTTCTCTAAATCATCCCTCATATCAAATTTATCCAGTTGTATAGCTTCAACTTCCTTTTGCTTCACTAAAGCCATGTAGCACTCCCTTGCTATGTGCTGGTCTCATTAGACCATTTCTACACCTTTCTCGACTGGGAACTTCATCACTAGGTGATAAGTAGATGGGATGCCTGGCATTGAGGGAAGGTCTTACTAGAAGAAAATTGTAGGTAAAGGAGACATCCACCACCAAGAAGTGTATTGTCATTGTTGATTGGCACAGGGGGTCTCCCATTGTAAAAACAAGCTGAATGGATTCTAAGGGGAGCGCTCTCTCCCCCAAGAACACCAGTAGATGGGTTTTCACTGGCTCAATTTTGTCTCTGACTATGCCCATTTTGTCAAAGGCTGAAGTGAAGATAATGTTTTCCATTATCAATAAAGACTCGGTGGATGGTTTTGTTGGCGATGATGGCCTTTATGACCAAAGGATCATCATGAGGGTGTTGACACCCCTAGAGATCCAAGTATGATAAATTGATGTCCATGCTTAGTCGAGGTGACTTAAGCATAGCCTGGACCTCTAGTGTGTCTTATGATCAGGCCTTCCTCATGTAAGCCTTTCTTGCTGAGCTCGTTTCCCCTACTCCAGCAAATCCTCCAACGATGACCCTGATTTCACCTAGGGGTTATTGATGCTAGAGTGGTAGTTGTTACTGTGGAGCGTATAATGGGTCAACTCGGTTCTGATTGTCTTGCGCTATAAAGCCACGCAGCTGACCTTGCTAACTTAGGAATTCGATCTCTTTTTTAATTAGATGCAATCATCATTGTGGTGCCCATGGTCTTGATGGCATTCAAAGTATTTTGTTGCATCTTGCTTGCAGGGATCCACCTTCATGTAGGTTGGCCACCTCAGGAGCTTCTCATTCTGAACTTGGTACAACACTTTGGAGATTATTGCGTTGAGGGGGTGAATTTTCATGGGATGTATTTTAGTTGTAGCTCTTGAACAGGGGGACCTAGGTGGTTTCAAATGTCACATTTCCTCTTTAGGGAACAATCTCCACCTCTCCTTAGAGATCGGTCCCAACCTCAGTCCTTCCTAGGGCTCCATTCTCTTTTCTTCTCCTTTTACTCTTAAGTAGAGGAGTTTCTAGCCTTTGAGAGCAGAGATTCCTCACCATTGATATACTTCCCCAATTTTGCCAACACCTCGGCCATACAAGCCTAGGGGTTCTTCTTAATGGAGAACAACAGGTCTTTCGACTGAAACCCCAGCCTAGCCGTGAAGGTTGTGAGGGCGAATTTAGTAAATGGCCAACTCATTAACCTAACATTGGCTTTCTTAACTGGAACACAAATTCCAACATCATCATGCGGGGCCCTGTTATGGGACGATCTCCTGATCTGCTACTACACCAAGCTTAGACTTGGTTAATTTTTGTTATCATCACAGGCACTTACCACAATTATCAAGATCAATAAGACTTTTCTCCGATTGTAATGTGGCCTTGGGAAAATGGGTTATAAAATCAAAGAATAATAAGAAATTCAAAATAGTATATCGAAAGTTCAAATTTTTTTTCCCAAATCTCCTTCATTGGAAATAATAGCTCAAAACATGGATTTCTCTATCTTTTCCTTTTCAACACTTTTTTCAAAGATAATTCTTTTTTTTTCCTAACTTCTTTCTTTCTTTCTTTTGGATTTCAACAATAAACTCAAATGCTCATCCTCCTCCTTTTTATGTTTTCTTGTTTTCTTTATTTTCTAGTAACCACCATTCCCTTTTCAAATTGCAAACGACATCAGTCCTGGGATAACTAGGCTAAGATAAAAACATTATACTTGGCTTGGTCATTTACATAGTTAAGAAACAAAATTTTCATTAAAGCTCAATTACGGCTACTATGGATGATGAGAAGAAAGAATAGGCTTAAAGCTCAAATTAATTCCACAAGTGGCCTAAAATTATTTTTCAAAAATGTATGGCAAGGTACTTCAAGCATTAAGATATAATCAACTAACTACCTCATATACTCTAACCAAAGCGAAATTGATGAGATTATTGAAAGAGATTGAAATTGAAAAAATAATCTTTTGGGTAAATATATTATAACCCTCCGACAAAGAATGACAACATACTCATATGGGTTATACATTCATCTCCACTATAGATGTCAAACTTTTTAAATATGTGAATCTCATTCAATAAATTGCAAAAATTACATAATCATGGGGTACATAATTTTGGGTTCCAAATGAAAACATGAACATGATACTCAAACATAGAATGAACTCTTATAGTATGCTAATATGCAAACAAGTCAAGATTCAAGTTGAATTATCAAAAATCTCATCCTAATTAAGAGAGAATAATGCAGTCCAGATTAGATGTTTTGTTTTTGTACTTATTTTTTTTAAAAAAAATATTTCAAATTTTAATTTTTTTCACAATTTTTTTAAACATATGGACATGGTGTTTGCACATGGTAGTATAACTCATATCCCCCAACTTAAATCATGCATTATCGTCAATACAAAATAGTCATGCACTGAGAAAAATGAAAACAATAAAGGGAAAGGGAACACCTGACTATACGCTCCAACAATAAAACCACCAACTACAAAAAAACAAAATAAACTTCATCAATTTAAAATTTATTTCATCAAATTGATATTCAATTTAATTTCATCAAATTCATATTCAATTTCATAAATTACCATTTTAACATCTAATTTCATCAAATTAACATTCAATTTATTTAATTTAGAATTTAGTTTCATCAAATTGAACTTCAATTTTATCAAATTAAAATTCAATTAATCCAATTAACACCTGTTTTATCAATTTAATATCAAGTAACATCCAATTTCATGACACACCTAATCTATTAGATGTCATCAGTCAATTTCATGTTATTAATGAAATAGAATATCAAATTTGTATTAATTTGGTGATATTAAAGATTAATTTGAGAAAAAATGAATATTTAATTGAAAAATTGGAAGTTAAATATGAGTTAATTTGACAAAATTAAATTTAATTTATTTATAATTTGATAAAATTGAATGAAAATTGGGTGGATTTAATGTTAATTTTAGGAAATTGTATGTTAATTTGACAAGATTCAATGTTAATTTCAAAATTTTGATGGTCAATATTGTAATTAATTTGATTACATTGAATATTAATTTGGTATTGATTTGATTAAATTCAAAAAACTTAATATTGATTTAATTAAATTGACTATTAATTTTATATGAATCGGATGCAGTTATACTAATGATGATAATTTGTAAAATAGACCAATTATATTAATATGAATCAAAATTTTTGGTTGTGCTGATTTTTTTGAGGGCCAAGTCAAGAGAGAGAGATGGGGAGAGAAACAGAGAAAGAGAGGAAGAGGAAAGAAATATGTGAATAATATAAGACTTGTTTGGGTCTAAGATTAGTATTATTCAAAAAAAAAAATAAGGAATGTTTGGGTATTTAGGAATAATATTTTATAACTTTACATTTAAAGGGTAAAATTGTCATTTAAGAGAGAAGATTCACTAACATCATCATTTTTTGGCTTTGTCAGTAACATGCTTGACAGTAAGGGTAGTAATTGAAACAAACATATAAACTGTAGGTGGTGACAATGATATTTTAGAAATTATAGGGGTGTTCCAATAATTAGGCTATTTTCTAGGGTATTAGTGAAATTTAACCCAAAAACTAACCATCAATCCGGTTTTAACTTGAATATGTATTTTCTATTTTTAAATTTAAAAAATTTAAATTTTTTGTGTTCCATTACAGTTCTTATTCTATTTACTCATTCATCATCCCATAACACACTTAAACAATTTAATAAAAATAAAGAACGTACGTATTTATGAAATTCCAAAAATGAGATTTTAAATGATTGTTGTTCAAGTATAATAGTCAAATCAACTTTCATCTTGTCCATTTCATTACTACCTCTTGATAATAAAGGGTCATTAGGCTCTTGAGCCTATTGACTAAGATGGAAATTAATGTTCTCAACATTATTGGTAGTAGAAACTACATTTCATAAAAAAAAATTATTCTTACTGTATTGACCATATGTTTTTTCTTCTACAGTTAGATCAGAAGTTAGATTAGATGTTAGATTAGCAGGGGTTGCATCAGTTAGAAGTAAATCTGTAAAACCCGAAAAATTTAAACTTTTTATAAAAAGGGCAAAACGGTAATTTGTCGTTATAATACAGGTTGAAAACTTGAATTTTTCTAGATCTCGGATGACGAAATGGACCTCACCTTTGGATTCGTCTCATGAACTCTAGTTACCCTGTCAAATTTTATCGAATTTCAAGATAGTCATATTTTTCACGTTTTACGAGATGGTCGAATATCGGGTGACCCAAAAACGGGATTTTGATAAAAATTTTGAAATTTAGAAAATAATTTGAGACAAGTTAAAGTAAAAATATTTTAAACTTAAATCGGGATGAAATTTAATTATTTCGGGGCTAAAACGGACCCGAAAATAGGGGGTTGTGTGGTGCGTTGTAGACCAAGGAAATAAGGAATATAAATAGGTGGGAAAATTTTGATTCTCCACCCACTTTCTCTGCTGGTCTAGACGTTGGAAAAGAGAGGGAGAAGAAAAGAGAAAACAAGGGTTTTCTCAAGCCTTTCTCTTGCGATCAAGGGCCAAACTTTGGTCGAATCCACTCCGGGCAAGAACAAAAGCTACTCTCCTCACCAAGGACTACGCAACTATACCAAAAGGTGCGAGTTTTACCGAAGATCAAGGTACGGGATTTTTGGAAGTTTGGAATTTGGGCTAGAAGCGGGTTCTTGAGACTTTCTACGGTCATTCCTTACGCTTCAAGAGGTAGGGTTCCTTCCTACTCGGGTTTATTTACAACCTAGGGTGTAGTATGTAATGGGTATGTTGATAAATAGATTTTATCATTACCTATGTTGTGAAAATTGATGAAATGAGTATTGAAATTGGGTAAAATAAAATTTTACCTTGAAATGGGTTGTGAATTAGACTCAATGTGATCCATGGAATTGGGTGTTATGTGGGCATGTTATGTGTTTATTTTATGCCTTGGGAAAGAAGTGTGTTGTTAGCATATGTTATGTAATAACATGCTTGTGAATTTTTGTTGAAAATGGAATGTTGATATATGTTCATTGATATATAGCATTATGAGAAAATTTGGTGATTATATGCTTCGTATATAAATTACCATGGAACTAGTGTAAATTTAGTTAATTTTGCTCATGTGGCATTCATTACATGTGGGCATGACATTGATATAGCAATGACGCATTACATTGCATATGCACAGGGACATCGCATTTTATAGGTGCGGGTGCATGATTGGCATCAAACACCATGTAGGTGGATGATGGTAGGCTCAGAAAAGTTGGATTGAATATTCGGCTGAATCGCACGGTTGCATGAAAAAGATTTGGGTCGGGGTTAGCAAGAAAAGTTAGACTATCCCTCAGATGAGAGGCCCGGTGTTCAGATACCCACTTTCATTGGTATAAGAGCCCATAAAGTGTGTCGGTGTACGCGGAACCATTGGTGGAAGTCCATAAATTTCGTGTCAGTTGGGTGACCGCTGGTGTAAGTCCATAAATACCCATCCCAATAAAGACCCGAAGGTTTTAAATAGTCATTGGGCGTGTAACACCAATGGCGGGGGCTTGGAAAGCCTGATTTTGATATTCGCTGCATAGCATCGGGTGAAGGTAAAAGGCCGGAGCTAGAAAAGCTCGATTTTATACACATTGGTATTGCATGGGTTGTGGAGTCGAGAAGGGCTCGGGTAAATTGCATGAATGAGTATCATTTTATTTCATGGCATGTCATGTTAGATTCCAATTTGGATTTGCTTAATTCTTGGTTGGAATGATTGTTATTAGAAAATGTTGCATGTGAACATTGCATATGCACTTAGGTTGGAGAGTAGCCTCTGTAGGAAGTATTCTACTAGGCATTGACGCACCCTATACGGGAAACATTTCAGATGCAGCACATACTCCGGCGGACGGCTCGCATTCGGGGCCTCTTGGGTGAAGAAAAACCGGGTTGTGACTTTTGAATACAAGTTTGGTGTAAAACTCTTGTTAAAATTCCATTTTGACATGTAACCGTATAAATGGCGTGTAATAGAACTTGTAGATATCAATTTTTATGTGAATAACATCATTATGTAGGTTTGAGATGATGTTGGAATGGTTAAAATTGGATTTAAAATGTAAAACAGGTGAAACAAGGAAAATGGGCACAACGTACAGGTACGACGAGGTCCAAAAGACACAGCGTACCGATACGATGAGGTCCAGTGAGCAACCGGTACCGGTACGCGTATCGGTACACTTTGGCAAATCTTGAATTTTTTTTTATTTTTTCTTCCAAGGCCTTGGGCTATGCATCCTTTGGTTCCAATGATACAAATAGACTTAAATGGAGATATATTGGGGTACATTGAATCTCAATAGGATTAAATGATTAATGGAACACGGGTGTTCCGTGTGATGTAAGATTCTAGTAACGGAATAATATTAGCATGATGTCGGATCAAGTGGGACTCACGGACATTTCTGCGGGTTGACGGGTTGTCAATGGGACCCTCGATTTTAGGGGCATCACAGCTTGGTATCAGAACATAGGTATACGAATTACCTAGGGCTTGATGGGCATTGAGTTTAGACCATTGCATGCATTATACATTTCATCTTATGTACTTACGTTGTTTTACATGATTACATGCTATGTGATTATATGAATGATATACATGGTAAAATGTATATGGAAAGAGACACTAGGGTTAGAAAACATAACGTTAGTGGTCAGAACAGAAATGAACGGGATGGTTCAAGGTATAAATGTTTACTAGTGGGTGGCATAGACACTACTAGAGAAACAGGGAGATAAATCTCAATGTTTCAAGTTTGATCCCTACCTTGGGATGTTAAGTGAATGTTCTATTATTATTTGATATGTGTGTAGATGGCAACTAGAGGAAGGGGACGTCGGGGTGGACGGAACAATAACCAACCACCACCAACTTTTGACCAATAAGCCTTTATGGAGGCTATTGGTGCGGCGGCTGTTACGATTGCACAAGCTAGTGCTACAGCTGCTAAAGTTGCACAGATGGGTGCAAATGTGGGCTAAGGAGACACGAGCAACCTTCAAAGGTTCAAAACACATAAACCTTTGGTATTCAAGAGAGGGGCGAACTTGATGGTGGCTGACCATTGGTTCCGGCAAGTCGATAAGGTATTGAGGGCTATGGAGATCACCTCTGACGCAACGAAGATAACCCTAGCTACGTTTTAGCTAGAGGGAGAATCCCAATTATGGTGGGATTGGGTGAAGGACTCCAAGAACTTGGAGGCTATGTCTTGGGTAAAGTTCAAGGAACTCTTCATGGGAAAGTACTTCTCGGCAGCTGTTAGAAATGAAAAGGCCTGGGAGTTTTTAGACTTGAAATAAGGAACCATGACGGTGATGGAATACGTGGCTAAATTCACGGAATTAGCACGTTTCACCGATGATTGTGTGGCCACAGATATGGCCAAGGTGAGGTAGTTTGAGGATGGTTTGAAGTTGTCCATCCGATGCAACATTGTGGGTCTTCTTCTATAAAACTTAGACTCGATGGTCACCACAACTATGGCCATTGAGAGAGAGATTGATAACACAAGAAGCATCCGAGAGTCAGGTGCCAAGGACAAGAAGAAGGAGGGTCAATCATCTTCTTCTAGCTCAAAAAAGAGGCAGAGGACTTTTCCTCCGCAGGGGCAAAGCTGTGGCTATCAGGGCCAAGGGTAAGGTCGATCCTCCCCAGGCGGGAGAAGCCCGGGGACTATATATCAGGCGGGTCAGAGGACTTCCATTGACACCAACCGGGTCATATGAAGCGAGATTGCCCACAGAGGCAAGGAATCCAGTGTTATGGGACATCTCAGTCCCAGTCATCGGTGGGGCAGCCACAGACACACTACATTCCTCCCTACCCCACCGTGGACCAGGGAAGCCAGTACTAGTTCCAGGGTACTACTCAGGCTCCTACCACTACACGAGCGGGGACTCTGCAAGCAGGCCAGATAGGCCAGGACATGGGTCGAGGCCGAGGACAGGGCTCACAAGTCGGTACTTCGGGAACCCAAGGGCGTGTTTATGTCATGGTGCCACAGACTAAGCCGATGGATCAATCGGTTATACGGGGTACATTTCTACTCTCTCGCTTATGGGCTAGGGTGTTATTTGACTCTGGTGCATCGTATTCATTCATTTTTGCTTCATATGTTAGGGATTTGGGCTTAGAGGTGGATACCTTGGAAGAGTCATTATATGTGAATTCACCCCTAGGAGCTAAGGTGTATGTTGACCGGATATGTCGGGACTGTGAGTTAGAGATCTCGGGGGATTCTACTCACAGTGGACCTTAGGGTCATGGACATGTCGAAGTTAGAGGTGATTCTCGGGATGGATTGGTTGGTGACACATCGGGTCGTCATTGATTGTGATGGGAAGAGGGTTACCTCTTATACACCGGATGGTGTTTGTTTTAAGTTTCAAGGGAAAAGGCACAATGCTTTACCCCAAGCCGTGTATGACTCTCGATGGCACAGGTAGTTGATGGATTGGCTTACGAGCCTTACATTAGAGGACGAGGTGAGACAGGAGTTGGGTCTACCTCGGGTTATGTGTGAGAACGAGGACGTCTTTTCAGATGAACTACCAAGATTATCTCCCTATAGGGATGTGGACTTCAACATTAAGTTACATTCGGGTACATCTCCTATTTCTATGACACCGCATAGAATGACGCCAGCCGAGTTGCAAGAACTCAAGGTTCAGTTACAGGAGTTGTTGGACAAGGGATTTATTAGACCACGCACATCACCTTGGGGTGCTCCGGTGTTATTTGCCAAGAAGAATGACAGGACCCTTTGGTTGTATATAGATTATCGGGAGTTGAACCGGGTTACCATTAAGAATAGGTACCCTTTGCCAAGGATTGACAATATGTTTGATCAACTGAGGGGAACGCGAGTCTACTCCAAGATAGATCTCCACACGGGCTACCATCAATTGAGGATCAGGGAGGCTGATATCCCTAAGACGGCATTTCGAACGCAGTATGGGCATTTCGAGTTTATAGTCATGCCTTTCAGATTGACGAATGCTCTAACGGCATTCATGGATCTCATGCATAGGGTGTTCCAACCCTACCTAGATCAGTTTGTTGTAGTCTTTATTGACAACATCTTGATCTACTCCAAGTCTGAGGAGGAGCATGAGGTCACTTGAGGATTGTTTTCCAGACCTTGATAGATCATTAGTTGTACGCCAAGTTCAGCATGTGTAAATTTTGGCTTACGGAGGTGAAATTTTTGGGACACGTCGTGTCGACTTCGGGGGTATCCGTAGACCCAAAAATAGTTGAGTTAGTTATGAACTAGGAGAGGCCAAAGTATGTCTTCGAGATACGCAGTTTCTTGGAATTGGTGCGGTACTACAGGAGGTTCATCGAGGACTTCTTCGACTAGCTGCACCTATGACAAGATTGACCTGGAATGAGGTCAAATTTGAGTGGAATGATTCTTGTGAGAAGGCATTCCAAGAGTTGAAGAAGAAGCTTACTTCAGCTCCTATTTTGATTGTTCCAAAGAGAGGACAAATATACACCGTATACTATGTTGCCTCCAAGGACGGACTCAGTTGTGTTTTGATGCAGTCCGAGAGGGTGGTGGCTTATGGTTCCCAGCAACTAAAGAATCATGAGAGGAATTATACCACGCATGACATAGAGTTGGCGGACATTGTCTTTGCCTTGAAAACTTGACGCCACTACTTATACGGGGAATAGTTTGAGGTGTTTTCAGATCATAAGAGTCTGAAGTACATCTTTACACAGCGAGACCTCAACATGAGGCAACGCAGGTGGATGGATTTTCTGGAGGACTACGACTTCACTTTGCATTAATATCCCAGTAAGGCAAATGTGGTGGCTGATGCACTCAGTAGGAAGTCACATGGAGTCTTGGCTAGTGTGGCTTCCCGGGAGTGGTAGATGTTCAAGACTGTGGGACAGTTCGGGCTACGATACATGGAACAGGCTCAGGGTGTTTTGGGGAGTTTGGTGGTTACGTCTTCCCTACTAAGCAGGGTGATTGAGTCCTAGAGACAGGACCCCGAGTTATTATCCATCAGGGACCGAGTACAAGCGGGTACTGGTGACGAGGGTTGGGCCATTCACTCAGATGACAACCTTTGATACAGGGGAAGGGTTGTGGTTCCCTAGTTAGTCGATCTGAGAAAAGAAATCCTTAGGGAATTCCACTACTCCCGATTTGTAGTGCATCCAGGTTGCATGAAGATGTACCATGATCTTCGTCACTAGTATTATTGGAGTGGAATGAAGAGGCAGGTTGGTGAATTTGTCAGTAGATGCCTCACGTGTCAGTATGTTAAGGCTGAGCACCAAAGACTAGCGAGGTTGCTCCAGCCCTTTGAGGTAGCTGAGTGGAAGTGGGAGCATATCACCATGAATTTTGTGATCCACTTGCCACGGGCATCGCAGGGACATGACGCGGTGTGGGTGATAGTGGATCGATTTACGAAGTCGATGCACTTTTGGCGGTGCGAATGACCTTCTGATTGGAGAAATTCTGTAAATTGTACATACAAGAGATTGTCAGGTTGCATAGGGTGCCCGTATCTATAGTATCGGATCGGGATCCCAAGTTCACCGCCCACTTTTGGGAGAGCTTCCAACGGGCTATGAGGACTCAGTTGACAATGATTACAACATTTCATCCCCAGACAGATGGTCAATCGGAGAGGACCATCCAAATATTAGAGGACATGCTACGGGCATACTTCCTAGATCTTAAGGGAAGCTGAAAAGATCACTTACCCTTAGTGGAGTTCGCCTACAATAACAGCTATTAGGCAAGCATACAGATGACACCCTATGAGGCACTTCATAGGAGGTTTTGTCATTCTCCGGTCTGTTGGACGGAGGTGGGAGAGAGACCCTCTACGGGTCCAGATTTGATTAGAGACACCTCGGAGAAGGTGGACTTGATACGAAAATGTCTTCTTATAGCTCAGAGTTGACAGAAGAGCTATGCCAAAAGACGACAGCGACCTCTAGAGTTTAAGGTAGGAGATCATGTCTTTCTTGAAGGTGATGCCTAAGAGAGGAGTGATCAAGTTGGGCAAATGAGGGAAGATGTCGTCGAGGTTTAGCAGGCCCTTCAAGGTAATCGAGAGGGTGGGTACAGTGGCTTATAATTTAGTGTTACTGCCAAATTTATTAGGTGTTCACGCGGTGTTTCATGTCTCTATGCTCTGGAAGTATACTCCAGATCTGACACATGTGGTGAATTGGGGTGAGATGACTGTTGATGCAGATGGGACCTTCGAGGAAAGACCGGTGCGTATGGATAGCCGGAAGTAGATTTTGTGAGGGAAGACCGTGAGGTTAGTGAAGGTATTGTGGCAGCACCGAGGCATGGAGAAGGCGACGTGGGAGCGTGAGTACACTATACGTACCAACTATGGGAAATTGGGAGCATATCACCATGGATTTTGTGACCCACTTGCCAAGGGCATCGCGGGGACATGACGCGGTGTGGGTGATAGTGGACCGATTTATGAAGTCAACGCACTTTTGGTGGTGCAGATGACCTTCCGACTGGAGGAATTCTACAAATTGTACATACGGGAAATTGTTAGGTTGCATAGGGTGCCCATATCTATAGTATCGAATCGGGATCCCAAGTTCATCGCCCACTTTTGGGAGAGCTTCCAACGAGCTATGGGGACTCAGTTGACGATGAGTACAACATTTCATCCCCAGACAGACGGTCAATCGGAGAGGACCATCCAGATATTAGAGGACATGCTATGGGCATGCGTCCTAGATCTCAAGGATAACTGGGAAGATCACTTACCCATAGTGGAGTTCACCTACAATAATAGCTATCAGGCGAGCATACAGATGACACCCTATGAGGCACTTTATAGGAGGCCTTGTCGTTCTCCGGTCTGTTGGATAGAGGTGGGAGAGAGACCCTCTACGGGTCCGAATTTGGTTAGAAACACCTCGGAGAAGGTGGACTTGATACAGAAACGTCTTCTTACGGCTCAGAGCTGGCAGAAGCGCTATGCCGAAAGATGACAGCGATCTTTGGAGTTTAAGGTAGGAGATCACGTCTTTCTTGAAGGTGATGCCTAAGAGAGGAGTGGTCAGGTTGGGCAAACTAGGGAAACTGTCGCCGAGGTTTAGCGGGCCCTTCAAGGTACTCGAAAGGGTGGGTACAATGGCTTACAGTTTGGCGTTACTGCCAAATTTATTGGGTGTTCACATGGTGTTTTATGTCTCTATGCTCTGGAAGTATACTCCAGATCCGACACATGTGGTGGATTGGGGTGAGATGACTGTTGATGCGGATGAGACTTTCAAGGAAAGACCGATGCGTATCATGGATAGTCGAGAGCAGGTTTTGCGAAGGAAGACCGTGAGGTTAGTGAAGGTGTTGTGGCAACACCGAGGCATGGAGAAGGCAACATGAGAGCGTGAGTATACTATACGTACCAACTATCCGTTCCTGTTTGAGGATGAAGGTATAAGTTTTATAATTTTAAGCATAATATTATTATTGCATATGCATGCGATTAAGTGTGTATGTGTGTGTGTGAATTTCGGGGACGAAATTCTTTTTAAGAGGGGAAGAATGTAAAACCTGGTAAATTTAAACTTTTTATAAAAAGGGTAAAACGATAATTTGTCTCTATATTATGGGTTAAAAATCTGAAATTTTTAGATCTTAGATGATGAAACGGACCTCACCGTTAGATTCATCTCGCGAAATCTAGTTACCCGGTCAAATTTTATTGAATTCTGAGATAGTCGAATTTGTTATGTTTTACAAGGCGGTCGAGTCTCGAGTGACCCAAAAACGAAATTTTGATAAAAATTTCAAAATTTAAAAAATAATTTAAGGCAAATTAAAGTAAAAATATTTTAAACTTAAACCGGAACGAAATTTAATCGGTTCGGGGCTAAAACGGACCCAAAAATAGGGGCTGTGTGGCGCTTCGTGGATCAAGGAAATAAGGAATATAAATAGGTGGGAAAAATCTGATACTACACCCACTTTCTCAAGCCTTTCTCTTGCGATCAAGGGCCAAACTTTGGTCGAATCCACTCGGGGCAAGAACAAAAGTTGCTCTCCTCACCAAGGACTACGCAACCATACCAAAAAGCACGAGTTTTACCGAAGATCAAGGTACCAGATTTTTGAAAGTTTAGAATTTGGGCTAGAAGCGGGTTCTTGGGACTTCCTACGGATGTTCCTTATGCTTCAAGAGGTAGGGTTCCTTCCTACTCGGGTTTATTTACAACCTAGGGTGTAGTATGTAATGGGTATGTTGATAAATAGATTTTATCACTACCTATGTTTTGAAAATCGATAAAATGAGTATTAAAATTGGGTAAAATAAAATTTTACCTTGAAATGAGTTGTGAATTAGACTCAATGTGATCCATGGAATTGGGTATTATGTGGGCATGTTATATATTTTATATTATGCTTTGTGAATGAGGTGGAAAGTCTTGTGTGATAACATGAATTGTTACCTTGAAGGTGTTTGCCAAAATGCTTATGTGTGAATCAAGTTGTTATGACATAATGATGTATAACATGCTTAGAAAATGTGTTGAAAATAAATGTTAATATGTGCTCATTGAGATATTGACATTGTAATGATTTATGGAATTTATATGCTTATAATATGAATTGTCATGGAACTAGTGTAAATGTAGTTAATTTTGCTCATGTTACATTCATTACATGTGGGCATGACATTGAAATAACAATGGCACATTACATTGCATATGCAAGGGGGACATCGCATTTTATGGGTGTAGGTGCATGGTTGGCATCAAACATCATGTAGATGGATGATGGTGGCCTCAGGAAAGTTGGATTGAATATCCGGCTGAGTCGCACAGTTGCATGAAAAAGAATTGGGTCGGGGTTAGCAAAAAGTAGTGTTCAAATACGCACTTCCGTTGGTATAAGAGTTCATAAAGTGTGTCGGTGTACGCAGAACCGTTGGTGAAAGTCCATAAATTCTATGTCGGTTGGGTGACTGTTGGTGTAAGTCCATAAAAACTCACCCCAAGAAAGACCCGGAGGTTTTAAATAGTCATTGAGTGTGTAACACCAATGGCGGGGGCTTGGAAACCCTGATTTTGATATTCGCTGCATTGCATGGGGTGAAGGTAAAAGGTCAGAGCTAGAAAAGCTCGATTTTATACACATTGGCATTGCATGGATTGTGGAGCCGGGAAGGGCTCGGGTAAATTGCATGAATGAGTATCATTTCATTTTATGGCAGATTCCAATTTGGATTTGCTTAAATCTTGGTTGGAATGATTGTTATTGGAAAATGTTGCATGTGAACATTGCATATGCCCTTAGGTTGGGGAGTAGCCTCTGTAGGAATTATTCTACTGGGCGTTGGCTCACCTTATACGGGAAACATTTCAGGTGCGGGACATACTCTGGCGGACGGCTCGCATTCGGGGCCTCTTTGGTGAAGAAAAGTCAGGTTGTGGCTTTTGAATACAAGTTTGGTGTAAAACTCTTGTTAAAATTCCATTTTGACATATAACCGTGTAAATTGCTTGTCATAGAACTTGTAGATATCAAGTTTTATGTGAATAACATCATTATGTATGTTTGAGATGACGTTGAAATGGTTAAAATTGGACTTGAAATATAAAACAGGTGAAACAGGAAAAATGGACACAGTATACCGGTACGCATATCGGTACAACGAGGTCCAGAGGACACAGCGTACCGGTACGCGTACTGGTACGGTGAGGTCCAGTGAGCAACCCATACCGGTACGCGTACCAGTACACTTTGACAGATCTTGAAATTTTTTTAATTTTTTTCTTCCAAGGCTTTGGGCTATGCATCCTTTGGTTCCAATGATACATATGGACTTAAATGGAGATATATTGGGATAAATTGAATCTTAATAGGATTAAATGATTAATGAAACACGGGTGTTATGTGTGATGTAAGATTCCGGTAACGGGATAATATTAGGGTGATGTCGAATCAAGTAGCACTCACGGGCATTTTCGAAGGTTGACGAGTTGTCAACGGAACCCCCAGTTTTAGGGGCGTCACAAAATCTACAGTCACGATCAATTCATTGAGAATATCCTTAAAATATTGTAGATCTTGATTAATTTGAGCATTAATATCCATTTGGGTTTGCATGAATTCATTTAAAGTGTTCTCAAGATAATGATTTGATGAAAAATAAAAATGGTTAATTCAATAATGTAAGATTGTCTGGTGTATAATATGTGTCGTCCCAACCATAATTATGATAACAATGTTCATAATCATTGTTGGAATAAGATTGTTAGAAATCAGGTATATCCATTAAACCAATCCAACAAAATTTGTCGACCAAATGAAATTCTTGGGCAATCTTCAATGATATGTCCATACTCAAAACAAATCCCACAAATATACTCCATAAGTGAGTATTTAACACCTTATTTAATCTATACTACTAATAAAAGTATTTTACATGAAAAATCTTTGATTTTCTATTTTGCCCTTATAAAAAATTATAAAGACCAACATGTCCTTTTATATTTAAATATTCAGATTACCTTTATATCCCTCTATATTTAAATAATAAATTAATCTCTAACATATTATGTAAATATCTATTTGAGCAAAACCTTTAGATGATCATGTTACTCTTAACAAGATATATTAAAACATTATTATTTTTTTCCAAAACCCCAATATTAATACACATCGATAACTTCATTAATAAAATATTATCTCTAATGCCAAAAAAATCGATATATGTATCTTTTTCTCTTCATCCACAATACACACAATTTAAGTTTGATAAATATGACATAATATCTAATTTAACTATATAATTAAATTTTTATGTATTTTATCAAATATTTTAATGAAAACTTTCACGTGCAACGCACGTGTAGCATTGCGCTAGTAAATTAGAAAAATCATAAGAAATTGTTTATACAAAAATGTAAAACAAAATAACTATTCACTAAAAAAAATACAACAGAAAAATTTACATGGACTTGTCATGAAAATTACAAGACTTACATATCGTTGATCTGAATCACCTTTCAAATTTGTACCTCTTGTTTTTCCCAGCAACGACGTCAAAAATGATTGTTCTTAAAAGTGGTAAATCTGAAGCTACTTCCCAAGTGTAAGAAAATTAATCGTATAATAACTCAAAAAATACTAAGGTTGTCTCCACCAGGAAACAAGGACAAATTCAAATAGTGATATGATTTAAACTAAAGACAAAAATATTTTGATTTTCAAAGATGATGAAGATTCGTAAAAACTAAGAAATAATATTAAAATAAACCAGATAATATTCAGATTTCATCCCACCATTAATAAGAATTTTGACCCAATTTATAACTCATCTACGATTGTAATCAAACTCACTTAGATGGAGAATATTTAATAAAGTTCTAAATTGAGAAAATATATACTTTGATGATAGAACTTATTTATGAAAGAATTGGTACCATATTGATTGCAGCGACTCTAAAAATTACCCATACCAAATTCAATTATCTACTGGTAATTAAAGATGTTTACAAATCAACTATGTATACAAAAAATTGTTTCAAGAAACAAAATAACACTAAGCGTTAAAACTCTATCTAGGTCAAAATCACTCATTCATGGATAAGAATCTTTTCTCCGATTATATCAAAACTAAACTACTCACACATAGCGCATATGAAATTAAAAACAAATATAAAAAACATAACAATTGAAAAGAAAACACAACTAATGTTGAAAAGTGAAATTAAATTCAATACTTCGTATCTAAACAAGGATGAAAGATTAATGTAAACAAGAAATTGAAAGTACTCTACAATTAAAGTAAACAAGAAGACAAGAAAATAAAACCTACTCTATGCTTTGTTGAAAAAGAAATGAAAAATAAACCCAAGAAGAAAAAAGATGAAGAAGATCCGTCGAAAAAACGTTACTAGAAGAACTACTCTAGAAGAAAACGTTTAAAGGAGATGAAGAAGAGAATGCTAGGATCCTCCCTTTTCCTGGCTTAAAAAAGAAAATGTAGAGAGAGAGAGAGATACGAAGAGATACTTTCCTTCATTCTTTATGTCTCTCTCCCATTCCTAGAAAATCTTCAAAAATATCTCTAAAATTTGGCTAGTCAAAGTGTTGAAACAAGACTCGTCATTGAACTTTAGCTCTAATGAACCGGCACCAGTTAAAAAACAGTAACGAACTAGCAGAAAACTTTCTATTTTGAATGAATCGGTACAATATTTTCAATGAACCGGTACAAGCCTGTCTGCTTCCTGTTAAACTAGTACAACTCCTACCAGTTCAACTATTCTCTTTCTGAATTTTTGTTTCTATTGCTGCTACTTTGATTCCATTCCTTTGCAAAGCTTTCTATGACATCAAATTGAGTCCAAATCATCACTTCTTTGCTCAGTTTACCTGCAAACACACAATTTACTAGTAAAATATAAACTCGACCAAAATAAAATATATAATTAATAAGCAAAGGTAAGATGATTAGTTTAAGGCATAAGATAATGCAAAATTATGTACTCAACAGAGGCATGTTTGACAATTGCATGCTATTTATCACTAAGAGAATAAAAAACGTATATTTAGTTGACCTAGATGACTTGTTTGATCAAAATGTGAAATGTATATTCGTTGTTAAAGATAATTTTTGGCTTTGGTATAGAAGACTAGGACATTGTAGCATGGGCACACAGTCTAAACTTGTTATAAAATACTTACTTGTTGACCTACCCAAAATTAAGTTTGAAAAGGACAAAATTTGCCAACCATGTCAATTCGGAAAATAATGCAAAAGCTCTTTTAAGTCCAAGAACATAATTTCTATTCCACACAGATTTGTTTGGTCCCTCAAATGTAATTAGCCTTGGTGGCAAAATCTATGCGTTTTTGATTGTAGACAATTACTCTATGTACACATGGCTTTATTGTCTTAGACACAAAGATGATGCCATAGAGACTTTCAAGAACTACTGTAAAAGATTTGAAAATGAAAAAGGATATTTGATTACACATGTTAGAAGTAACTATGAAGGAGAATTTGACCAACATAAATTTTAAAATTTTTGTTTAGATAAAGGGTATGGACATGAATTTTTGGCTCTTAGAACATCTCCCCAAAATAGTGTAGTTGAGTGAAAAAATAGAACCATAATTGAAATGAGTAGAAATATGTTAAATGAATACAATTTGCCAAAGTACTTTTGGAGGGAAGTCGTACATTGTTCATGATATATCTTAAATAGTGCACTCATTAGACCTATAATGAAAAAGACCCCAAATGAATTATGGAGTAATATAAAGCCTAAGATAGGATACTTTAAAGTATTTGGGTGTAAATTATTTGTCCTTAATACAAAAGACCACTTACGTAAATTTGATGCAAAGTCGGATAAGGCCATATTTCTAGGGTATTCAACTCATAGTAAAGCCTATAGGGTGTTTAACAAAAAAACCCTTGTTGTGGAAGAATCTATGCATGTCGTATTTGATGAATCATACCCACTTATTGACAAAGAAAATAAATGAAGCCTTACATGATGACTAATGGATCGTGGCTATGCAAGAAGAATTAATTTTGAAAGGAATAAAGTATGGGAATTAGTTTCTAGACCTAAGAAGACAACTATTATAGGAATTAAATAGGTATTTAGAAATAAATTAGATGAAGATGGTAACATTACTAGAAACAAAGTTAGATTGTTGGCTCACGGGTATAATCAAAAAGAAGGTATTGATTATGATGAAACTTTTGCCCTTGTAGCTAGATTAGAATTTATTATGATGATGCTTGTATATGCTTGTTTTAAAGATTTTAAATTGTATCAAATGGATATAAAATTGCATTTTTAAATGGATACATAATGGAAGAAGTGTATGCAGAGCAATCTCCCCTATTTGAAGATAATCAAAATCCTAATCATGTCTATAAACTAACTAAAGCATTATCAACCACCTCGATATTGGTATGAAAGATTAAGCAAATTTCTCTTTGATATGGATTTTCAAGGGGTAAAGTTGACACTACATTTTTTATTAAGCTTATACATGATGATATTATTGTTGTGCAAATATATGTAGATGACATTATATTTGGTGCTACAGGTGATAATCTATGTGTATACTTTGCAAAATGTATGAATAATGAATTTGAGATGAGTCTAATGGGTGAACTAAACTTCGTTCTTGGTTTACAAATAAAGTAAGAAAAATAAGGAATTTTTATACACCAATCCAAATATACTAAGGAATTCTAAAGAAATTTAGTTTAGAAAATTCAAAACTATATGGGACTCCAATGAGTTCTTCATTAAATCTTGATAAAGATGAAAGTGGTAAAAATGTTGGTGTTAAGCTTTATAGAGGTATGATTGGTAGTTTACTTTATTGGACACCTTGTAGACCCAATATAATGTTTAGTGTGTGATTATGTGTTAGATTTCAAGCTAATCTTATGGAATCAAACCTAAATGCCGTTAAGAGAATCTTTGGATATCTAGGAGGAACCACAAACATAGGTTTATGGTATCCTAAGAGCTCATAGTTTGATCTTATTAGTTACTGTGATACAGACTTTGTTGGATGCAAAGTAGATAGAAAAAGCACAAGTAAAACTTGTAAATTTTTAGGACACTCACTTTTTCTTGGTTTAGCATGAAATAAAATTCAGTTGTCTTACCAATGGCTGAGGCATAATATATAGCGGTTGGATGTAGTTTTGTACATGTTTTATGGATGAAGCAAACCTTCAAAGATTTTAATTTAAAATTTACAATTATCTCAATTAGGTATGACAACACTAGTGCCATAAATCTTACCAAAAATCCAATACAACACTCAAGAGTGGAGCATATTTAAATAAGACATCATTTCATTAGAGGCCATGTTCAAAATGGGGATGTAATACTTGAGTTTGTTAGAATCGAGAACCAATTGATGGATATATTTATAAAATCTTTGGGTGAAGATCAATTTTGTGACATTAGAAAGGAGCTAGGTATCCATATCCATGGTAGAGAAATGTTAGGTGAAAATAAGGTACTTAGAAAAAAGGTACAAGGAACATCAAGTTATTTGATTTATTTTATAGCTAATTTGATTAATTTAAAGTAATAATGAACAAAACAAGTTAAACAAACATTAGAGAAAGGGTCACAGTTGAGAATGAGATATTTGATAAAGATCGAAAGGTCAATATTAAAATATGAAAAATCTAAAGATAAGACAAAAATTAATCCTTGTGAGAGTCTAAATTGTTAGGAAACTCATTTAGATTTGAAAGAATTCTAGAACACAAGGTTTTGACACTTTTTTAGTATTTTAGTCATAATGTTTTTACCTTGATGTTCGATTGAACTAATTTTTGATGCATTGAAAAAAAAACTTCAAAAATAATAAAAGTATATTTTATGCAAATTTCGTGAACTAGCCTCTAACTATGCGAAAATTGAGCTCAAAGTTTGATAGATACGGTACTGGCATGGGGACGCACTCCCAAGATTTGATGCACAAGTTTTTGACCTAAATGTAGTCCTTTTGTGGCAAGAACTTGTTCCAAGACCGACCCTAACCTCCCTAGTATAAATATAGGCTCTCATCTTTTATATTTTTTTCATGTTTCTCAAAACCAATCCAATCAAATCATTCAAAGCATTTTTTATTTTATTTTTCTTATGTTCCATGTTTTTACTAATTTTTCGTGGTTCGACCTTGGACTTCTAAGCATTTATTAATTCACATAATTTGTATTTGGGTGATCAATTATAAAGTTGTAACAACTGCAAACTATGATCAACCTTAAGGTGTTTATATCCAATGGACACCAAAGTGACAAGAGTTTTATGATAAACATTGTGTGCTTGAAGTATATTGTTATTGACACAGAATATTTGTACCAAATTTATGTTCGGCTAATATATACCGTACATAAAACTTAATCTATCATGACGAGATCATAGTATAACTTGAACATGAAAATGATCAGATGCAACATTGATTGTATCATTTTCTTATAAATCAAATATGCAACAAAAATGAGCATTTAAATCTTGACAGTGCCATTAATTATTTCTAACAATGAACTTTTTGACTTTACTAATTCAAGTGACTGTGACTTCGAAAAATGTTTTCTTGCTAGTTCAAGTGTCGGTGGTAAATCGCTATATTGTTATAAGCATTGTTTACATTAATAAAAAAAAGTGTCTTGTATGTAGTGTTATGTAAGAAATTTCAGTTATTATATATAAATAACGTTTTTTCAAAGAAATTTAAAAGTTTAACGTTGAATGGTTAAGGTGGTCAGAAATGCCCATTTGCGAACCATGCCCAAAAAACAACAAAGAAACCACTAGCATTGTTATCTATATAATAAAATAGTTTATATTTTGAATTTTATTATAATCATATTTTTTCTCTTAAAATCATCACTAATCACTTACATCACCCATTATCTTTCTGTCAGACTCAAACGTCAAGTCACATAACTCATTTCTATCACATGTTTAATCATTTATATATTTTCTCCCTAACAACATCTCATTACTCATTTTTATCATTTGTTTAATTATTTAATATTTGATTAATTTGTAGTTAATATAATTTTTATTTTAAACATTATTCATATACAATAGTATGCACATGTTGAAAAAATTTAATATAATGAAATCAATTTTTTGGGCATTTGAATTTTATATTTTATCGTGCCTTCAGACACGATTTATGACTAATAATATAATATGATATATAATTGTACGAATAAAGAGTGTGCCAAAAGTATTACCGGATGTGTTTCGTTGGATATCCCACATTTCAATAAATATTTTTGTCAAATTTTTGGAACAAATGACTTTCTTGGATGTCTACTTGTGGTTTTGGAACATGAGAACTAAACTATTTTACTTCACAAAAAAACTCAAAACATCTCAGTTTTTCCAGGTTTCAAAATGTCTAATTATCCCGCAAAATCATTTGGGCACACGGTTTTGGGTGGCGTCGTGCGGTGGGTGTAAGACTGTCAATCAAACTGAATTATTCGAGTTTAACTTGAGTTTGGTTCGAATTCGACTCGTTCAAGTTCAGTTCATTTTTTAAACGAGTTCAAATTTGAACAAGTTTTTATACTCGTTTAAAAAATAAGTCCTACAAGATCGACTCAAATTCGATAGACTCGACTCGTTTATATGCAAATACTCGAATTTTACTAATGTTTAGCTCGTTCAAACTTGAATAATTTTTTAAACTCGATTCCAACTCTCTTTAAACTCATTTAACTAACAACCTTAAGAGGGGGAGGGGGTGCCATCAAATTATGTAAACGTCATTCTTAATGATATCTTTACAAATATCAATTCTTCTGTGAAAACACTGAAAAGCTCTCGCTACGTGCTATTTATTACTAGTGTAACTTTTCACCTGGACCTCATGCATATTATATCACCGTGTAACAATGGAGCTCAAAATCACCACCCATTTGGGAAACCTTTTGCAGTTTTGCATAGACAACAAAGCCCACATAGCAGGCAAACTCCTCCACGCTCACATCCTCCGAATCGGCTACTTTACCAACACCTTTCTGTCAAACCGTCTCATTGAACTCTACTCCAAGTGTGGCCATATAGATATGGCCCATCAGTTGTTTGATAAAATGCCTGAAAGAAACATATATTCCTGGCATGCAATCTTAGATTCCTACTGTAAAGCTAACAAATTGGACAATGCGCATGAACTATTCGTTCAAATGCCTGAGAGAAATACTGTGTCGTGGAACACGATGATTAGTGCATTAGTTCGAAATGGGTGTGAAGAAAAAGCATTGGACGTGTATCATAGGATGAATTTGGGTGGTTTTGTTCCCACCCATTTTACATTGGCCAGCGTTTTGAGTGCTTGTGGTGGTTTGGGAGATATAGTGTGTGGTAAGCAGTGTCACTGTGTTGCTGCTAAGATCTGTCTTGACAAGAATTTGTATGTGGGAAATGCTTTGTTGAGCATGTATTCAAAGTGTGGTTGTGTTAAGGATGCGGTTGTGGCTTTTGGGGATTTGGCTGAACCTAATGAGGTTTCTTTTACGGCAATTATGGGCGGGTTAGCAGAGAGTGACCGAGTCGAGGAGGCTTTTAGCATGTTCACGTTGATGCATAGAAGTGGCATCTATATTGATTCTGTTTCGTTATCGAGTGTTTTGGGTGTGTGCACTAGAGGTGGGAATGGAGAATTTTGTGTTAATAGCCAGATGGATGAGTTTTTATGTAATGTGCATGGCCAACAAATACAAGGTCTCACTGTTAAACTTGGGTTTGAAAGTGATCTTCACTTGACTAATTCATTGCTTGACATGTATGCAAAATATGGAGATATGGACAGTGCTGAATTAATTTTTTCTAATTTGCCAGAAGTTAGTGTTGTTTCTTGGAATGTAATGATAGGTGGGTATGGCCAGAAATGTCAAACTGACAAAGCTATAGAGTACCTGCAAAGGATGCAGCTGCATGGTTTTGAACCAGATGAGGTCACTTACATCAATATGCTTGCAGCATGTGTCAAGTCTGGGGATCTTGAAACTGCTTGTCAAATATTTTATAGGATGGAGTGCCCGAACTTAAGTTCATGGAATGCTATTTTCTCCGGGTATACCCAGAATGGAAATCATGAGGAGGCAATTAAGCTTTTCAGTGAAATGCAGTTTCAAAATGTTCAACCTGATCGAACTACTTTGGCTGTTATCCTCAGCTCATGTGCTGCAATGGGACTTCTGGAGGGAGGAAAACAGGTCCATGCTGCCTCAATAAAGACTCTGTTTCATAATGATGTATACGTTGCTAGTGGACTTATTGGCCTGTACTCAAAGTGCAACAAGATAGAGGTGGCCATATGTATTTTTGATAGAGTGCCGGCATTGGATATTGCCTGTTGGAATTCCTTGATGGCAGGTTTGTCGCTAAATTCTTTGGACAAGGATGCTTTCGCTTTCTTTAAGCAAATGCATGGAAAGGGGATGATCCCTACTCAATTCTCTTATGCTACTGTACTGAGTTGTTGTGCAAAACTTTCATCTTTGGCTCAAGGTAGGCAGGTTCATGCTCAGATAGTAAAAGGTGGTTATGTAAATGATGTCTTCGTGGGGAGTGCTCTGATTGATGTGTATTCTAAATGTGCTTATATAAATGGTGCCGTGCAGTTTTTTTATGAAATGCCTTGTAGGAATACTATTACCTGGAATGAGATGATACATGGATATGCACAGAATGGATGTGGTAATGAAGCTGTTTGTCTTTACGAGCACATGATTCAATCAGGTGAGAAACCTGATGAGATAACCTTTATTGCTGTTTTAACTGCTTGTAGCCATTCGGGTTTGGTTGATGCTGGGATTAGAATATTCAACTCAATGCAGGAAGAGTATGGAGTGGAGCCGCTTTTGGACCATTACACTTGCATTATAGACTCTTTGGGTCGTGCTGGTCGGTTCCATGAACTGGAAGCACTTTTAGAAAAGATGCCATGTAAAAATGATTCAATTGTATGGGAGGTTGTGCTTAGTTCATGTAGGGTTCGTGATAACGTAAACTTGGCAAGAAGAGCAGCAGATGAACTTGTCCGCTTGGACCAACAAAACTCTGCCCCTTATGTTCTTCTAGCCAATATGTATTCTTCTTCAGGAAGATGGGATGATGCAAAGGAGGTTAGAGAAATGATGATTGAAAAGAAAATCTTCAAAGATCCAGGTTATAGCTGGCTTGAACAAGAGAATAAAATGCAAACATTTTTGGTCGAATAATATTAGTTTCATCTGAGGAATTTGAAACAGAAAAAGATGGAACATCTTGCTTTAGTGGATGGTATACAGTCTAGGCTATTTTTATAGATGTCAATGGTGTTTTTAAAGGAGAGTTCTCTTGTTCGTAATATGGCCACCTATATGGCAAGAATTCAGGCTTCTACAAAGACTTTTCATCTTTCCAGATTTTGACGGAACAGTATGAACCAGTTGTTTCAAACTACCTAACACAAGCAATGGGCAAGAGATGGATCCCGGCTATGAAAACTACACTTAAGGTTACAATTTAGAAGTCCTTTTCTGATCGGACCTATTTCAGGCCCACCTGTGAAGAATGTTACAGAAACATCAGCTTTGAGAGAGCCACATGTTTTCAGCCAACAAGAAAAAGTGGTGATAGAGCTGATTTGGTAAGGGAATGGGTGGGCCTGATTTTGGCGATGAATGCCTATCAGTTAATTTTATTTTCTTGAGAGGTGGAGCTGAGGGTAGGCCTCGACGCAAAGATATGTGGGTGTCAAGGGTTTGAGTTGCAGAAGCGGTCATTTCTTTGGTAAGGCCACATACATCTGACGCTCCCTAGATCTTGCAATAGCGACAGCCTCGTGAACTGGACCACTCTTTGTTTAGAGGTGGAGTTTGTTTCAGATGGATAGCCACAGCATTTGGAAAACCCATTGATAAAATTCCAGATTGTCATAAATGGTATGCTATAGCATGCACCAGAATTGCATCAGAAGTGTGAGGGAATGCCATCGGAGAATTTTTTTCGATTTTCGATCTCTCCTTTAAGAGTTGTGGCATCTGTCTCCAATGTTGTTCCTGTTGCCATGCTTCCATCTGATGACCCTGTTCCATTAAGGTTTTTTTCTTAATTAAAGCAATGAGTTTCGAGGCATAAACACCTGCAATGTCCGAGTGAAGCATCTACTTAGACATTAACAAGATTGTCTGACTGAAGCAATGAGTTTCATCTCTCCTTTGGTCCATTTGGAAGTTGAAGCATGTACTACTTGGAAGAAGTTTATGGATCATACACTCCAATTGCTTGCAAGTGTGGAAGAATCTGCTCCTAAAATTGTTCAGTATCTTTGTTGTCGAGTGTGATACCCAGAAATTCATCCAACTTCTGTGACATTCTTGATGAACAAAAGTATAAATTTTATATATGGTAGTTCATGGTTGTTCAATGTCTGAAGTTGACTTTCCCTTGCTTTTGTGATCACATAATTTCTGGAGATTCCTTTTGAACCGGATAGTTTTCTGATTTGTTCATCTTGCTCGTTTTACGTGTGAAACTGATTCTTCATTCTGAAAATGACGTCTGCTGCGTTCCCATAATAAATAAGTTTTATTTTGCGTCCCCATGGAGATCTTTATGGGGGATGTTTCTACATGATGCAGCACTGCTCTTACTATACAGTTCTACTACTCTCAATGTCACCCTTTTATTTATTACAGAGTGGAAGTCCGGATGATCAGGGCGGGTATTGCTATGGTGTGTTGTGTTTTGCTGTTTTAGTCGTAGTACCATACGGTCCACACCTCCATGCAGCTATAATTTGCTTTCTTGTGCCAGCTGTAAGGTGTATATTTCAGTGTATTTTGCTAAGTTAGTGACACTGAAGGTTGGTTATGAAGGTTTATAAACATTTGGTAAGACTACGGTACACGACAAGATAAGAGTAAGGTTACTATAAATCAAGGATGAGATAACGATGAATTTGATGAGTTTGTGATAAAATGACATTGTTTGGGATCGATCTTATAAAATCAATTTGACACAATTTTTTTGAGTTGTAAGTTCACTTTTTTTAGTTGTAACCTAACCCCAAATAAGGTGTAAGTTGTAACTCTCTAATAAACTTTATGAATTTCATTATGGTATCAAAGTTGATATCATCTATATAATAAAAGTAGTTAAATTGTTTGTCTTGAGCTTTTGGTGGCTCAGATCATTTTGATCTGATGTTCCTAATTGAACTTTCACTTTTATTACAAATCTAAGAGTCTCGTCTCTCATATAACTCTCTCTCTCACACTATTATCTCTTTTTTTGTTTGTCCTGTGTTTTTTGGTTATTATTTACTCTATAAAGATAATATTACGTGTTATACAATTATTTATTTCATGAAACTAATTCAAAGCCTTTATATATATGACGACATATATTTTTTCATTTACTTCTTAATTTGTAAATAATACTTGACATAATAAAAAATATCACATTAACTATAAACACCAAATAGTATTCAACACGAAATGAACTTTAAATTGCAAATTAATAAATAGTTTTATCAAAAATTGACATTTAATATTGTCCAATTTATATTCAACTTTGTTTAATTAATATCAAATTAATTTTTATTGTTATCAAATTAATATTAAAATTTATTTAATCAATTTTTTGGGTACTAATTCAAATTTTATTTCATTTTATTAAATTTTTAATTTTTTTGGTACTAAATTTAGAGAAGTGCAATTGTAAAAATAATAAAAAATTTTAGGATGAAATTATCAATTTTTGTTAGTAATATTGACGGAAAGTGAGACATACGGGGTCTCATTGCAAGGAATTTCAAACCTCAGGGGGTCTCTATGTTGTTTATAAAATATCAAGTGGTGTTCGTCTAATATTACCAAAATTCAGGTGATGTCCGTAATTTTGATCATATATTTTAATTAAATGTTTTTATTTATTATTATTTTATCTTAAAAACTTGAATTATTGTATTTCTAATAAAACTAGTTATTAATTAGGAGGGTTTGTTAGTAACCAAAAAAGAAATATGAGTGAATTTGTTTCTGTGTATATTTATATGTGGAGGATTAGACATTTGGTGATTAAATTTATAATTATATTGTGTCATTTTTGGTTGAATGGTGATAGTGGTGATAAATTCACGAGTTTTATAAATAAGTAAGATTTGGTTGATTTTATTTATCGGTTAAAGATTGTAAATTTAATTGCGTTCTATTATTATTTTTTTTTGCTTGAGGTATTTATTACATGAGAATAAGGTAGATTGAAAATATAGTGGTTGAGTTTGTAATTATGTTGTGCTGTTGGATTGAGTAGTAGTAGATGTGATAAATTCGCGAGTCTTATAAATGAGGAAGATTTTATTTATTGCTTAAAGATTGTAAATTTCAATCGATTATGTTAGTATTTATTTTTTTTTTCAGAAGCATTTGTATATATGGTGTTATTTTGGAGAGTTTTTATATATTTTTATGATAGTTCCATTAATATGAAGGATATGATCGACGATATATTTCGAACCATTTTGAAAAAATAATTTGTATGAATATTTTTTAGGTCATTCTTTTTGAATTTGGATAATTGTTTTAAAATTTTTTTGTTTGTTGTATAGTGTATTTAGGTACGGGGCAATGACAATAGTTCAATATGGTCTCTAAAAAATGGGAAAAATGTCATAGATAACCCTCAAACTACATGCTTAGTTTCAAAACGCCCCCCCACAACTTTGAATCATCTAATTTTAGTCCTGAATTATCCAAAGCATACAGAGCCCTTTCATCCAATTCAGCCCTTAAAACTAATGGAGAAGTTAGCCAAATAATGGAAAAACTACATTTGGTAACCTCTTAAGTTATCTATTGTATTCCTTTAACCACTATTAGTTATAAAAATTTTAAAACTGTAGGAACTCACATCGAACCTGATTTCGCCTCTATTAACCTCGTATTGAGCTTAGGAAGATAAAGTTTCATATTAGAATTAATAATTTTACAAGAAAAACTATTCACCCAACTACAAAATAATTATAACTAAAAACAGATAGACATATTCAACTCGCTGTACTAGAAAGTGAGTTGAAACTATCGAAAGAAGAAAGTCTAGAATCCTAGAAAGCCAATTAGAAAGGCTTCAAGTAGGTAAGGATAAGAGTATCTCCAATGGAGGTTCAAAATCTTATTTAAATTTGAGTAAAAAAAAGGTAAAAAATTTATAGACCTCTCCAATGGTCAAACAATTTTTTAAATGAAAAGAAATTCAAATTTAAATGAAAAAAAATTTAAATTTAAAAGAGGATAAAATATGACCATTAGATCTTTAAAGGAGAATGTCATCTCACCATTAAAGATTTGGGTTAAAAATTAATCTCCCTTGATTTGGGTTTATAAAAGGATTTTTCTTTATTTGGTATGGATATAAGTCTAGCATTTGAGAAGATTTTTAAGATTTTTTTTTATCATTTTTTAAAAAAGGGTTTAAAAAAGGATAAGGATTGGAGATGGTCTAACATGACAATATTTAGGTGTAGTTATGTATTGCATTAGGTAGTACAAGTTAGCGGATAAAATATAAGATTAAACATAGAACAAAAATATTACGCATTGTATCAATATTTGGTAAAACACTAGATTAAAAAGTGGAATAATAGGGTAACAATTACATATTGACTAAAAAACATCAATCTTATCTATTTATTAATGTTTTTGTTTATTTGTTGTGTAAAATAATAAATTTATAATTTAATACGCTTGAGTTGGACTATAATATCACCTGAGGTGGTATTATAATTAGTTCAATAGTATGAATATAATATATTATTTAGATAAGTATTTGAAATAAGACTATATTCAATGCGGCATATTTTTTGGAACCAAATGCAATATAAGGTTAGATTAGAGAATATTAATCTTTTATGACTCTATAATCCATCCTTTAATACTATAATCAAATACCAATGAGCTTTTGGTTTAATGGTACTCCTTACCTTGTGAAGGTTTTGCCTTATTGAGATCAAGGGTTTAAGTCTCTTTCCCCCTCCCCTCTCCACCACAAAAAAAATAAAAAAATAAAACAAATATTGTGACCAAACCACCCGTTAATGTATTATATTAAGTATAGGAGGTCGATGGTATAATTTATTTCCTAGAAAAGTAAAAAGATTGAAATTGAGACAATCTCGTTACAGACTCAAACTGAACCAAAACAAAGTTTAAAGACCAAGTTAAAATAAGCGAGATAAAGACAAATTATTTTTTTTACTCAAAAGAAATTATCTTAATTGGTCCCTCTAGCGATGCAACATGTCTTATGGTATGTGACGAGGCTAGATCCAGACTAGGTCTGCGTCCCGGTTTATGGGTTGAGTCTAAATCATTAAACGGTAGACTTGACTTAGCTTGTGACCTCAGTCCAATCCAAGACTCAAGAGTCCAGAAAAAGTCAACACACGACAGAGAACAATTATTGGGATAGCCGTTACTCAAAGATAATGTCTATTCCCAAGTGTAACTATCCCTTCCAAATAAATTAGTAGTTGACCTTCACGTCACCGTCATAGCTAGAGCTCTTTACTTATAAATTGTAAACCTCCCCCATATATGGAGGCAGATCTCACACACTTCACTTTGAGCTTAGTCTCTCTCTCTCTCTGACTACCTTGTAGTCTCTAATTAATAAAAATTTTCGGTTACAATTGCCGCTTTCAGTGGTTAGGTCACATAGATCCAACCACCTAATATTTGTCTCTTATTATTGATTTGTCTTATTAATTGTTTTACACCATACACTCAACTGATTAGATTGTGCATAATTAAATTTGTGCATCATTAGTATGTTTGGTGGGGTGAATGAAAAAATGGAAGGATAAAAAATATAAGTAATACACTTTTTATGCTTCAAGGGAAAAATCATTTCTTCTCTCCTTTGTGTTTGGTAGGAGGGATAGAAAGTATGCAACATTGATTTTTTTTGTGTTTGGTAGGATGAAAAAAATATGGATACATATTTTATCATTATATATATATATATATATATATATATATATATATATATATAAATTTAATAGATATATAATATGTAATAAATAAATATGATATATGCCTATATTAAAGGATATATAAGTAATAAAATACATTTCAACTAAGTTAATTAACTTTTCATCCACTTTTCCTCGTAATTTTGGAGGAATTAATTTTGGTGAGTTGAAAGAAAAGTTAATCCATCAACTTTTTCATCTTCCTATTTTCCTTTCTTACAAAATATGATATTTTATCTATCTTTCTAACTTTCTATCCCTCTAACTTTTTATTTTCTATTGTACCAAACAAAACTTATTTTGGGCTTTCGTCAGTTTTTGTGACAATTTTCATCCAAAATATTAGACCCCAAATATGTCTGAACCAACAATTAAACTCCCTAATTAGTCATAACGTTATTTTTATTTAAGATTTAAACATGTGGTAGCTGATATCACTATCAGTCAATTACTGAGGACGTGATAAAAAAAAAAAAGGTTACTGAGGACGCGATAAAAAAAAAGTTAGAGAGGAGTAATGGGGCCATAAACCTCACCACTAGTTTTTTTTTATATATAAATTTTAGCCGGTTCAGAAGCCTAACTAAGAATGTATATCTATTTTTCAGTTTCTTTTTAATTTTTTCCTCATAATAGCAAAGCGTACAGAAACAAATACTCCACTTTAAAATCAAGGACAAAGTCATATGTAGAACTGGCAAGCTCGAGGTTGGAGTTGATCCAATAAGTGCTCACTAATATAAATAATACTTAATAATAATAATATGTGCATCATCTTTGTATCTCACCTTATCTATACTAACTAATGTGACACGATCTTAACTTTTAAATATCTAATGAATTCAATGGAACTCACTAATTTAATGATTCATATTGAGGTAGTACACAAAAATGGTGCAGAAAGGTGATGTGTGTAACATTATTGAATATGTATGTAATGAGCTCGAATTCGGAAATTAATTCCCTAATAAAATGATGATAGGACTGCCAGCTACTTGCTCACTATAGGCAAGTATATAGCGTGTGCGACCTTGAACCATTTTGGTTGTCATTCTCTTTCACAATGACAATAATTAAAATCTAATAAACAAAGTTGATGCTTTGTGGACGATGCAAATTCTGCTCAATTTATCCAAATTCTGTGAGGGGTTACTCAAATGATTAAACTATGGAGGCATATTTTATGAATCTTAAAAATGTAAAACGAGAGAATGGGAACCTGCCGGGTCCGGGACTGTATCCTGGCCCGTAGCTAGCTCGGGATGGGTCATTGGCAGCATGGGCTGGCTAGCTTGTGAGCTGCTGCTACTTCTTATTCGTCCAATATTGGATGTGTTAATTGTCTGTTGTGCAAATCAACAAGAGGTAATTTATTATTTAAACCCTTAAAATATGCGAATAATTTTGATTTGGTCTTTAAATTTTTAATTTAAACAATTACATTCTTACAATTTTAAACGAGTTTCTATCTAATCTTTTCATCTAGATCTATTATTTATTCTGATAGAAGAATGGAACTTTCATCTAATAGTACTCTTTGACTTGTGAAAATTTTGTCTTCTTGAAGTTAAAGGTTTAAGTCCCCCTTTTTCAAAAAAAAAAAATATTAAAAAAAAATAGGACTTGCCCATAATGGTATATTTATTCAACAAAAAATATATCTCTCAAATACATTGGTATTTCTCTCTGTCTCACAGTATCAAATTCTCACTTTGTATTTTATTTTTCAAGTTTTTTTTTTATTTTTTTTTCTCCAAATTAGATAAAATAAAGTAAGATTTCATAGCTCATACGAAAAATATTTTTCACCAGACATATACCTTTAACCCAAGTGATGTGTTAATCATGGAAGGGCATTTTATCATAATAAATTGGGGCGAGTTTAATGTAATGACTAAATTAAAACACAATTAAATTTCAACGGGCTTGATTTTTGCAATTGGAACTTTAAGGAGAAAGCAGGAATTAATATATCACATTTACTGATAAGTTATATTAATTCAATACACAATTACTATTGAATTGACATTGAACACGATCCAATATCAACGCTAATCCAACAGAAAATTGGGTCTATAAAGTATGCAGACTTATTTTTTGGACAAATATAAAGTATGTAGATGAATTAGGACAAATGTATGCTTCTCATCAGCTATAACCCGACAACTATACACCTTAAAAAAAGAGTGACTCTATGCACACCAAATTTGTGTATCAAAAGTGGGCATTAATTTGGTGCGTACTTTTAGTACACAAATTTGGTGCATATATAATTATCCTTTAAATAAAATAACATGCCACAAACACCTAAGAGTATCTCCAGCAATAAAAGTTAGTTTCGCTACTCAAAAAACAACATTTTTTATTTTAGCTACTCAAATTTTCAATACACAATCCAATAAATTTTTTATATTTTTAACTATTTCCTTTAAATATTATTTCTCATTCTTTTTGCATTATTTTTCTTTGAGAATAGTTAAAGGGAGAAAGAGAGAAAAGGAGGAAAAGAAAAGAGGAGAGAAAAAATATTATAAATTATTTATACATGTTGTTACAGTGATACTCTAAATATAGAGTATCACTATAACAAAATGTTATTTTAGAGTATCTAAAAGAGAATGAATAAAACTTTTAAAAAACTAAAATTTAGTTATTTAAAAATAAAAACCATGTTCCAACAAAAGATGTCAAGATTAAGTAAAATATAATTTTGTTCTAGTTTTGCTCTAAATATAGAGTGTCATTATAATATTATTTATAAATAATTTATAATATATTCTTTCTCCTCTTATCATTTTTCACATTTTTTGTCCGCTCTTTATTTTTTTCCTCTATTCTTTTCTTTCTCTCTCTCCAACATCTATAATAAAGGTACAATTATGAGAAATAATATTTAAAAGAAGCAATTAAAATATAAAAAATTTATTGGAGTATATATTAAAAAAGTAACTAGTTAAAATAAAAAAATTATACTTTTATATAGTTAAAATGTAAAACCTTATTAAATATATTCTTAGATGCTTTGGAGATATTCGTATGGAATGAAAGTTTGGAGTAAAATAGCTATTTTAAAATTTTTATGTACTTTAGTTACTCTCTTCAAAATGCTCTAATTATAGCTTTTGCAACTCCCAAAAATTTCTTTCTCCCAGACACCTATCACATCTAAGAAAACCAGGCTTCATGTGCAAACAACATTTCCCTTTGTGTCATCGAACCCATCGAAATTATCTGCAGACTTTATCTATCCAATCTCATTGGGAAGCCCAATTTTCTCACACTCCAATGGCCTCATGACCTAATCCTTCCCTATATAAACCCAACCAACCTCCACCATTTAACACCCACCATATTGTCTCCAAAGAGCAAAGCACAAGAAAGAAGTTTTTTGAGTTAGTTAATACCGTTCCTTTGACATTCAACCATGAAGAACCTTTTCTTTTCCATGGTTTTTCTCCTTTCCTTCCTATTCTTCCTTGCTCATGTAAGCGAGGCGGCCATAACATGTGGTACAGTTGACGTGAAGGCTGCCTCGTGTGTCACATTTGCCACCGGCAAGGACACAAAGCCATCTGCAGCCTGCTGCAGCGGGCTCCAGCAGCTGACTCAAAGCGTGAAGTCTGTCGACGATAAAAAGACAATCTGCCGTTGCCTGAAGGCTGGTGTTCAGAAATTTAATGGTGTACAAGACAAGTTCTTGAGCAAAATCCCTGATGCTTGCAAGATCAAAGTCACATTCCCTGTCTCATTGAGCATCAACTGTGAAACGTAAGCAATATTTCATCAGCAATATATCACCTGAATCACGTTTTGAATCAAGGATCAAAATTTTGTCATTTCAATTAGTCCAAAAATCTAAATTTTTTATCACTCATTCGTTTTAATTTCCACCAAACTGAACACGTTTATAATTGTTGTTTCGGTGAAAACGAAATAAAATTGCTCTTTATTATAAATATACGCAAATGACCCTAGATTGATTTTTGATTTGCAGGATCCGCTGAACTAGCATGGAGTTGCTTCAGTGATTGGGAGAAAAGAGTCATCTGGTAGACTGTAGGGAGGAATTGAATAAAACGATAAGGCAGTAGTCTGTTGGGTTTATGCAATACCCAACTCTGGGCCTTAGTTATGTAATCTTCATTTGGTATTTAATGAATCAGTATTTGGGTTGACATGCATTTTCACTTATCTTCATTTACCCTGAAAGAATCAATGCGCTTCAAATAAATTAAGAAGTCACTACAAAAATTATGAAAAAATTTGGCATTTAATTTCAGGCATTTAACCTAAGCGCCACTAAAACCGGCGTTTGTTTATAAACACCACAAATTATTAATAAAAATAAAACCTTTTTTTTTGCGCTTAATTTTCGTCCTCTAACATTCACTCTCTGGACCGGCCGTTTGGCGACCTTTCTTGCTTTCACTCTCTCTCAGGCGACGACTCCTCGTCGGCTCTGTCTCAGGCGACAATTCCTTGTCGTCACTCTCTTAGGTAACTCCTCGTCGTCCTTATCTCCGGCAATTCCTCGACGGCACTCTATCCGGCGACTCCTCGTTGTCCCTCTCGCAGATGCCTTCTCGTCGGCTCTCTCTCAGGTTCGTCTCTGATCTGTAAGTACCTTTACACATGCTTTGGTCTGTAAATAGATCTACCTAAACTATCATGGCCTCAAGGACTAAGAATAGATCTACGTGGTCCATCACACATGAATTACTACAGAGTGAAGTGGCTGTTGTATTTTTATAAATATCATAGAATTAATGATTTCTTAGTGTGGAATAAAGAGACTGGTGAGCCACATCCTTCCATATAGAAAATTTTTGCATAGAATTTCTGTGTGCACGACATAATTAGTTAACTCAATAATCATGGTTCAAAGTAGCGGTATCGGCCATGAACTCGGAGGGTACTGATACACATCGGTCGCGGCGTCGCGGCGCGGTATCGGACGATACGCTCAAAATGCAAGATAGAAGCTCCAAAAAAATTTAAAAAAATTCTAAAAAAATAGACATTATCATTTATGCATCATATATCCACAATACATCTAAAAACACATTAAACATAATTAAAATGAAACATAAAATCACGAGCGAAAATAATTATCATTATCAATGTTCAATGTAGACATTTAGGAACATATTGAGCTGTAATCATTGCCACATTGAACGACGATGAGGTTCAAAATCGTCGTTATTGTCTCTAGGATAATACAAATTATGGTACTGTCTACCATAAGAATTAGAGTACAAGTGTGAATACAGGTCTGATTGGGTTGGTTGAATTGATTGACTAGATGACCCATAATCAGAGTAGTGTGACTGTGGAGGTTGTACTGGCTGGTTCCCATACTGATAGTACCCAAAACCACGATATTCACGGCCACTACTAGCAGAAGACTGATCATATCCATAAAAGTTGACACTATCCGATGTTGTGTTAGAAGATCCATCATGATGTCTCCTTGGAACACGATCATAGTAACCACCAGTACTAGTACTAGTAGATCTCTCAAGATGCGTAGGGCGATGGCCATAATGCCCAGCACTATTAGTACTAGTAGACCTCGAAAGCTGCGAAGGGATACCATATCCATATGATCCATGTGAATAGCTAGATTCTATACCACTACTTTGATGATGTCCGTAAGACATGTATCCTTCATATGATGTCAATCCCAAATTCTGCATATGATCGTCAATATCTTGTCGACTAAGTGAATGATGGTAGCGTCTATGGGAATAATCATCACCAATGGAAGAGTTTAAATTCCTTCGTTGTTTCATTGCCCCTGGTCTATATCCATGGTCTGTATCCTGTGTGGCATAGTAATTGTCTTGCCCCTGTGCCCATGACATACCGCCAGGTAGCTGAGTATCACTACCATCTCCAGTAGTCCCTCCACCATCACTCTTGTTGCTCTCATCTTTATCTCCACCATGATTACTAGCATCATCATCATCAGTACTACTACTATCACCACCACCACCACCATAAGTATCAGCAACATTATTATCATTATCATCATCAGAAGAAGAATCACTAGAACTAACAAAAATTCTCATAGCCTTTTTACCCTTATTAGTTGGCCTCGTATCTTTTTCAGATCTTCTGGTAGTGGCATAATTGCTAGATGTTGGTGCCGTATTAGTGTCACCTTCATCAACTACATCTCGTCCACTTCCACCTTCTTCAATGTCACGAATACCTTCATCCAGCCAACCTAAATTATCAGGTGGTAAAATTGATTCCTCCCCTTCTCTTATCCACTCATCTAATATATCATCATCATTAAAAATACAGTTCAAATCAATTGGATTATAAAAATCATCATTTTCACGCTGATATGTCAAATTTTTAACTCGCAACCGCATATTGTAGTGCACAAAAACTAGCTTATGTAGCTTTTTCATTGCCAATCGGTTGCGAAGTTTTGTATGGATTAGCGACCATGTACTCCAATTTCTTTCACACCCTGATGATGAACATGTTTGGCTTAAAACTTTGACTGCAATTTTTTGCAGATGGGGAGCTTCTTCACCATAATTGATCCACCATTCAGCTACAAAAAAAAAAAACTGTACAATATTAGTATTGACCATAAGAGTAACAAATGATACTTTACTAAATACATATAGTTTAAATAATAAACCTGGAAGGGAGGCATGTACAGCTTTTCTAGTGAGTGCATTCCCAAACTCGCCATGTTTGTCAGTATATAATTTGATCTGCAATTTATTGTGTAATGTATTACGTAAACGACAAATATATACACATATTATAATAAAAAATTATCAAAAATCGTCATACCTCATTCATTGCCCTTGCTTGTTTATTCAAATCTGGTTCCAATCTTTTAATAACCTCTTTCAAACCAGATCTTACCTCAGGATGGTTGGAAAATTGATTAGAATACTGAAAAACTGGATTTAAGAAATAAGCTGCAAAATTTTTGATAATTTAATGTAAGTTAGTGAAAAACTATAATATTTTACAAGCTAATACACAATGATCAACTATTTATATTTTTAAATACTTTTACCTGCTGCATGTAAGTGTCTGTGCAATTGGATCTCCCATCTTTTGTCAATCACAGCCCAGTATTTCTTCCAATTTTTGACTGAATGTTGTATGGCTAGTTTAGCCCTGTCCATTGCCTCATAGATAATTGATAAAGTTGGTTTTTTGTCTTGATCAACTATTTTTAAGACTCTAACAAGAGGCTCCATGACAGATTGAACTTCTCTAGCCTTCTTCCAAAATTGGTCAGTCAAAATAAGATTTGAGACTATATCTCTTGTTTTTCTCCTCGTCTTGTCTTTGTTGAACTCACGCCATTCATCGGTGGTACACATTCTTTTCAAGTCCGATTCATAACGAATAAGACTTTCAATGGCGATAAATTCAGTGGCAAATCGTGTTATACCTGGCCTCAATAAATCTCTATCTCGGGTATGTTGCTTCATTAAGTTGACCACTTTGAGACTGTTGTAGATAAAAGATGTGATCGTCTTAGCATCATCTATGGTCTCCTTGATTGCTTTCATATGACCAATATCTTCCAGCATCAAATCAATACAATGAGCTGCACAAGGAGACCAAAATAAATGTTTTCTTTTATCCATCAACATCTTACCAGCTGCTTTAAAGCTTGCCTCATTGTCGGTTACTACATGTACTACATTTTCTTCTCCAATTTCATCAACAACTTTATCCATAAGAGAGAAAATATAGTCAGCAGTTTTTGAAATATTTGTGGTATCAATTGATGTATGGTAAATCATATTACGGTCACAATAAATCATGAAATTGATAATGGATTTCTTTGTTCTAGAACTCCACCCATCAGACATGATTGTGCAACCATACTGAGGCCATTTTACCTTCATCGAAGATATGTACACATCAAGCTCTTGAACCTCCTCCTCCAAATAAGAACTACCAATTTGATATCCTGTGGGACCCTTTATACCTGGGCCTGCATCCGCAATAGTGTCAATCATTGACTGATAGTAAGGCCCACTATCAGCTGCATTGAATGGTATGGCATTGAAGAGGAAGAACTTTGAAATAGCTTTTCCCACTTTTTTCAGGTTCGCACCTGAGAATATGCCTTTTACTGACTTTTGTTTCGACGGGAACATGTACGGATCAAGGCCACTTATAGGCATGCTTGCACCTTCTTTTGTGCTATAGCTACGTGGTGGTTCGCGCTTGATTCCTGAGCTTGATGGTTGTGATGATCGACCGCTTGCATTTGATACAGAATGCCTACGACCCTCTTCCTCCATCCAAGCCATTTGACGACTTTCCTTCATTGCATGCTTTAACTGTCTTCTTTCAAAATCACCATCTTCAATTTGATTCTCACCATCATCATCATCGTCGTCATCCAGGTTGTAACAATCTTCATCTCGTAATGATTGCATAATTCGTTCTTTTTTCTTTTTTATAGAAGCCCTTTCTTTACTACAATCACTAAGATGTTGTCTCAAGAATTGCGACACTTCTTTTGGTGCACGTGGACATCCTTCCACCTGCCCGGATACATGTGCAATATGCTGTTTCATTCGAGTAATGCCACCATGAACTATTTTACCACAATAATTGCACTTTGTAATTCGTCGATCACTACCAACAGGTGTTGCGTGTTCCCAACCAATGTCGTGTTTTTTAGGAGCCATTCTACAAATGTCATAAATTCTAAATAATTAAACAAGTAACATGCAATTGATTGAAATAGTTTAAATATAAAAAAAATTGTAATTGTAACATTTAATTTTATATAATTAGAAATAGAACATATATTTTTTATAAATAAAAAAAAAGGAAATTATATCCACTCATTTATTATTATAAAATATTGATGTATCTAATTATTACATTAAAGTTATAATTTTTTTGATCATTAAAATACAATAATTTTAATATTTATGCAATAAATAAGTAATTTAACTATGACAATAATGTAAAAACGCATGTTTGTCTTGGAGGAGTCGAACCACTGTTCTGCAAATGACAATTTGCATCACCCAATTGAGCTACTATTTTTATGTTACTTTTAAGGCAAATATAAATATATAAACATTCCATAAAAAATTAAAAAAATAAAAACTAGACTACATGTTGCGGCAGGGAATCGAACCAAGGACCTTGCATCTACATTTGCAACACCACCCATTTGAACCACTATTTTTATGTTACTTTTAAGGCAAATATAAATATATAAATATTCGGTTAAAACAAAAAAAAAAACCCAGACTACATGTGAGGCAGGGAATCGAACCAGGGACATTGCAACTAAATTTGCAAAACCACCCATTTGAACCACTATTTTTATGTTACTTTTAAGGCAAATATAAATATATAAATATTCAGTTAAAAAAAAAAAAACAACCCAGACTACATGTGAGGCAGGGAATCGAACCAGGGACATTGCAACTAAATTTGCAACACCACCCATTTGAACTATTATTTTTATGTTACTTTTAAGGCAAATATAAATATATAAAAATTCCATATAATATAAAAACTAGACTACATGTTGCGGGAGGGAATCGAACCAAGGACCTTGCATCTAAATTTGCAACACCACCCATTTGAACCACTATTTTTATGTTACTTTTAAGGCAAATATAAATATATAAATATTCTATAAAAAATAAAAAAAATAAAAACTAGACTACATGTTGCGGGAGGGAATCGAACCAAGGACCTTGCATCTAAATTTGCAACACCACCCATTTGAACCACTATTTTTATGTTACTTTTAAGGCAAATATAAATATATAAATATTCGGTTAAAAAAACAAACCAGACTACATGTGAGGCAGGGAATCGAACCAAAGACCTTGCGGCTAAATTTGCAACACCACCCATTTGAACTACTATTTTTATGTTACTTTTAAGGCAAAAATAAATATATAAACATTCCGTAAAAAATAAAAAATTATTTTTTTTTCCTACCTATTTTAAGTTCTTCGTCTTTCTCACTTCCCAGAGTCGCCCAGAGTTGCCCAGAGTCACCCAGAGTCGTAGACAGAGAGATGCAGTGCAGTTCCTCGCGACCGAAGAAAATCGTCTCAACAAAGAGTTGAACAAGCATAACAAAGAATCGAACAAGAACGACACACAAGATCAGATGAAGAAGATGCTTCAAGGTTTGATTTACAGGTATGGTAGTAATCTTGATTTTTTATAGGGGTTTGCAGCCTTGGGGTTCATCTGATTTCTGCAATTTTCACATGGGTGTTGAGTTTTTCAATGGGTAGTCTGGCAGTAGGTCTGCTTTATTTCCCATCCCCTTTTTTTTTTTTTTTGGATTTTTGTTCTTTTTTCAAAAAAATGAAGGAGTGTTGATAATCTTTTGCAGAGGTGTGGGTCAGATTTTGGAATTTTTCTATTGTCGTGTTCGACTCGGAAGGATTCCGAATCGCGTCGCCCGAGTTGAACCGAGTTTCCACCGACACATTTGATTTCGGCCGAGACGTCCGAGATATCGTCGAGATATCGCCGATACAAGTTAAATTCGTCAATCTTTCGATTCGTGTACCGTTATCGTATCGTCTATGGCCGAGTCGGATACGACTCGGCCGAGTCGTATCGGACTCGGCCGATACTTTGAACTGTGCTCAATAAAGTATGGTTTTGTTGGTCCGATATTGTGTATCTTTCGAGAAGTACCTTTTGTATCTTTACTTTCTCTTTATCTCCATCTCAGGAATTGATTAGAAAAGTTAAAAATTGGAAACAAATAGTACATCAGTTTGCTTTTTTCAGTCATTGGACATGGTGTTCGAGTGGTGCATCATATAATGTTTTTGTAGGACATAAGTGCTTTAAGACATTTGGGAATCACCACATGCTCTAAAACTTTTTGTGATGTGGTAGACCATCCTTAGTCAAAGACTCAGAAAATAAGTGACTTTGTGTTGAAGCATCTAGTGAAAAACATGTTTTCTAGAACACTCATCACCATGATTCTTCCACTGTCTACAGTGGCTGACATGTGTGGTTGTTTTTGTTTTAGGTTAGCTTATATTGCTGTTGGTATATATTCGTTTGAAAAGAGGAAGGTAAGCTCAGAATAGGCTTATAAAAGCAGTACAATTTGCAAAGAATCAATTGCACTTTTACTTCTTTGAATTTTGTACCATCCTTACCGTATGTTTCTTTGTAACGTGATTTTTAATTTTATCTCTATTCATTGTTTATATTATAGTTTAGTTTAAACTCACGTTTTTTAATGTTAAACTTTACTATTAAATTCCATTGTTTTGCTATCTTGTAATTTACATGTCTTTTGTGTGTTTTAACTCGTTTTTTGCTCTGTGATTTTCTGCATTTTGGTTAGATTTCTTGTCCAACCATTTTTTTTATCCAGATTTCAATTTTACTAATAAAAGAGTTACACGTCCTATATAAAAAGGGGTGTCTTACAAATATACTTTTCCTTTAAAAAATATACCCGATATGTCATGAATTTGATTGTACTTAATTATTCAAAAATACGGTCTAGGATAATCGAGTTTCCAACTCTCTTTTTTCCTTGTTTAGATTTCTTGGCCAATCACTAGAAGATGATGGCAATAAATCACGCAATGACGGCGGTATATTTTAGTAATGGAGGAGTAGATAGTAATAATTATCACTAAACATGATATTGTAATCACTCAACAATTTTTTTTAAGTGTAGGTTCCAATTCCTCGGATTCTATATAGAGACGAACTAGAGGTCCTACCTTGATGAATGGCGGCAATGTGCTACACATTGAGGAAAATGAATTAAAGAAAAATGGTGAAAAAACTTCTCCACTTCAATCTCGTTTAGGCATGCTAGCTCGAAATGGGACCATGCTCCCTTAAATTGGCACGAGTAGCATGTTGTTCCCAATGAGTATAAAGAAAGAATATGGGATAAAATAAAGGTGGAAAGTTTTTGAATTTATTTTATAGTTACTAAGTGATTGTATATAGCTTTTGCATGTTATTAGTGATTTTTGAATGGAATTGTAGGCAAGCACGGATGCAAAAGAGTGGATGAAAGGATATCTAATGAAGTCTATAGGGAGGAAGTGGAAAGATTGGAAGTGTGAGATTAAGAAACAAGCTTATTATCCCTATAGAACTAATGTAGAAATATTAGTTCACAAGCTTGACCGAGTGGAGGAATCACATTGGCGGGCTTTGGTCTATTATTGGAACACTCCGAAGGCATAGGTACAAATATGTAAGTGTAAATCTTGTAAATTCTAAAAGAAGTCATTGCTCTTTTTCTTCAAATTTTTATGATAATTGCTTTTGACATATAATAGGAAAAAGTAAGAGGAACAAACTCATTTGGAGCAAGAAAAAATTTCATCATACCACTGGCCGAAACTTTGCATGTGCTATGGAAAGGATTTGTTAGAAAATAAATGTGTCTTTTAAAAAAAGTTTATTCAAGTTTATTTATTGTGTCTTTTTTAACTGTAGGAAAACAAAAAGAATAATGGGAAGAAAATGAGTCGTATTAAATTTTTTAAGGTTGCATATTCAAAGAAAGATGGTCGACCAGTTAATGATGTTGTTGCACAAGCCTTGGTATGTAATATTGGCAAGAAAGATGTTCACTATTTATCCATTCTTATTTCGTCTTTGTTTCATATTTATTTAAAATTATTTTTTGCTGCAGTCAGACATGGATGAACTTCCATCACAAATGTCAGATGAAGTTTTCACTCAAGTCATGGGACCAGAGCGACCAGGATGTGTTAGAACATATGGTTTTGGACCATCTCCGAGATATGTGTTTGGACGTAAAAAATCAGAAGAGATGCAAGCAATGCAGTCCCAACTAGATGAGCAATTGAGTAGACATAAGGCAGAGCGTTAGAGATGGAGGCTCAGCAGACACAAATGAAGAAGCAAATGAATCAGATGGAAGCTAAGTTTGAGGCTCAACAAAGACAGTTTAAGGTTTTTATCGTTCAAATGCGTGCAATGGGTATGCCTATTCCCGAACCAGCTCACAAAAATACAGATCCACTTTAGGTTGAAAAGGTAATAACAACTTCAGCGAGTTATATTTTGAGTTAGAAGAGTTATTGTATTATTGTATTATTTTTCTCCATGAATATTAAGTATTTGCAATCTTAAAAGGTACCTGATGCATCTAGTACTCATAATATAAACTCTTACTGATCATCGATGAGGAATAAGTTAAGAAGTCTGGCAGTGCCAGACAGAGTTTCGAGGTCTTTCTAGAGCATCTTCATTTGGTTAGGTGAGTCAATAAATGGAATAGTAGCTCAAATATTACATGAGTTTGTTGACTAGTATCTTTTCTTGTTATTTAAATATCTTTGCTTGTTGGGTTTTATGTTTGGTTTGAGTTTGATGGATTTTTTGTGTTTGTTGGGTTTTCCGTTTCTATTGAATTTGTGTTATTGGAAATACAAATATGTTCATTTTATTGTTTTATGAATGTTGGGTTCATTGACAAAAGAGAGAGAAATTGCAACATGTTAATGACAATGCAGTGAAATTCTCACCCAAGTGACTCTCCCTCTTCTATACCATGGATCTGCCCATAGTTGGTAAATAGGCGATTGTGGCTGCTCTAGGAAATTCGAAAGATTACACATTGAAGCAGTATGTTGTGTTTATGGATAAGTTGCAAGCAAAAGCGAAGGTTGGCTAATCTTCTTCTCTCTGCTTCAATAAGTTCCTACTATTTAGATGGTAAAATAGTGAATAAGAGTGACTTTGATGCTTATAAGCCTCTTATTTCTGGTGAACTTGGCGTGCTATGCTATAATTTGATAGAACTACTAGGAATTAGGGTCCTCCTTGGAATATTTATATAGTAAATATGTGATTACTTGTGAATACCAAGATTTTGATTGCCCTAATTATGTATTTGTTCTCTTAATGCATGATATCATGAGCAAGCAAAATTGTGTCTTTGGCGCCAAAAACAAGACTTGATCCAAAATGTATACACTTAAGTGCAGGCGGTCAAGTTGTAGTAATAATCCGGTTAAATTCAGAGTCGAATCCATAAGGAACTATTGTTGATGTTTTGAAGTAAGTAGTGACAGAGACCAAAGTGACTGGAACCCTTGAGATTTAAAGTGATGATCTTTATGGATTTTTCCTAGATAGAATATAGGATTCTTTCCAAGAGGATTTTCTAGACAAAATATAAGATTCTCTCAAATGTAAAAGTCACCCTTTAGCTCCAGGATTTGGACATGTAGCAAATCATTCGATTGTTATACTTGTGTTTGGTAACTCAATTAACTCACGTGTCAATGTAAAGTTAATCGAAAGATAAAAATGGATTTTGAGAATTAAGAGCATGATTTCGATATCTTTGTAGAGGTTTACAAGAATTGTCAGTGCCGAGACTCAACCCATCTACAAACCAGCAAATGTCACTACAAGGCATCCAACCATTGCGTTGGTATTCCATTCTTTAAATGAAGCACAATAATGGTGAATATTGAAATGTAGTCATGAAGATCTAGTCGGGGTACTTGCCTAGAACTAATGTGTCTTTCTATGCAAGAGTCATCTATGTCATAGAAAGCATCCACGGTTGTGCAAAGTACCTTAGCTTTGCTAGATGCATCCAATTATTCAATAAGCAAGTGAAATATAAAACATTAAAGCATAAAAACTGCACAAATATAACTTCTGAACGATTTATACATGTCCATCACTTCTTACTAAAGAGTGAACGAGGAACTACTCACTCTTCATGGCTTTGGTACATTTAGAAAAGTGAGTGATGTTCATCCCTCCTAGTAGAGGAGTTACAAAATAAAATACACTAAACAAGGAGCCGATCTTCGACGAAGAATGGGGGAATCACGTTCCATCCTTCACGACTTTGGTAAAGCTCTAAAAAAGCAGAAGAGTTTCACTCCTCTAAGTGAAGAAGGAAGCTCAAATAATAGAAGTAAAAGAAAGCAATAATACAGTAAAAAAAAGCAATACTAAAGTAAAAGAAAGCAATAAATTAAAAGAAAGAAATAATAAAGTAAAAGACAGCAATAATAAAGTAAAAGAAAACAATAATACAGTAAAAGAAAGATAGTAACTTTTGGAGGATTTTTCACAACCAAAAGATGATTTTTTAAAAGCCCAAGGGGTGGTATTTATAGGCAACAAGGGAGGGTAAAAAGTCTTGTTAGGAGGTTTGAATTATACTTTGATCCCCTTTTGTTTTGAGCTTTGACAGTTGGCTCCCTTATAGTTTGTAGCTTTGATAGTTGACACCTCTTTAGTTTGTAGCTTTGATAGTTGGCTCCCCTGTAGTTTGTATCTTTGACGCAGAGGATTTTCTAGACAAAATATAAGATTCTCTCAAATGTAAAAGTCACCCTTTAGCTCGAGGATCTGGACATGTAGTTAATCATCTGGTTGTTATACTTGTGCTTGGTAACTCAATTAACCTCTGTGTCAACATGAAGTTAATTGGAAGATAAAGATGGATTGTGAGAATTAAGAGCATGATTTCGATTTCTTTGTAGAAGTTTAGAAGAATTGTCTGTATCGATACTCAACCTGTCTACGAACAAGCAAGTGTCTCCATAAGGCATTCAACCATTTTGTTGGTATTCCATTCTTTAAATGAAGCACAATAGTGGTGAAGATTGAAATGTAGTCATGAAGATCTAGCCGGGTTAATTGTCTAGAACCAATGGGTCTTTCTATGCAAGAGTCATCTATGTCATAGAAAGCACCCACGGTTGTGCAAAGTACCTTAGTTTTGCTAGATGCATCCAATCATTCAATAAGCAGGTGAAATATAAAGCATTAAGTATAAACAAACTGCACAAATATAACATCCGAACGATTTATATATGTCCATCACTTCTTACAAAAGAGTGAATGAGGAACTACTCACTCTTCATGATTTTGGTAAAGCTAAAAAAGTGAGTGATGTTCATCCCTCCAAGTAGAGGAATTACAAAATAAAATACACTAAACAAGGAGCCAATCTTTGATGAAGAATGAGTGAATCATGTTCCACCCTTTACAGTTTTGGTAAAGATCTAGAAAAGTGAAAGAGTTTCACTCCTCTAAGGGAAGAAGGAAGCTCAAACAATTGAAGTAAAAGAAAGCAACAAACTAGAACTATAGATCACACCCCCCAACCTAAATTGAACATTGTCCTAAAGGTTTCGAATTTACTTATAACCACAAAATAGAGTTAGGGTTTGAGAAGTAGAGATCTGTTCATCTACCCAAACCTACAAAGAAAATACACAATTTAATCATCATTTTTCAAATAAGGGTTTTGGTTAGGCTGAAAACCCTTCTCTGTAAGTGCATATAGAAGAAAAAGACCCATGTGCAAATACAGACATAAAATGAAAATCATGAAACAAAGGACCGAGTCCATGGAGTTATAAAGAGTGAATTGATGTGGAGAGAACAAAGAAGAAAACGAAGAAGAAGAAGAAGAAGAAGAAGAAGAAGAAGAAGAAGAAGAAGAAAAAGAAGAGAAAGAAAAAAGAGAAAAAGGGGATAGGGACAGCGGTGGATGGGAAAAAGAGAAAAAGGGGTGGAGGCCTTATAAAGGCGTTCCAGCGGGTCGGGTTGGGTTGAATATTTTGTGACCAAACCCTTTTTTTTGTCGGCAGGCATGAATCTCAGAGGAATATTCTGGATCCATTACAAGAATGGTTTTCACATCTTTAACAAAGTCTTCCAAAAATGGTTTCAACTGCTGACCATTGACAGTGAAGATATTATCGTTCGATGGGTTTCCATTTCTACTACTCCATGTCCAAATACTTTTTGATGATGTAAGGCATGGTCCACTTTGACCTCAACTTACCAAGAAATAGGCGGAGTCTTGAATTAAACAATAGGACTTTTTGGGAAGGGGCAAAGGATTTTCTTACTATGTTTTTGTCATGAAAGATTTCATCATTTCCTTTGCAATTTTTGCATTGTCATATGCCTCATTTCTCAATTCCTTCAATTCGTTAATCTGAGGTTTTTTGCTAGTCCAGCCTTGTCCAGGTCAAAGTTCATTGTTTTAATGGCCCAATATGTTCTATGTTCCAGTTCCATAGGTAGGTGGCTTGTCATAGACTAATCGATAAGGAGACATGTCCAAAATTGTTTAAAAGTAGTACGATATGCCTAGAGTGCATCAGTTAGTCTTGACAACCAATCTTTGCAGTCTGGGTTTACCTTTTTTCTAAAATTAGTTTGATCTCTCGATTAGCTAATTAAGTCTGTCAACTAGTCTATGGATGATAAGAGGTTGCAATTTTGTGAAAAATCAAGTATGTATTCATCAAATTCCAAAAAGGACGATTGCAAAAATGAGCACCCTCATCACTTATGTTGGATTTTGAAATTTCAAATCGGGACAAAATATTTTCTTTTAAAAATTTGATCACTGTTTGGTGATCACTATTCCGGCATGGAATTGCTTCAAACCATTTGGACACATAGTCTACAGCCACTAAAATGTATAGATAGCCAAAGTAGGGGAAAATGGTCTCATAAAATTGATGCCCCAATAGTCAAAAATTTCAATCACTAGGATGGGGTTTAAGGGCATCATATTTCTTTTAGAAATGTTTCCCAACCTTTGACATCTATCATATGTTAGACAAAAGACATGAATATCTTTGAAAAGTGTGGGCCAATAAAATCCACATTGCAAAATTTTCGCAGCAGTTTTCCTTGATAAGAAATGGCCACCACATGCTTCAGAATGACAAAATGATATTACCTGTTTGCTCTCATGAGCGGGGATGTAACGCCTAATGATTTGATCCTTATAGTACTTGAACACGTGTGGATCCTCCCAAAAGAAGTTACGAACCTCCCTCAGAATTTTTTTTTGTCTATCATTGTAAAAGACGGAGGGAGCGTAACAATAGCAAGGAAGTTAGCAATATCAGCGTACCATGGTGTTTTCTCGATGGTGAACAATTGTTCATCGGGGAAATTCTCATTGATTGGTAACTCATCCTTCTGAAATTCATAAGTTAACCTGGATAGATGGTCTGCCACCACATTCTCAACACCTTTCTTGTCCTTAGTGATCAAATCAAACTCTTGTAACAAGAGTATCCATCTTAAGAGCCGTGGCTTGGCATCCTTCTTTGTGAGCAAAAATTTCAGTGCTGCATGGTCAGTCAATATAATAATAGATGAACCAACAAGATAAGAGCAAAATTTTCCCAAAGCAAAAACTACAACAAACAATTCTTTTTCAATTGTAGAGTAATTCATTTGAGCATGATTCAAAGTCTTGCTTGCATAGTAAATTACATAGGGTTTCTTATCCTTTCTTTGCCCCAACACAACACCTATAGCACAATCACTTGTATCACTCATCAATTCAAAGGGTAGGGTCCAGTCAAGGGGTTACATTATTGGGATAGAAATTAACATGCCTTGAAGCTTGTCAAAAGCTTTCTAACATGCTTCACACTACATAAAAAATTACGTCCTGACTCAAGAGATGACACATGGGTTTAGCTATGGTACTAAAGTCTTTTATGAATCTCCTATTGAACCCTGCATGTCTTAGAAATGATCGTACATCCTTAACAATCTTGGAAGCAGGCAAATTTTTAATCAAATCTACTTTTGCCTTGTCAATTTTCATGCCTTCAGACGACACAATGTGATCTAAAACAATGCCTTGTGTTACCATGAAATGACATTTCAACCAATTGAGCACTAAATTGACTTCTTTATATTTTATCAACACCTTTTCCAGGTTTGTCGGACACAATTCAAATGTGTCACCATATACAGAGGTGTCATCCATGAACACTTCCAAAAATTTCTCAACCATGTCATTAAACAGACTTAGCATGCACCTTTGGAATGTTGCAGGAGTGTTACAAAGTCAAAATGACATCCTTTTGAATGCAAAGATGCCAAAGGGGTAAGTGAATGTTGTTTTCTCCTAGTCAGTTAGTGCTATCTCGATTTGATTATACCCAAAATACCCATCTAGGAAACTGTAGAATTCATGCCATGTAATTCTCTCTAAGACTTGATCAGGAAAGGGAAGGGGAAAATGGTCTTTTCTAGCTACCAAATTGAGTTTTCGATAGTGTATACATATCCTCCATCCTGTGACAACTCGAGTTGGTACTGGTTTATTTGCATCATTTTTTACCATTGTGACCCCAGACTTCCTGGGCACAACTTGAGTTGGATTAACCCATTTCCTATCAGAGATGGGAAAAATTATTCCTGCATCTAATAGCTTGAGCACCTCTGTTCTCACAACTTCCTTAACGTAAGGGTTCAATCGTTGCTGCATTTGATGAGAGGGTTTTGAATCCTCTTCAAGGTATATAACACGATTGTAGATTAACAGACTTATACCTTTCAAGCTTCTAAGAACTTCAATTAGTTTAGACTCTTGCAAGTCTGTAAGGTTAGATGAAATTACCACTGGATATGACTCATCCTCTCCTAAGAATACGTATTTGAGATCAGATGGGAGAGGTTTCAATTAAGCCTTTGGTGGCCTGACACTTGATAAGAGTGGCTTTGTGCCACTTGGTGAGATTTCTTCGAATTGGGATGCCTATGTCCCAATAGTGAGGGAAGGGCAATAATTTTTCGACTCAGAGGTGATAGGCTCCAACAGAGATGATTCAGTAGGGTTTTCACAGAATGTGTCATTCAGATGTTCCTGTATCAAAGATTCAATGGAGTTTATTTCTCTTTCTTCCTTATCCTTTCTTGGGTGCTTGGCAATATTAAAAATATTTAGCTCAACAGTCATATTCCCGAAAGTTAATTTCATGACTCCATTCTTGAATTGATTAGTGCATTTGAAGTTGCAAGGAAGGGTCGACCAAGAATAACGGGAATATGGTTCTTTGAATGCATTGCTGGTTGAGTATCTAGAACAATGAAGTCAACAGGGAAGACAAAGTTGTCCACTTGGACAAGTACATCTCCAACAATGCCCATAGGAATTTTGACAGATCTATCTACCAACTGGAGTGTGACACATGTGAGTTTGAGTTCACCTAGACCCATAGTTGCCAGAGAAAAGGAACAAATTGGCACTGACTCCAGGGTTTAACAGTGCTTGTTCTATCCTACAGTTTCCAATGACACATGCCACAGTCGGACACCCTGGATCCTTGTATTTTGGAGGGGTTCTTTGTTGAAGTAAGGCATTGGATTATTCTGTCAAGTAGGCTCTTTTTTGAAAATTTTGGCTTCTCTTGACTATGCATAAGTCTTTTAGAAACTTGATATAAGATGAAACCTGTTTGATTGCATCTAGAAATCGGATGTTGATTTTTACTTGCTTAAAAAGCTCGTAAAATTTCTGGCTGGTTATTCAACTTTTGTACTGTTTTGAGTCTATGAGAAAAAGGTGTAGGAATAGGACACGAAGGTTCTTTTTCCTTTGACGGTTCTGGTTCCTTTTCAATCACAATTTCAGGCACTTTGTCAATCAGAGGTTTAGGCTCTATTGGTTCATTGACTGGGATTGAATTATGTTTTAGATTTGGAATTAAATTGTCTCGGATGGTTTTTTCAATCACCTTGCCACTTCTTAGTGTAGTGACAACTTGAGCTTGGTCTTGTGGGGTTTCCATGATTAAAGGTTTTTCCACATGAAATTGGCCTTGTGGTTGCTTTGGTTGAGCAGAAAACTTGCCTTTTTCATATGTGGTCATGGATTGGGTCAACTTTTGGATATGGCTTTTAAGATTCTCGAAAGACTGGGGGGTATGGGTTTTGAAATCAATGAAAGCCTGAGTAGAACTATTGTTGTAGTTCATTTGGCTTTGCATGAACTGATTCAGTGTGTCCTCAAGGCTCATCTTTTGTGGTGGTTAGTATGGTTGATATGCGGGAGGTCCTTGAGGTGGTGGTTGTGAACCTTGTTATGAGTTCATGGGACTTGGACTGAGTTCCTCCAACTAAAGTTCGAGTGGTTTTGCCACCCTAGATTGTATGTTTCAGAATATGGGTTGGAGTAAGGCTTGTTGAAGTTGAAAATTGCATTTGTTTGTTGCAATAAAACCTCTTTGAATGCTAGAATGGTAGGACAATCCCTAGTATGGTGTCCTATCAAGCACAAATCCCACACACTTGTTCTGTGAGAGGGCCAACATCAACTTGATACACCTTTTTTTTTTATCTCTAGAGCTTCCAGCTTTTGAGACAAGGTAGTAATTTTCTCTCTTAGGTCATCATCATCTCTCAAGACATAATGCTTGATCATTTCCGTTGTAGTATATTCTAACCTCCGAATATCATCCCTCAATGTGTATAGTCTATGTGTGGAGGGGAGTGTCACTCTTCCTTGAAATGATGTCAAAAGAAAGGGCAACGGAATGGTGGGTGAATGAAATGTGTGTGTGTGTATGTGAACAAAAATGCTCCCCAAGTGCAGAAAGACTTTTGCTTGTTGTGTTTTACTTGGAATCGTATTCCAAGGTCATCTCCTTAGAGAAGGAGCAGTATCATTATGAAGGTGATTTTTGTAAAAATAAAGTGTAAAATCTTTTGTTGGTTGAAGGTTGGTTTGTGATTGTTATGAAAATGAAATAGAACAAATGTTGACTAATCCAAAGGGTTCACCCCAATGGGAATACCAAGTCAATTTGAGTCCTTCCTCCAATATAGCATAGATGTACGATTGATTCATGGGAAGCTAGGGACGATATGGAAGTGAAGATCCCAGCATAACCTGTGACAAGTCTGGGGATATCAAAGACTCATAATCCCGTCCACCCTCTACCTAGTCAAACTGAACCATTGTACTCGGAGAGGAGGAAGGAAAATTGAATTGAAATGACATACCCAAGAGGAGGTCTCCCTTGGATTAGCCAACTTAAAGGCTTAGCTACTCATGCTTAAGGTAAAGAAAATAATGTAATGAGAAGACATTATGAAGAAATGAAGTTTGGAGCTAAGCATAAACGAAATGCACAAATATAACTTCCGGATAATTATACATGTCCATCACCTCTTACTAGAGATTGGATGAGAAACTACTCACTCTTCATGGCTTTGGTAAAGCTAGAAAAGTAAGTGATGCACATCCCTCAAAGTAGAAGAAGTGCAAGGTAAAAAATATTACACATGGTGCCAATCTTCGACAAAGAATGAGTGAATCACGTTTCCTTCTTTACGGCTTTGGTAAAGCTCTAGAAAAGTGGAAGAGTTTCACTCCTTTAAGGGAAGAAGGAAGCTCAAAACAATGAAAATAAAAGAAAGCAATAAATTAAAAGAAAGCAATAATACAATAAAATAACCAATTTATTAAAAGAAAACAATAATACAAGAAAAGAAAGCAATAATAAGAAAACAATAATGACTTTTGGAGGGTTTTTTCACTACCAAAAGGTGCTCTTTTCAAGAAAGCAATGATACAAGAAAGCAATAATGACATTTTGAGAGTTTTTCACTACCAAAAGATGTTCTTTACAAGAAAGATGATACAAGAAAACAACAATGACTTTTGGAGGGTTTTTCACTATCAAAAGATGTTCTTTACAAGAAAGATGATACAAGAAAAAAAGATGATATTTACAAGACCCAATGAGTGCTATTTATAGGCAAAAAGGGAGGGCTTAAATTATATTTTAATCCCCCTTTGTTTTGAACATTTGATAATTGGCACCCTAGAGTTTGTAACTTTAATAATTGGCACCCTATCGTTTGTAGCTTTGATAATTGGCTCCCCAGTAGTTTGTAACTTTGACGCAATTGGCTCCCCAGTAGTTGGTAGCTTTGACGCACAAAACCCTGAAAAGAACAATAATCAATGCATTATCCCTAATTCACACACTAACCTTAATTTGATTTATTTTGACTAGCTGAACTTTGTTTAACTAACACAAATTGACCTATTAACTTAATTAAATTATGCATTAATTAGGGTTAATCACATACTTACCCCCTTATGAAATAGATAGTTTGGCTTTAACAGTGGTATACGAGGCTGAGTTCTACATCTGAGAACTGTCGGATATCTTGTCAAAAAAATTGAAAGCCTCTGATTAACCCTAATTAATGCATAATTTAATTAAGTTAATAGGTCAATTGTTTTAGTTAAACAAAGTTAAACTAGTCAAAATAAATTAAATTAGGGTTAGTGTGTGAATTAGGGATAATACATTGATTGTTGTTCTTTTCAGGGTTTTGTGCGTCAAAGCTACCAACTACTGGGTAGCCAATTGCGTCAAAGTTACAAACTATTGGGGAGCCAATTATCAAAGCTACAAACTATAGGGTGCTAGTTATTAAAGTTACAAACTATAGGGTGCCAATTATCAAAAGCTCAAAACAAAGGGGGATCAAAGTGTAATTCAAGTCCTCCCTTTTTTGCCTACAAATACCACCCCTTGGGTCTTGGAAAGGTCATCTTTTTTCTTGTAAAGAACATCTTTTGGTAGTGAAAAATCCTCCAAAAGTCATTATTGTTGTCTTGTATCATCTTTCTTTTAAAGAGTATCTTTTGGTAGTGGAAAATCTTCCAAAAGTCGTTATTGTTTTCTTGTATCATTGCTTTCTTGAAAAGAGCATCTTTTGGTAGTGGAAAACCCTCCAAAAGTCGTTATTGCTTTCTTTTAATATATTGCTTCTTTTAATTTTGTATTATTGTTTTCTTTTAATTTATTACTTTCTTTTATTGTATTATTGCTTTATTTTATTTCCATTGTTTTGAGTTTCCTTCTTCCCTTAGAGGAGTGAAACTCTTCCACTTTTCTAGAGTTATACCAAAGCCTTGAAGGTTGGAACGTGATTCACTCATTCTTTATCGAAGATTGGCTCCGTGTGTAATATGTTTTACCTTGCAACTCCTCTACTTGAAGAGATGAGCATTACTCACTTTTCTGGCTTTACCAAAGCCATGAAGAGTGAGTAGTTTCTCATCCAATCTTTAGTAAGAGGTGATGGACATGTATAATTATCTGGAAGTTATATTTGTGCATTTGGTTTATGCTTAGCTCCAATCTTCATTTCTTCGTAATTTCTTCTCATTACATTGTTGTCTTTACCTTAAACATGAGTAGCTAAGCCTTTAAGTTGGCTAATCTAAGAGAGACCTCCTCTTAGATATGCCATTTCAATTAAATTTTCCTTCCTTCTCTCAGAGTACGATGATTCGGTTTGACTGGGTAGATGGTGGACGGGATTATGAGTCTTTGATATCCCGTAGACTTGTCATGCGGTATAATTTGATCCTCACTTTCATATCATCCCTAGCTTTCCACAAATCAATCGTACATCTATGATTTATTGGAGGAAGGATTCGAGTTGACTTGGTATTCCTATTGGAGTGAAGCCTTTGGATTAGTCAACATTTGTTCTATTTCATTTTTATCACAATCACAAAACAACCTTTATCCAACAAAAGATTTTACACTTTATTTTTACAAAAATCACCTTCATGATAATAGAGCTCCTTCCTTGAGGAGACGTCCTTGGAATATGATTCCAATTAAAACATGATAAGGAAAAGTCTCTCTGCGCTTGGGGAACATTTTTGTCCACACACACACATTTCATACATTTCATTCACCCACCATTCCGTTGCCCATTCTTTTGACATCACTTCAAGGGAGAGTGACACTCCCCTTCACACACACACTGTACATACATTGATGGATGATGTCTGGAGGTTAGGATATACTACAATGGATAAAATCAAGCATTTTTGGCGCCGTTGCCAGGGAAGGCAGCCTTTGAATCAAGAAGGTGATTTTTGGACAACGGAGGTAAGTCCCGTGATGTTCATCATGGTTTGAGGTACGTTGATCCTTGTATATACTTTTGTTTATTTACACTCTTTATTTTTAGTAAGTTTGTTATATGTGGGGAAAGGATGAACAAAATCGCCTAGTTAAACAACCCTTGGGCCCCAATATGAACATTGACCAAGACCCACCCGAGGACGCAAGTGATAATTTTGAGAATGTAGGTGTCAATCCAAACATGCAACGGGGTGGGGGAGGACAAGAACCTAGAATGCCCGATCCACAAATGCAATTTCCTCCTCTCGTGAATGAAGGGAACAACATCCACATCGAGCCTCTGGTGAGGTCAATGAGGGATTTCCTTCAACCCATATGAAGCACCACACCCTTATGCATCCTTCTTCCAGTCCAAGCTTATCTCTTCTTGGTTAAGCCGGGGATGTTGCAACTACTTCCCACTTTCCACGGAATTGAAAAGGAAAACCCCTATTCGCACATAAATGATTTTGAGGAAATAATTGCAACCTTCCTCACCGCTCATGGTATGGAAGACATAGCTAGGCTGAAATTGTTCCCTTTTTCCCTAAGAGATAAGGCAAAACGTGGCTTAATTCCTTGAGGCCTCGATCCGTAACATCTTGGAACCAAATGCTCTCCGAGTTTTTTTTAAAAAATTTCTAGTGCGTAAAACCACCACTTTAAAAAAATAAATTCAAAACTTTTTGGAGAAGTCTAATGAGCAATTCTACCAATGTTGAGATCGGTACAAGGAGTTACTACAATCCATTCCACACCATGGCTTTGAATCATGGCAAATGGTGAGTTTCTTCTATGAATGAATCACACCTGGCCATCGACAGTTCATCGATATGATGTGTAATGGGGAGTTTTTGAACAAAGACCCCGACAAGGACTTAGATTACTTTGATACATTGGCACAGAATGTGCAATCATGGGACATTATAGAACCCACCGATGTACCAAGGTCTTCTTCTCAAGGGAGTTGTCAAACTCAAGGGGGAGGGATTTACGATTTAAGAGACCAGGAAGACTTGCTTTCAAAATTTGCCAAATTGTCTAGGAAGGTGGAGCGTCTTGAAGTCAATTGGAGACATGAGGTGTCTAATGTTTCTAAGATCGATGAGGGATGTGCAATATGTGGGAGTGTAGATCATTCCATATCGGAGTGTCCTAACATTCAAGTAGTTAAGGAAGTGTACCATGAGCAAGTCCATGCCTTCAACCAAATGAGGCAATCATTCTCTCCCAATTCGAACATTTACAATCCAGGTTGGAGTAATCACCCAAATTTTAGTTGGAGAAATGAGAATCACATTCCTCATGGTTCAAATGCATATTCATCTCCCATGCCTCCCAAGCAAAATCAATACCAAGGCCAGGGGCAAATGTCTAGCTCCCAATACCCCGGACCAATTCACAAGGGTATTCGTCAAACCCACCACCACAGAATTTTTCACCAAGTCCACCTCCACAAAGCTTTTCTCAAGGACCATCCAATCCATCTACATACCAACTTCCTCACAAAAAGAATTTGGAGGATATGGGCCATGCTTTCATTCAATTCCAAACCACCTTCAATCAAAATCAAATCACCATCAACAATCAAAATGCCACAGCTTTTAATGACATAAGAGCCCAACTCACAAAGTTAACAAACTCCATAGGGGCATCACAACAAGAGAAGGGGAAATTCCTCACTCAACCTCAAGAGAACCCTAGAGGTCAATATGTTGTTGAGTCATTAGAGCCCTTAAGAGAGAGTTCTAAGCAACTCAATACCACCCTTTGCAGTGGCAAAAAAATTGATAAAACCATTGTGCCAAAGGTCTCACACAAGGCCACATTGCCAAAAGAAAAAGATACCATGGGCAACATCGATGAGGGTGAGGTGAGTAAAAAGAAAGAAAGAGGGGTAGTTGAGAAAGAAACATTGATTGATGAAAGTGTGTTTATTTTTCCCATGCCTGCCCTTTTTCCTAGTCGTTTGAAGCCACATGTCAAGGTGGCTAATTTGTTGATATCCTTGAAATGTTTAAGCAGGTAAAGATCAACATTCCACTCCTTGATGCTATAAAATAAATTCCATCTTGTGCAAAGATCTTAACGGACTTATGTAGGGTGAAGAGGAGACTGAATGTCCACAAGAAAGTATTCCTCACCGAGCAAGTGAGCTCAATTTTGAGGACAAATACCCCTCCGAAGTTCAAAGACCCCGGCTGTCCTATGATTGCCATAACCATTGGAAATTGTCGGGTGGAGCAAGCGCTCCTTGATTTGGGGGCAAGTGTGAACCTCTTTCCTTACTTGGTATACCAATAACTTTAGCTTGAGGAATTAAAGCCTACCTCAATCACGCTTCAACTTGCAGACTGTAGTGGCCGAACACCAAGGGGAGTAGTTGAGGATGTCTTAGTACAAGTTGATAAATTTTACTTTCCTGTCTATTTTATTGTGCTTGACACTCACCCTGTTGCAAATCTTAGCTCCCAAATTCCCATAATATTTGGAAGACCTTTCCTTGCTACATCTAATGCCATGATAAATTGCAGGAATGGCCTCATGAAGCTAACAGTTGGGAATATTACAATGGAGCTCAATGTGTTCAACTTGGCCAAGCAACTGGGTGATGATGAGGAAGTAAATGAAGTCAATAGGATTGACATGTTGGTGGAGGAACTTTTGGAACTTGTGGGGATGTTAAAGTTCAAGGAAGAGGAGAATGTTGATATAGAGAAATTTGATGAGCAAGAGGGGTTAGAAAGTTTGAAAGGCATGGAATGGTGGATCCCTACTTTTGAGAAGCTCCCACACCAAGACAAAATGATTTTCCCTTCAAACGAGCAAAAGCCCAATTTGGAACTGAAGTTGTTACCTTCCCACTTGAAGTATGCTTATCTTGGGGAAGATGAAACATTCCTGGTGGTTCTTATCTCAACATTGAATGCAAAACAAGAATAAGAACTCTTGGAGGTGTTGAGGAAGCATAAATGAGCGATTGGGTGGACAATTCTTGACATCAAGGGGATAAGCCCTCTCATTTGCACGCACCGCATTTATCTTGAGGAGGATGCCAAACTGTCCCGACAATAACAAAGAAGATTAAATCCCATCATAAAGGAGGTAGTAAGGTACAAGGTGTTGAAACTACTTGACGTGGGCATCATTTTTCTAATTGCCGATAGTAAGTGGGTTAGCCCCACACAAGTAGTGCCCAAGAAGTTGGGAGTCACGGTGGTGGCGAATGAAGAGAATGAGCTTATACCGACAAGGGTAATCACAGGGTGGAGAGTTTGTATTGACTATCAGAAGCTTAACTTGTGCACAAGAAAAGACCACTTTCCAATGTCATTCCTCGACCAAGTGTTGGAAAGAGTAGCGGGGCATCTATTGTATTGCTTTTTAGATGGGTACTCGGGCCACAATCAAATCGAGATTGCATTGGAAGACCAGGAGAAGACCACCTTCACTTGTCCCTACGGTACCTTTGCTTACCGTCGCATGCCTTTTGGGCTATGTAATGCCCCTTGGGACCTTTCAACATTGCATGATGGGGATCTTTAGTGACATGGTGGAGAAGATTGTTGAGGTGTTTATGGATGAATTCTCGGTCTTTGGGGATTCTTTCAATGGATGCTTGAAATTTTTGGAGAAAGTTTTGGAGAGAAGTAAAGAGAAAAGTTTAGTCTTGCATTGGGAGAAGTGTCACTTCATGGTGACACAAGGAATTGTTCTAGGGCACATCATCTCGGCAAAAGGAATTGAAGTTGACAAATCAAAAGTGGAGATTTCTAACCTTCCCACACCGAGATTTGATAAGGATATCAGGTCATTTTTGGGCCATGCTGGATTTTACTGTCGTTTCATAAAACATTTTAGTGCATTGGCTTGACCCTTGACCAACTTATTGTCTAAGGATGTCCCATTTGAGTGGTCGGATGATTGTGAGGCATCTTTTAAAAAATTCAAAAGCATGCTTGTCACACCTCCGATTATGCGACTACCCAAGTGGGATTTACCTTTTGAGCTTATGCGCGACGCAAATGATTATGCGGTCTGCACAATACTTGGTCAGAGGGAGGACAATTGACCTTATGTAATTTACTACGCTAGCAAAATGCTCAATGAAGCCCAAATGAATTACACCACCACAGAAAAGGAGTTGCTATGCATTAGATAGATTCTGTTCTTACATCATTGGTTCACCGATAGTAGTCTATACTGATCACTCTACTTTGAAGTATTTATTGTCGAAGTAGGATGCCAAACCAAGACTTATCAAGGATACTCCTACTCCAAGAATTCAATCTTATGATCAAAGATAAGAAGGGAGTGGAGAATGTGGTGGCGGACCATTTATCTCAACTAATGGTGCAAGAGACCGATGAGAATATTCCTATCCCTGATTCCTTCCTTGATGAACATTTACTCTCAATTCATTCTATTTGTCCTTGGTATGCTGGCATGTGTAACTATCTTGTAACAAGACAAATACCATTGCATTGGAGCCTAGAGGATCACAAAATATTTATGGCAAATGTGAAGTACTTCTATTTTGACAACCCGTACCTATTCAAATACTGCCCCGACCAAGTCATGCGGAGATGCGTACCAGAGAATGAGCAGCGGGATGTCCTTGTATTCTGTCATTCACAAGCATGCGGTGGCTATTTCTCGACGAAAAAGACTTCGGCAAAAATTCTTCAGTCAAGTTTTTATTGGCCCTCTCTTATAAAGGATTGTATTTCATTTTGTAAAAGGTGTGATAGATGTCAACGTTTGGGTAGTGTGACCTGAAGGAACATGATGCTCCTTTCCCCTGTGCTTGTTATTGAAATATTTGATTGTTGGGGTATCGACTTCATGTGTCCCTTCCCTATGTCGTTTGGCTATCTATACATTCTATTAGTAGTGGACTACATGTCCAAATGGGTGGAGGCTATCCCAACCAAGAATAATGACAACTGGATTGTAGTCAAGTTTCTCAAGGAAAATATTTTTTGAGGTTTGGGATGGTTGGGATGGTGGATCACATTTTTGCAATATGCCATTTGCATCTTTAATGTTTAAATATGGTGTCACACATAAGGTGTCCACCGCATACCACCCATAAACCAATGGCCAAGCAGAGTTGGCCAATAGGGAGATCAAAAATATTTTAGAAAAGACGGTGAATCCAAATAGAAAAGATTGGTCACATAGACTGACCGATGCCCTATGGGCTTACCGTACTGCCTACAAGACTGTTTTAGGCATGTCTCCCTACCGGATTGTCTATGGAAAGGCTTATCATTTACCAGTTGAGATGGAACATAAGGCTTATTGGGCCATAAAGACTTTGAACTACAATTTGAGAATGACCGGAGAGCATAGGAAGCTAGAATTGAATGAATTGGAAGAGGTGCGAAGAGACGCGTATGGGAGGTCTAAAATTTCAAAAGAGTAGGTTAAGATCTTTCATGACAAATTTATTGCACGGAAGTCATTCGAGCCAGGCCAAAAAGTGCCCTTGTACAACTCTCGTCTCTCGATCTTCCAAGGCAAATTCTGATCCTATTGGGATGGCCCCTATCTTGTCAAGGTGGCCTACCCCAATGGATCTGTGGAAGTCACAAACCCCGAGAATGGCCAGACATTCAAGGTCAATGACCAAAGACTTAAGCCATTTTTTGAGGGTTTTGAAGGACAAGGAGTGGAGGAGGACTTGATGGATCCGTGATATCCAGAATTCGTGTCGGAGTAGCCAGTTTTTATGCTTTTTAGTGTACAGTCTTTTTATTTTTCATGTTACTTACTTGGTTATATAGGATTTTTTTTTTAGTTTTAGATACTGGTGCGTTGGTCAAAGCTCAAGTTCGAGGTATTCTCTAACCCTACTCATCTTTTTACTGTCCGTCATTGAATATCATATCTTTTTGTTGCATTGAGGACAATGCATGAATCAAGATGGGGGGTGAGCTGCACCATTTGCATCTTACACCAATGTTTGTGAAAATATTCTGCGCAGATATTCGCACTTGCCGACACTCGCGTCTGTCGACACTCAAACGGATCGGGTAAAAAAAAAAAAACCCGACCCACTGGGATGCCTTTATAAAGCCTCCAACCCCTTTTCTTTTTTTTCCATCCATCGGTGTTGGCCCCCTTTCTTCTTCCCTTCTTCTTCTTTTCTTCTTCTTTTATTCGTCTTCTTCTTCTCTCGTTGTTCTCTGCAAAAAACAACCCTCCCCCTACAAATTCATGACCATATACGCCGACAACCGAGTTCTTTGTTTAATAATTTGCCTTATATGTTTGTATTTGAGCATGGGTGTTCTTCTTCTTCTTGCACTTAAGGTGAGGGGTTTTCAGCCTAGCCCAGATCTCCCTAGAGATGATTAATTGTTGTGTTCTGTTTGCAGGTTTCGACAGATGAATAGATCTCTATGTTACAACCTCATTTCCAAACTCCATACATTGGTAAATTCGAAACATTTGGGACAATGTTTGGTTTAGGTTGGGGGTGTGATCTACAGTTCCAGTTTGTTCTAGTTTCGGTTCCAGTTTGTTATATTTTTGTATTTAAAAAAAAAATTGTTTTTTTTATTCTGGATTTTTTTATTTTTACAGTATTTTTGCTTATATTTCATGATCATATTGAATGCAGTTTCAATTGTCTTTGTCACTGGCAGACGTTAAAGAACCAAATAGGTGTCTTAAGTTTAGCAAGCATGGATAGGATACTTTTTTGGTTCAGTTTAGGGGTTTTACGCACTTTTTCATCTGATGTATATGCTGTGATAATGAGAAATGTAAGAGTTGTGAGAAAAATTGAAATCCGAGAAGCACAAGCAAAATCATTGTGTGGTAGAAGCACTTTTGCTAAATGTCGTCGTGCCAGATAACTGGTTGCTTGTAAACAATGTGGTAGGATCTTTCACATGAAAAAGTACAATCAGTGTTTTAAACCAATTTCGGGTCGTGCAACCGATCGATTAAACTGGATAGTGTATGTGTAGAGTAAGAATTTTTCTAAGACGCCATCTTATACAAGTCCGGGACTTACACGTTATGTGTGACAAGAAGTTGGAAGAGTTACTAATAATGACATAGACACAAGTGATGACTCGGATTATATTTTGACTAATAATGACAAAGTTGTGGAAAAACGTGTTTTGGGGATGAAGGTTAATGGTCCTAACTTTTTTGTAAAATGTGTAAATATTTTTTTTTAGATGTACAAAGTCTTTTTTCTGAAATAAAGATGTGGGACGAGTAAATAATGTCCTAAAATGCCAACCTGGAGCGTGGGTAAGGACTTATCCTGAGACGCCATAGTTTTTCAAGTTCAATTTGTGCATTTTGTCTTCTTTCAATTTTAATAGATAAATGTATATGCAAATAACTTTGATTTTTATTTGAGTTCGAATGCAAAATAAAAAAAAAATTGCATTTCCTTGAAAAATGGTATTTTCTCTATGCTTAAATGTCAAATGTACATTGAAATTTGTTATTCTTAAGGTACAGAATGATCAGACTCAAAAATAGAATTGATATATAACCGACATTCTTTGAAAACTTGACATCACTAGTGGAGATAACGAAGAATACCATGGTAAGTTTTTGAGCCTTGCGATGCTTTTGAGAGAAAATCAATATTTACACAAGTAAGATTTTTTACTTTCTATCCTTGAATAATCTCATTATTATTGTTTTGATTGATGCAAATAGAGCAGTCTATTGATGTATCACACAAAGAACCATTGCATGCGACACATACATGGGCACATACTTGAAAAACGATTTTAGGTCATCTTTGATTTGATTTTGAGCCTTAGTAATTGCTTCTACGAAATTATATCTCTAGTTAGCCATGTTTGAGCCTTCAATGAATGATTTCTTCTTCAGGAAATCCATATGATAACCGAGCTATAGGAGAATATACTTGAAATACCTTGCTATCTAATTTTTTTGCATCCTATCATAAATCAATATGATACAGAAAAGAAATAGAAATAGAAAAGACAATGGTGGCTACTATTCAATGAAAGAAAAGTCGATGGGAACAAACGAGAAAGAAATGAAACAAAAAAACAGGGAATTAACAAGAAAGTGAAAAATGAGAAAAATGAAAAAAAGAAATATCATTTCTAGGCAAAAGATCGAAAAACAAGAAAGAGGTATGGTACATTACATTAAAAAGGGGATAATTTTTGAATACCATTGATGTCATTTCGTTAGTCATTGACCTCTGACCACATTACAACTTATACAAAGCCATAATTGATCCTCAAGTCTGATGCATGTGTGTGTTGTTGACCGAAAAACTAGGGTATGTTAAATAATATTTCTTTAATTGCTTTGATATTCTTTCATGAGATTATGCCAATGACATGATCAATCTACTTTCTTAAGATTTTTACTCCCTTTCTAACTATGTATGTGATTTTTCGATTAGCCATCCTCTAATCACATGCCTTTTGAGAGACAAGTTCTATAATCGGAGGGAATTTTTGCTGAGGGCATTTCTAAGCGAGGTTTGTGAAATCAAAGCTATCTATGGAGGGTGGTAAAGTGGAATGTTTGTTATGTAACAATTCTTATTTCTAGAAAGATCATTCCTACTACACAGAAAATTTCAAATACCCATGTAACAAGTGTTTATTTTTGCATATAGTATGTACTTATGACAGAGAAGTGATTGCAAAAAATTCAAAATTAAGGGATGGGGTGTCTCAACGATCATGGTGCTAACTCATATACACATGTTTTTAACTGATGTTTGTAGGTAGCTTCACAACAAATCTTTACGAGACAAAACTCCTCCACTAGGGATCGCCTAGGGGTTTAATGGCTTGTTGCATATACTAAATGTAATCGTGATATCTACGAAAGTGATTTTGTTCTGTTGTTATTTATTACTAGGGACTAGTAATATTTAGGTTGGGGGGGTGTGATTATCCCTAATTAATGCATAATTTAATTAAGTTAATAGCTCAATTGTGTTAGTTAAACAAAGTTAAACTAGTTAAAATAAATCAAATTAGTGTTAGTGTGTGAATTGTGGATAATGCATTGATTGTTGTTCTTTTTAGGGTTTTGTGCATTAAAGCTACCAACTACTGGGGAGTCAATTGCATCAAAGTTATAAACTACTGGGGAACAAATTATCAAAGCTACAAATTATAGGGTGCCAATTATTAAAGCTACAACTATAGGGTGCCAATTATTAAAAGCTCAAAATAAAGGGGGATTAAAGTGTAATTCAAGCCCTCCCTTTTGCCTATAAATACCACCCCCTTGGGTCTTGTAAATATCATCTATTTTCTTGTATCATCTTTCTTGAGCATCTTTTGGTAATGGAAACCCTCCAAAAGTCATTATTTCTTTCTTGTATCATCTTTCTTGTAAAGAACATCTTTTGGTAGTGAAAAAGCCTCCAAAAGTCATTATTGTTTTCTTGTATCATCTTTCTTGTAAAGAACATTTTTTGGTAGTGAAAAACCCTCCAAAAGTTATTATTACTTTCTTGTATCACTGCTTTCTAGAAAAGAGCATCTTTTGGTGGTGAAAAATCCTCCAAAAGTCATTATTACTTTCTTTTTTGTATTATTTATTTCTTTTAATATATTGCTTCTTTTAATTTTTTTTATTGTTTTCTTTTAATTTATTGCTTTCTTTTATTTCCATTGTTTTGAGCTTCCTTCTTCCCTTAGATGAGTGAAACTCTTCCACTTTTTTAAAGTTTTACCAAAGCCGTGAAGGGTGGAACGTGATTCACTCATTATTTGTCAAAGATTGGCTTCGTATATAATATGTTTTACCTTGCAACTCCTTACTTGGAGGGATGAACATCGCTCACTTTAGCTTTACCAAAGCCATGAAGAGTGAGTAGTTTATCACCCAATCTTTAGTAAGAGGTGATGGACATGTATAATTATCCGGAAGTTATATTTGTGCATTTTGTTTATGCTTAGCTCCAATCTTCATTTCTTTATAATGTCTTCTCATTACATTGTTGTCTTTACCTTAAGCATGAGTAGCTAAGCCTTTAAGTTGGCTAATCCAAGGGAAACCTCTTCTTGAGTATGCCATTTTAATTCAATTTTCCTTCCTCCTCTTAGAGTACGATAGTTCGGTTTGATTGGGTAGAGGGTGGACGGGATTATGAGTCTTTGATATCTCGTAGACTTGTCACGGGTTATGCTTGGATCCTCACTTCTATATCGTCCCTAGCTTCCCACAAATTATTTGTACATCTATGCTCTGTTGGAGGGAGGATTCGAGTTGACTTGGTATTCCCATTGGAGTGAACCCTTTTGGATTAGTCAACATTTGTTCTATTTCATTTTTATCACAATCACAAAACAACATTCAACCAACAAAAGATTTTACACTTTATTTTTACAAAAATCACTTTCATGATGATACACCTCCTTCCCTGAGGAGACGACCTTGGAATACGATTCCAATTAAAACACGACAAGCAAAAGTCTCTCTACGATTGGGGAGCATTTTTGTTCACACACACACACACACACATTTCATACATTTCATTCACCCACTATTCCATTGCCTTTTCTTTTGACATCATTCCAAGGGACAGTGACACTCACTTTCACACATACACCATACATACATTGAGGGATAATGTCTAGAGGTTAGGATATACTACAACAGATATGATCAAGCAACCTCCTCCAGATTTTTCTCATGAATTCTCCCTGAACCATCATTTCAACAAACTGCTAAGTCTAGTGGGCAAGGAGTCATAGAAAAATCCTACCAATGTCCAATTCTCAAAAGCATGGTATGGACAGGACTAGAGAAGATTCTTGAATCTCTCCCAACTTTAGTAATAGGTCTCTCATTCTTTAACTGAAAATTCATGATTTGCCTTTTGAGTGCATTGGTGCAGTGTAGAGGAAAAAAATTTTAAAAATTCATTCTGTAATGCATGTCAGTTAGGTATTAAAAGGGCTTTTAATGAATTTAGCCACTGTTTAGCTTTGTCCTTTAAAGAAAAATGAAAAAGTTTCAACTTGGCTAACTCAGAATTGTCTTGAAATGTTCCATATACTTCCTCAAAATCTTTTATGTGTAGATATTGAGGGAGTAGGTGAACTGTCCCTGTCTTTATAGTAAAGAGGGGCGCATTTGCAGGAAAGATAAAATAAGAAGGGACACTATTTCTTGTGGGATGCAAATAATCCCGCAAAGTTCGAATGTTAGGAACTTCCCCCTCTCTCACATGATCTTCCCCTTGTCTTACAGGAACTTCTCCTTTTCTCCTATTATTTGCCATGCTATTCTCAAAAGAGCCTGCTACTAATCTAGGTGAAGATGGTTCAGACTGATTTACAGATCCTACAGATTCTTCTGGCAAATTTTGAAAGTGAGGATCGTCCTCAGACATAAAATAAAAATTTTTACACAATAACAAAAATTATATATCTTTACAAAAATGAAGGTCTTTTTATGTTTTACTTAAAAACACCTTTTTGGTTTCCCCGGCAACGGTGTGAAAAACTTGACTTGATCCAAAATGTGTACACCCAAGTGTAGGCGATCAAGTTGTAGTAATAATCTGGTTATGTCCAGATTCGAATCCACAGGGAACTATTGTTAGTGTTTTGAAGTAAGTAGTGACTGAGACCAAAAGTGATTGGAACCTTTAAGATTTAAAGTGATGATCTTTATGGATTTTTTCGGGATAGAATATAGGATTCTTTCCAAGAGGATTTTCTATACAAAATATAAGATTCTCTAAAATGTAAAAGTCACCCTTTAGCTCGAGGATCTGCACATGTAGTTAATCATTCGGTTGTTATACTTGTGCTTGGTAACTCAATTAACCCATGTGTCAACATGAAGTTAATCGAAAGATAAAGATGGATCGTGAGAATTAAGAGCATGATTCTGATGTCTTTGTAGATGTTTACAAGAATTGTCTATGCCCAGATTCAACCCATCTATAAATAAGCAAGCGTCGCTAGAAGGCATTCAACCATTACATTGGTATTCCATTCTTTAAATGAAGCACAATAATGGTGAAGATTGAAACGTAGTCATGAAGATCTAGCCAGGGTACTTGCCTAGAACAAATGGGTCTTTCTATACAAGAGTCATCTATGTAATAAAAAGAATCCACGGTTGTACAAAGTACCTTAGCTTTGCTAGATGCATCCAATCATTCAATATTCAGGTGAAATATAAAGCATTAAGCATACACAACACAAATATAACTTCCGAATGATTTATATATGTCCATCAACTCTTACTAAAGAGTGAATGAGGAACTACTCACTCTTTTTGGCTTTGGTAAAGCTAAAAAGGTGAGAGATACTCATTCCTCCAAGTAAAGGAGTTACAAAATAGAATACACTAAACACGGAACCGATCTTCGACGAAGAATAAGTGAATCAGGTTTCACCCTTTACGGCTTTGGTAAAGCTCTAGAAAAGTGGAATAGTTTCACTCCCATAAGGGAAGAAGGAAGCTCAAACAATGGAAATAAAAGAAAGTAATAATATAGTAAAAGAAAGCAATACTAAAGTAAAAGAAAGCAATAAATTAAAAGAAAGCAATAATAAAGTAAAATAAAGCAATAATATAGTAAAAGAAGCTAGTTATTTTTGGAGGGTTTTCCACAACCAAAGGATGATTTTTTACAAGCCCAAAGGGTCATATTTATAGGTAACAAGGGAGGGTAAAAATTCTTATTAGGAGGCTTTGAATTACACTTTGATCCCCTTTTGTTTTGAGCTTCGACAGTTGGCTCTCTTATAGTTTGTAGCTTTGACAGTTGACACCCCTTTAGTTTGCAGCTTAGACAGTTGGCTCCCCTATAGTTTGTAGCTTTGACGCAGTTGACTCCCCTTTAGTTTGTAGCTTTGACGCAGAAAAATCCTGAAAAAAGTAACAATTAAGACATTATCCCTAATTCACACACTAACCTTAATTTAACTTACTTTGACTCTTTTAACTTTGTTTAACTAAAACAATTGACCTATTAACTTAATTAAATTATGCATTAATTATGGATAATCACATCCCCCAACCTAAACATTACTAATCCCTAGTAATAAATAACAACATAACAAAATAAAATCATTTTCATAGATGACACGATTGCATTTAGCATATACAAAAAGCTGTTAAACCCCTAGGTGATCCTTAGTGGACGAGTTTTGTCTTGTGAAGGTTTCCAGTGAAGCTACCTTCAAACTACAGTTTAACAGATGTGTATATGTAAGATTTCTTGTCAGAATGAGTTAGCACCATGATCATTGAGACACACATCTCTTAATTTTGAATTATTTTTCAAACACTTCTCTGTCATTGGTACGTACTCTATGCAAAAATAAACACTTGTTACTTTGGTATTTTAAATTCTCAATGTAGTAAGAATAATCATTCTAGCGAAAAGAATTATTATATAACAAAAACTCTTCTTTACAACTTCTATGGATAGCTTTGATTTCATAATCCTCTCTTAGAAATTCCTCAGCAAAAATTCTCTCTAATTATAGTGACTTTTCTCTCAAAAGCATGTGATAACCGAGCCACAGGAAAATATATTTGAAATACCTTTGCTATCTAATTTTCTTGCACCCTCTTATAAATTAGTATGATACAGAAAAACATGAGAAAAAGAAAAGAAGATGGTGGCTAATGTTCAAAGAAAGAAAAGTCTGTGGAAACAACTGAAAAAAAAAAAGAGAAAGAAAAAAAAGAAAATGGCCAAGAAAGTGAAAAATGAGAAAAAGAATGAAAGAAAGAAAGACCATGTAGGTGAAGTTTCAAAAATCTAGAAAGAGTTGTGCTACATTACATAAAGAAAGGATAGATTTTGAATACCATTGACATCATTCCGTTAGCCACTGACCCCTAGCCACATTATTACCTATAAAAAGCCCAAATTGATCTCAACTCTAATGCATGTGTAGGTCATCAATCAAAAGTGTGGGGGTATGTTAAATAGTGTTACTGTATTTTTATCAATATTCTTCCATGAGATTATGTCAAACCTGATTAGTCTGTTTCCTTGGATTTCACTCCCGTAATTGTTGAGCATGTGAATTTAAAATTAACCTTCTTCTGATCACATGCTTTTGAGAGAAAAGTCACTATAATCAGAGAGAATTTTGTTGAGAGATTTCTAAGAGAGGATTGTGAAATCAAAGCTATCCATGGAAGGTTGTAACGAAGAGTTTTTGTAATATAATAATTCTTGTATGTAGAATGATTATTCTTACTACATAGAGAATTTCAAAAAACATTGTAACAAGTGTTTATTTTTGCATAGAGTACGTACCAATGACAAAGAAGTGTTTGCGAAACAATTCGAAATTAAAGGATTTGTGTCTCAACGATCATGGTGCTAACTCATTATGACAAGAAATCTTACATATATACATCTGTTAAACTGGAGTTTGTAGATAGCTTCACTGAAAATCTTCACGACACAAAACTCGTCCACTAAGGATTACCTAGGGGTTTAACAGCCTGTTGCATATGCTAAATACAATTGTGTCATCTATGAAAGTGATTTTATTTTATTATGTTGTTATTTATTATTAGGGACTAATAATGTTTAGGTTAGGGGGTGTGATTAACCCTAATTAATGCATAATTTAATTAAACTAATAGGTCAATTGTGTTAATTAAACAAAATTAAAAGAGTCAAAGTAAGTCAAATTAGGGTTAGTGTGTCAATTAGGGATAATGCATTAATTATTGTTCTTTTTAGGATTTTTCTGCGTCAAAGCTACAAACTACAGGAGACCTAATTGTCAAAGCTGCAAATTAAAGGGGAGCCGACTGCATCAAAGCTATAAACTATATAGGGGGTCAACTGTCAAAGCTACAAATTAAAGGTATGCCAACTGTCAAAGCTACAAACTATAAGGGAGCCAACTGTCAAAGCTTAAAATAAAAGGGGATCAAATTGTAATTCAAAGACTCCTAATAAGATTTTTTACGCTCCCTTGTTGCCTATAAATACCACCCTTTGGGCTTGTAAAAAATCATCTTTTGGTTATGGCAAACCCTCCAAAAGTTACTACCTTTCTTTTATTGTATTATTACTTTTACTTTATTATTGCTTTCTTTTAATGTACTGTTTTATTTTATTTTAGTATTGCTTTGTTTTACTGCATTATTGCTTTATTTTACTTAATTGTACTAGTTAAACAAAGTTAAAAGAGTCAAAGTAAGTCAAATTAGGGTTAGTGTTTGAATAAGGGATAATGCATTAATTGTTGTTCTTTTCACGATTTTTCTGTGTCAAAGCTACAAACTAAAGGGGAGACAACTGCATCAAAGCTACAAATTATAGAGGAGCCAACTGTCAAAGCTACAAATTAAAGGGGTGTCAACTATCAAAGCTAGAAACTATAAGGGAGCCAACTGTCAAAGCTCAAAACAAAAAGGGATCAAAGTGTAATTCAAAGCCTCCTAACAAGACTTTTTACCTTCCCTTGTTGCCTATAAATACCACCCCTAGGGCTTGTAAAAAAATCATATTTTGGTTGTGAAAAACCTTTCAAAAGTATTATTGCTTTCTTTTACTGTATTATTGCTTTTCTTTTAATTCCATTGTTTGAGTTTCTTTCTTCCCTTAGAGGAGTGAAATTCTTTCACTTTTCTAGAGCATTACCAAAGCCATGAAGGGTGAAATGTGATTCACTCATTCTTCATCGAAGATCGGCTCATTGTTTAGTGTAATTTATTTTGTAACTCCTCTACTTTGAGGGATGAACATCACTCACTTTTTTAGCTTTACCAATGCCATGAAGAGTGAGTAGTTCCTCATTCACTCTTTAGTAAGAGGTGATTGATATGTATAAATCGTTCAGAAGTTATATTTGTTTATGCTTAATGCTTTATATTTCACTTGTTTATTGAATGATTGGATGCATCTGGCAAAGCTATGATACTTTGTACAACTGTGGATGCTTTCTATGACATTGATGACTCTTGCATAGATAGACCCATTGGTTCTAGGCAAGTACCCCAGCTAGATCTTCCTGATTATATTTCAATCTTCATCAATATTGTGTTTCATTTAAAGAATGGAATACCAACATAATGGTTGGATGCCTTGTAGAGACACTTGCTTGTTTGTAGACGGGTTGAGTCTCGGCATGAATAATTCTTTTAAACCTCTACAAAGACATCGGAATCATGCTCTTAATTATCACAATCCATCTTTATCTTCCAATTAACTTCATGTTGACTTAGGGGTTAATTGAGTTACCAAGCACAAGTATAACAACCAGATGATTAACTACATATCCAGATCCTTGAGCTAAATGGTGACTTTTACATTTGAGAGAATCTTATATTTTGTTTAGAAAATCCTCTTGGAAAAAATCCTATATACTGTCCAGGAAAAATCCATAAAGATCATCACTTTAAATGTCAAGGGTTCCAATCACTTAGGTCTCTGACACTACTTACTTCAAACACACCAACAATAGTTCCTTGTGGATTCGAGTCCGGACTTAACTGGATTATTACTACAACTTGACCACTTGCACTTGGGTGTACACATTTCAGATCAAGTCAAGTTTTTGGGGCCGTTGCCAGGGATCCATAAAAGGTGTTTTTAAGTAAAAAGTAAAAAGACCTTCATTTTTGTATAGATATATTGTTATTGTGTACAAATTTTTATTTTATGTCTGAGTACGATCCTCACTTTCAAAATTTGCCAGAAGAATCTGTAGGATCTGTAAATCAATCTGAACCATCTTCACCCAGATCAGTAGCAAGCTCTTTTGAGAATAACATGGAAAATAATAGGAGAGAAGAAGAAGTTCCTATAAGACAAGGGGAAGATCATGTGAGAGAGAAGGAAGTTCCTAACATCCGAACTCTACGGGATTATTTGCATCCCAGAAGAAATAGTGTCCCTTCTTGTTTTATCTTTCTTGCAAATACGCCCTTTTTTACTTTAAGGACGGGGACAGTTCAACTACTGCCTTTGTTTCATGGACTCAAATCAAAAAATCCATATCTGCACATAAAAGATTTTGAGGAAGTATGTGGAACATTTCAAGACAATTCTGAGCTGGCCAAGTTCAAACTCTTTCCTTTTTCTTTAAAAGGTAAAGCTAAACAATGGCTAAATTCTTTAAAAACCCTTTCAATACCTAACTGACATGCATTACAGAATGAATTTCTTAGAAAGTTCTTTCCTCTACACCACACCAATGCACTCAAAAGGCAAATCATGAATTTTTTAGTTAAAGGAGAGACCTTTTACCAAAGTTGAGAGAGATTCAAGGATCTTCTCCAGTCCTGCCCACACTATGCTTTTTAGAATTGGATTTTGGTAGGATTTTTCTATGAGTCCTTTCCCACTAGACTACGTCAGTTTGTTGAAATGATGGCTCAAGGACAATTCATGAGAAAAAGTCCGGAGGTGGCATTCAATTTTTTTGACACCATATCTGACAATTCTCAGAGGTGGGGCTCAGCCTCTCCTATCACTGTTAAAGCTATACCATCTACTTCCAAAGGGGGTAAGTATGCCTTGAGAGATGATTATGACTTAAGAGTGAATATGACTACCTTGTTTCGAAAGCTGGAAGCTCTATAGATAAAAAGGTGCATCAAGTTCATGTTGGCCCTCCCACAGAACAAGTGTGTGGGATTTGTGCTTTGATGGGATACCCTACTGGGGAGTATCCTACCATTCCAGCATTCAAAGAGGCCTTGTTGCAACAAAAAAAATGCAATTTTTAACTTCAACAAGCCTTACTCCAACCCATATTTTGAAACATACAATCCAGGGTGGTGGAATCACCCGAACTTTAGTTGGAGGAACGCACAACAAACTCCCATGAACCTACAACAAGGTTCACAATCACCACCTCAAGGACCTCCCGCATGTCAACCATACCAACCACCACAAAAGAGGACCCTTGAGGACACACTGAATCAGTTCATACAGAGCTAAATGAACTACAATAATAGTTCTACTCAGGCTTTTACTGATTTCAAAACCCAGACCACCTAGTCTTTCGAGGATGTTAAAAGCCATATCCAAATATTGACCCAATCCATGACCACACATGAGAAAGGCAAGTTTCTTGCTCAACCAAAACAACCACAAGATCAATTTCATGTAGAAAATTCTTTAATCATGGAAACCCCACAAGACCAAGCTCAAGCTGTCACTACACTAAGAAATGGCAAGGTGATTGACAAAACCATCTGAGACAATTTAATTCCAAATTCGAAACCTAAGTCAATGAACCAGTAGAGCCTGAATCTATGATTGAAAAAATGCTTAAAATTGTGATTGAAAAGGAACCAGAACCATCAAAGGAAAAAGAACCTTCGTGTCCTATTCCTGCTCTTTTTTCTCATAGACTCAAAACAGTATAGAAGTTGAATAACCAGCCAGAAATTTATGAGCATTTTAAGCAAATAAAAATCAACATCTCACTTCTGGACGCAATCAAACAGGTTCCATCTTATGCCAAGTTTCTGAAAGACTTGTGCACAGTCAAGATAAGCCAAAATGTTCAAAAAAAAGTCTTCTTAACAGAACAAGCTAGTACCTTACTTCAACAAAGAACCCCTCCAAAATACAAGGATCTGGGGTGTCCGATTGTGGCATGTGTTATTGGAAACTTCAGGATAGAACAAACACTGTTAGATCTTGGAGCTAGCATCAATTTGCTACCTTTCTCTATCTACCAGTAGTTGGGTCTAGGTGAACTCAAACCCACGTATGTCACACTCCAGTTGGCAGATAGATCTGTCAAAATTCCTAGGGGCATTGTTGAAGATGTGCTTGTCCAAGTGGATAACTTTGTCTTCCCTGTTGACTTCATTGTTCTAGATACTCAACCAGCAATGCCTTCAGAGAACCAAATTCCTGTTATTCTTGGTCGACCCTTCCTTGCAACTTCAAATACACTAATCAATTGCAAGAATAGAGTCATGAAATTAACTTTTGGGAATATGACTGTTGAGCTGAATATTTTCAATATTGCCAAGCACCCAAGAGAGGACAAGGAAGAAAGAGAAATAAACTCCATTGAATCTTTGATGCAGGAACATCTGAATGACACATTCTATAAAAACCCTACTCTGAGTTGACAAATGATTGCCCTACCCTCACTATTGGGACATGGGCACCCAAATTCGAAGAAATCTTACCAAGTGGCACAAAGCCACTCTCATCAAGTGTTTGACTACCAAAGCCTGAATTGAAATGTCTCCCATCTGACCTCAAATACGCATTCTTAGGAGAGGACGAGTCATGCCTAGTGGTAATTTCATCTAAGCTTACAGACTTACAAGAGTCTAAACTTATTGAAGTTCTTAGAAGCCATAAAAGCACCATTAGGTGGACCATTGCTGACTTGAAAGGTATAAGCCCGTTAATCTGCAATCATTCTATATACCTTGAAGAAGATTCAAAAATCTCTCGTCAAATGCAGTGATGACTGAACCCTCACATGAAGGCAGTTGTGAGAATGGAGGTACTCAAGCTATTAGATGTAGGAATAATTTTTTCCATCTCTTGTAGCAAATGGGTTAGTCCAACCCAAGTTGTGCCAAAGAAGTCTGGGGTTGCAGTGGTAAAAAATGATACAAATAAACTAGTACCAACTTGAGTTATCACATGATGACAGATGTGTATAGACTATTGAAAACTCAATTTGGTAACTAGAAAAGACCCTTTTTCTCTTCCCTTTCTTGATCAAGTCTTAGAGAGAATTGCAGGGCATGAATTCTACTATTTCCTGGATGGGTATTCTGGGTATAATTAAATCAAGATAGCACTAACTGACCAGGAGAAAAAAATATACACTTACCCATTTGGCACCTTTGCATTCAAAAGGATGACGTTTGGACTTTTTAATGCTCCTACAACATTCCAAAGGTGCATGCTAAGTCTGTTTAGTGACATGATTGAGAAATTTTTGGAAGTGTTCATGGATGACTTCTCTGTTTATGGTGACTCATTTGAATTGTGTCTTAACTAACTTGGAAAAGGTGTTGATAAGATGTAAAGAAGCTAATCTAGTACTCAATTAGGAGAAATGTCATTTCATGGTAACACAAGGCATTGTCTTAGGTCACATTGTATCGTTTGAAGATATGAAAGTTGACAAGGCAAAAATAGATTTGATTGAAAATTTGCCTGCTCCCAAGACTATTAAGCATGTCCGATCATTTCTAGAACATGCAGGGTTCTACAAGAGATTCGTAAAAGACTTTAGTACCATAGCTAAACCCATGTGTCATCTCTTGAGTCAGGACGTAATTTTTGTGTGGTGTGAAGCATGTTAGAAAGCTTTTGACAAGCTTAAAGGCATGTTAATTTCTACCCGAATAATGCAACCCTCTGACTGAGCCTTACCCTTTGAACTGATGTGTGATGCAAATGATTATATTGTAGGTGTTGTGATGGAGCAAAGAAAGGGTAAGAAACCCTATATAATTTACTATGCAAACTAGACTGTGAATGATGCTCAAATGAGGTACTCTACAACTGAAAAAGAATTGCTTACTGTAGTTTTTGCTCTGAAAACATTTTGCTCTTATCTTGTTGGTTCATCTGTTATTATATTCATTGACCATGTGGCACTGAAATTTTTGCTGACAAAGAAGGATGCCAAGCCATGACTCTTAAGATGGATACTCTTGTTACAAGATTTTGATTTGATCATTAAGGACAAAAAAGGTGTTGAGAATGTGGTTGCAGACCATCTGTCTAGGTTAACGTATGAATTTCAGGAGGAGGGGTTACCAATCAATGAGACTTTTCTCGATGAACAATTGTTCACCATTAAGGAAACGCCATGGTACGCTGATATTGCTAACTTCCTTGCTACTGGTATGCTCCTCGTTCTTTTACAATGATAGACAAAAAGAAATTTCTGAGTGAGGTTTGTAACTTCTTTTGGGAGGATCCATATGTGTTCAAGTACTGTAAGGATCAAATCATAAGGCATTGCGTCCCCGCTTATGAGAGCAGACAAGTAATATCATTTTGTCATTCTAAAGCATGTGGTGACCATATCTCATCAAGGAAAATTGCTACTAAAATCTTGTAGTGTGGATTTTATTGGCCCACACTTTTCAAAGATATTCATGTCTTTTTTCTAACATGTGATAGATGTCAAAAGTTGAAAAGCATTTATAAAAGAAATATGATGCCCTTAAATCCCATCCTGGTGATTGAAATTTTTGACTGTTTGGACATTGATTTTATGGGACCATTTCCCTCCTCCTTTGGCTATCTATACATTTTAGTGGTCATAGACTATGTGTCCAAATGAGTTGAAGTAATTTCATGCCGGAATAATGATCACCAAAAAGTGATCAAATTTTTAAAAGAAAATATTGTCCCAATTTGGAATTCCAAAATCCATCATAAGAAATGGGAGTGCTCATTTTTGCAATCGTCCTTTCTGAAATTTGATGAAAAAAATACTTGATTTTTCACAAAATTGTAACCCCTTATCATCCACAGACTAGTGGACCGGCTGAATTAGCTAATCGAGAGATCAAACTAATTTTAGAAAAAACGGCAAACCCAGACCATAAAAATTGGTCGTCAAGACTAACTGGTGCACTCTGGGCATATTGTACTACTTTTAAAACAATTTTAGACATGTCACCTTATCGATTAATCTATGACAAGTCTTGTCACCTACCTGTGGAACTGGAACATAGAGCATACTGGGTCATTAAAGCAATGAACTTTGACCTGGACAAGATCGGACTAGCAAGAAAACTTCAGATTAACGAATTGGAGGAATTGATTTATGAGGCATATGACAATGCAAAAATTGCAAAGGAAATGATAAAAATCTTTCATGACAAAAACATAGTAAGAAAATCCTTTGCCCCTTCCCAAAAAGTCCTATTGTTTAATTCAAGGCTCCGCCTATTTCTTGGTAAGTTGTGGTCAAGGTAGATTGGGCCTTACATCATCAAAAAAGTATTTGGACATGGAGTAGTAGAAGTGAAAAACTCATTGAACGATAATATCTTTATTGTCAATGGTCAGCGGTTGAAAGCATTTTTGGAAGACTTTGTTAAAGATGTGAAAACCATTCTTTTAATGGATCCAGAATATTCCTACGAGATTCACGCCTGCCGACAGAAAAAAGGGTCGGGTCAGGAAATGTCCAACCCAGCCCGACCTGCTGGGACGCCTTTAAAAGGCCTCCACCCCTATTCCTCTTTTCCCATCCGCCGCTGTCCCTATCCCCTTTTTCTTTTTTTTTTCTTCCTCTTCCTCTTCTTCTTCTTCTTCTTATCCTTCTTCTTCTTCTTCTTCTTCTTCTTTGTTTTCTTCTCTGTTCTCTCCACATCGATTCACTGTCTGCAACTCCATGGACTAGGTCCTTTGTTTCATGATTTTCATTTTATGTCTATATTTGTACATGACTCTTCTTCTTCTATATGCACTTATAGAGAAGGGTTTCCAGTCTAGCCAAAACCCTTATTTGAAGAATGATGATTAAATTGTGTATTTTCTTTGTAGGCTTTGGTAGATGAACGGATCTCTACTTCTCAAACCCTAACTCCATTTTGCGGTTATTGGTAAATTCAAAACATTTGAGACAATGTTCAGTGTAGGTTGGGGGGCTGTGATCTACAATTCCAGTTTCGTATTTGTAATTCTAGTTTTGTATCTGAACAGTTCTGCAATGTTTTTTTTAAATTTTTTCTATTTATTTTTATTCTGAATTGCGTATTTTTACAGTATTTTTGCTTATATTTCATGATCATGTTGAATGCAGCTTTAATCGTTTTTTTGACTGACAGACGTTAAAGAACCACATAGGGTGTCTTTAGATTATTAAGCATGGATAGTAAAATTTTTTGGTTCAGTTTAGGTATTTTACACACTTTTCCATCTGATGTGCATGCTATGATAATGAGAAAGGCAAGAGTTGTGAGAAAAATTAAAATCCAAAACTATTGTGTGGCAGAAGCACTTAGGGGTTTAACGGTTTGTAACATATGCTAAATGCAATCGTATCATCTATGAAAGTGATTTTATTTTATTATGTTGTTATTTATTATTAGAGACTAGTAATGTTTAGGTTGGGGGGTGGGATTAACCCTAATTAAGTCTATTAAAATTGTGTTGTTGCTTTGCTTGCATCTGTGCCATTAACGATTGAGATGCTTTGCCCCCTTGCGATTTGTTCGAATTGCATGTAATCTCCTTGCCCTTCTGAAGTGTGTAAGAGGGTCTATGGGTTTATTTGCTGAAATTAATAAGTCAGAATAACATCTCTCTATTTGTTTTGTACAATGCAATTGCAATTGATTATGCAGTATGGCTTGCGGATCAGGCTGTTTTGACTGGGCAGTCGATCTGTGGATTATTCTGTGGATTTGTCTACTAGTGCTTTTGCCTTGGAAGATAGTGTTGATTTGTTTGAAATTCATTGGAAGGAGAAGGTTGGCTTTGATAAAACTTCTGGACTGGAACACTGCTTTATATAGTCTTGTTGAGAGTTCTTGTTAAGTCTTTTATTTTGAAAGGCATCTGTGCGTTGATTTTATTTTGTTGTTTTGTAAGGAGGCTACTGGTATCTTTGCATGTTTTGGTATCTTCGGTCTATGTTGAATTTGCATGTTTTGGTTGATGATAATGGCTAATGCATTTTTGCTTGGGTAGTGTTGATTTGTTTGCATTTTTGGAAGAAGAAGGGCAGCTGTAATGAAGTCTCTGGACTGATTGATGGTTGCAGGCAGAATGGTTTTTGCCGCAAGTTTTTTTTTTGAGATTTTACTTGAAAAGGCGCCTGTGCCTTAGTTTTGTTTGGTTTTTTTTTTTGGGAGGCTATTGTACCTTAGTTGCTTTTTGTAATTTTTCTGTTTTATAAATAAATAAAATTTCTTTTAAAAAAAAAGAATTTGCATGTTTTGGAATCTTCGGTCTACTGGATGCCTTTTTGTTGCTTCTTGTAATATCTTGTTTGTAAGTAAATAAAATTTCCTTTTGCCAAAAAGAAAAAAGTGAAAATCCAATGAGCTAGATTTTATTATAAAAAAATATATTAATTATCATTACCAACGTTTATTTAAATGCCAGGATCCAGTTGCTTATAAATAATGATTACTGACATTTAAATAAACGCCGTAAAATAGCTCTGGTAATCAAAATTTTACAATGAAGAAGTCGATTAAATAAGCGGCGCTTAAGCATTTAGCAAACGTCACTTTAGTTTTTGTGGTATTTAATTATACGCGGGTAATTTTTCCGACGGAGGTTTCGACGACATTAATAACAAACGTCAATAATAATATATTGCGGCGTTTATTTACATTTTAACGGCATTTATTAAACGCCGGTAGTAGTTTTTTTACAATAATAGAACTGGTCCGACCAGGCAGCTAGAACCCAGAAATGGTACTAAACTCAGGATAAATATGACAAGTGATAACGCTAGGCTGTCTTAAAAAAAATTAAAAATAAGAACTAAATGATATGGCGTTCATGTGTTAGCACGATCTAAGCGATGTGAAAGTGCTAACTAAACACTGCTTTAATTTGGCGCTTGATTATTAGATCAAAATTTGGAAATTGGTTTAATTTTGAATGGCGCTTGTCTTAACTTTCGGTCCTCAACAAGCACTGCATCATTTAATCCAATATTTTAGGCCTTCATAGAATTACCCTGTGGCACCAATGTGACCAAATGTGTGCTTATGGTATCAACCTCGAGGGCCAATTATCCTCAAAGCACCTTCTTGCTCCTTGACCAGCATATTTCAAACACAGTTTAATTTATTGTAATAAGAAGCTGAACACGGAAATAACCATACCAAGTTGATATGTAGGAAAGCTGCCGTAATGCACAAGAACTGCTGCTTTTTTCATAAACTGCTCTAATATTGAATTGTTGCTATTTGGATTTAATTTGTTAGATTTAGTTTGTTTACATAATCTACTTATATCAGTGGACCTGAAGTCACTTGTCAATCCATTAATGGACTAGTCAACAAATTAAATCACTTTAAAGCACGTTACAAGACAATGTTTTACATCCTATATGAAAATGCAAAACCATTTGTAATTAAACAATTAAAAATCTCATTCCATATGAAAACCCCTTAAAAATTCAAGCTAAAATAATTTTAATAGAGTTTTCAGTGCGAACACAATGTTCTCCATTCATATCTTTGTAACTCATGTTTTTTGTAGTTTATACTCTTTTTTTGCATGGCTTTGAGTTATTTTCAATATAAACAAAAATAGCAAAAAAAGAAATAATAGAACCAAAATGAATCAAGCATATAATTTATGATGAACAATTTTTGTATAGAAAGAATAAATATCTTTAAAGCACGTTGCAAGACAATGTTTTACATCCTAAAGTTTAGTAATTAGTGATAGGCGAAGCTATAAACATTCCTCATCTAAAGTAGAGAAAAAAAATTATGAATCTAAACCTATAGAAATAAAGCATGTTTCTTTGTATATATAAATAATGTCAACACATAACTTCATCGATGATTAACCTCTTGTTTAGTGACTCTAAGCATGTAAATGCTCCAACTCCATTCTGACTGCTTTCCCACGGTTAACAATAAGATCCAAAAAGTACATTTTTAAAGAAACTAATTTTCACTCCCAAAAGTTTCTGCTAACATTAAGGTACATCATAGGATTTAAATTATGACCAATGGGAACTTGAATATAGATGGAGAATAAATCTCATGTGTATTTCATAATTTTAATAATCTATTTGAATGATTACAATAATTTACTATAAGGTTTATGAGATATTGCTAGTTTTATGTATGTAATTGGTCGTATCATACAATTTCTTTCTTGAACACCTTCTTCATAAAAAAATATTGCTAATGCAGGACGGCCTTTGCTTTTCAAAAGTAAAGCACAATTTGTAAGTCGTAAGGAATATATTAGTGCAGAAGCCTTGTAAAAAAATTAAAAATAGATCATCACATCCATATTGACAATTTTCTTAAAAAGAAAGTGCTATTGTCACAAAAAATAAATAAAAAACTACATGTTGTTAGGAAAAAAAAATCAGCAGGCTTAATTAATAACTCGATCACGCTAGGATCACTTACAACAACCGAAAAAATGGTTAAATAGATGCAACAAAAAGTTGAGAGGATTGTCCAACCACATTTTTTTCCCAATATAAATGAGGCGGGTATATGGAGACTCTAAAAATTCTATGGAAGGAGTATTGGAACGGTTCATCTTCAATTCATAACTGATGCATAGATTCATTAAATATTTAATGTTAGATACACAATGTTAGGCATAGTTTCCATACTGCATAATTTCAGTTCGAGTACCTAAAAAATTATATTTACTTAATAATAGTAATCAAAGATAGAAATGGAATTTTGTTGGAATAATAATGAGAAAGTGGACTTTACAGTTGGGAAATAAAAAGTTTTTTAAGGTAAAGAAAATGAAAGGACATTGACGATTTGATTGGCTTTATGATAATAATCAAGCGTAAAATAAAAAATCAAAAGTTTTGATGAATAATTAACATTTTATAGTAGTATAATAATAAATATGAATTTAAATATAAATATAATTTTATTAAAAAGGTAATGGGTGGTAAGAAGATAAAGAAAGACATGAAAATGTCATTTAATAAATAAATATATTCTATAATGAACAATATTTATGTTATTCTTATTTAGGTGCATTGTATTTTTGATATTCAAGCAATACTAGAGGGTAAAAGAGTGAAACAAAAACTTTTTCATTATGTGTACATTTAGAAGTAGTATATAAACATAGATATAGATTACAAATCGAAGGAGTATACTCGTAAGTTTAACTACTAATTCAAAAGTTAATGTTCCGAAAGAACATGGTTCATTATTTGCCTTTTTGTAAGTTATGTTTATGGGTTTACTTTATCTAATATTAATTTCTAAAGACTTAAAATGAATGTGAGTGAAACAACCACTAATATATCACGAGTGATCTATGTTAAAGAGAAAAAGGATCCAAATCCATAAGCCAATATAACCAACATTTAGAAATTGAGAAAGCGAACTGGAAGCCGAGGTTTGGCAACGCCCGCAAGTGGCACTTTCCTAAGCATTGCGAATCCAACAAATTCTTCCATATTCAGTTCGCCGGGCCTCGTCTTCTCTGGCAACGTACAATTGAATCCATGCAACAGATTCACCAGATTTAGTAGAATCGTGTTTGATAAATAGGGAAATAGCATGTGTTCGTAATGCCGGACTAAGAAGCTCGGCATAGCTCCAACTCGGCGCCTAAACACTCCCCCGCACCTGGAGCCAAGGGCGGATTCAGCAGATATAGTATATTGTGTTTGATAAATAGGGAAATAGCACGTGCTCGGAATGCCGGGTTAAGAAGCTCGGCATAGCTCCAGCTCGACGCCTAACCACTCCCTAGCCCCCGGAGCCATGGGCAGCCCAAAACAAATTGAGGCCCTAGACGAAATTCTTGGATGAGGCCCCATAATATTTTGATGATAATATATGATATTATTTATATAGTTATTTAGATATCAAAATTTATTTGTTTAAAATTTATTGTTTTACTATACGAGCTGAAAAATTGCTATTTGAACTTTCATATTTAATATTCTTTTTACATATAATTTTAACTAATAACATTCATTCAATTCAAGGTATTATAGTTGGTATAATAGGAAGTAAACGGTTTATCAAATTTTTGTTTGTCTAATTATTGACAATAAAAAACTTATGAATAATAAATTTCAAGTCTCATATCTGACACTCAATTAATTTTTATGTTGTCACTGTGAATGAAAAGAAGTTCTCAACAAACTCAATTTAGATTTAAACTAATTTAACTTATCAAAAGACTATCAAATAATAGAATAACCAACAAATAAATAATTTGATTTAATTAAACATTGATCTAAAAATTTTGGTTGGGTCCTAAATATAAAATTAGACTTAATTGAACATAAATTAACATGCCTAAATATAAATTTTGGTTTAATTATATTTGAATCTAAAATTTTTTGGGCCCTAAAAATTTGGGGGTCCTAGGCGAAGGTTTCAGTTGCCTATGCATTGGGCCAGCTTTGCTTGGAGCTCGACAGGACTCTAATCTTGAGGCACCTATACTAGTTTGACTCAACTGTCACTTCCACTTAGCCTGCTAAGATTAGGTCAAGTAAGCAAAATAACTAATTCAACTAAAGTAGGCGGAGCAAGATCCACTAATGGCCTAACCACATGGCCTATAAAAGGGTAGCTACGCAAGAGATCAAGTAAGTGACAATAGCTAAACCTAAAGTTCCTTTCAATCCTCAGGATCTCTTCGACTGACTTTATCATTGAAGGTTCAATCTTCGGAACCCCTCTGGCCTCCGACTCATCTTTGTAAGATACTGGAGGATTGTTCTAACTCTCTGATTAGCTTTGAAGCTTAGTGAATATTCCGAACTATCATCAGTTGGCACCGTATGTGGGAAATGAAAAGTTTTCCAAACATATTTGTTCAAGAGATTTTAGATCCAGTGGTGAACAAAAGGTCAAAGGGTAAAGAAGCTAGAGAAGACTGTGGAAGAACTAATTCGTCAAAACCACTAAATCCTTCAGCTCCTCATCAACCAACATCATCCGGAGAAGGTTTTGTCCCAGATCTAGGAGCACAGAGATAACAACCATGGAAATGAAGAGTAGAGCAAAAACGAAGTTAATCCGGCCACAGATCAATGACCAATGGGAACAAAATTTCTCAGAGGTCAATGAAAAGCTAGGTAATGTTTTAACTGTTATGAAAGCTCGGGTTCTGCAAGCTGTAGAAGCTTTGGTGAAACAAATTGAGTACCTCACCAAGAAAGGCTCAAAATGACAAGCATAGAGAGTTTTGATGGATAAAGGACCCACTCGACCACTTGGAGACCTATCGGTCCTTTATGATGCTCCACAGTGTCCCAGATCAGATTATGTGCAGGGCCTTTGCAACCACCTTGAATGAAATAGCAAGGCACTAGTTTAACAAACTCAAGTCCAACTTTATTAACTCTTTCAGAAAGCTAAGTACGCCCTTCATCTTTCATTTCATTGGTGGTCGAGGCCATAAGAAAACCCCCCACTTATCTTCTCACATAAAACAAACCAAGCATGAAACACTCAGGAGCTTTGCTGGCCTGATTACTATATGGTCATTACAAATTGACAATTTCGTTGATAAGGTGGCTCTAACTTCTTTTATAGGAGGCCTTCAATCATCCCAATTTCTATTTACGTTTTTAGGGGATCCACCCCAGAATATGACTGAGTCTTGTTGAGAGCTCAAAGCTACATGAATGCTGAGGATACTCTATTAGCACGGAGAAACTAGGAGGGGAGGCATGAGAAGAAGAAAAGGTGTGACCAACCAAGCAAGAATATAAGGCCAAATGGCCCAAAGAAAAGATCCAAGCGAACAAACTCAAAGGTATCCAGGATGACAAGGTCCTAAAGTGGCCAGGAAAAATGCGAACTCACCCAAGCAAGAGATCAAAAGACAAATACTGTAGGTTCTATAGGGAACATGGCCACAACACTAAGGACTACTAGGTCCTCAAGGATCAAATAGAAGACCTCATCTAGAAAGTCCATCTACGAAGGTATGTAGAGCACAAACGCTAGGAAAAGACAGAAACACAACCAAATCAGGAGGAAGCAATGCACCAACAACCCATTGGAGAAGTTCATGTAATCTTCGAAGGGTTCGTAGGGGCAGAGAAAGTAGCTTTGCAAGATAGACGCATGCTCAGAAAGTAAAATTCGAGTAAGAAATTTCCTTAGAGAACCTAGGGAATAAGACTCGGATAACCCACCAATTTCCTTTTTGATGAAGATTTAAATGAAATTCTGCATTCTCATTATAATCCATTGGTTGTGACCTTGAATATTTCTAATTACTCAGTAAGAAGGGTCATGATAGACAGTGGGAGCTCAACCGACATTATCTTCACAAATGCCTTCGACAAGTTAAACATCAGTAGGGAGAAGCTAGTGCTTTTCACTGGCCCATTCATTGGATTCTTAGGAGGAAAAAACATACTATTTAGGGCAATAGTTATTCCAATGATGGCTATAAAAGCACCCCACCAAACTACCATAATGACCAACTTCTTGGTCTTATGCTGCTCCTCAACCTACAATGTAATTCTAGGTTGACCAAGCTTTAATTCAGTGAAGGAAGTACACTCAAAGTACCACCTTTTTCTATGTTTCCTGACTAAGACAAGAATAGGTGAGGTAATAGGTGATCAAGTGGTAGCCAGAGAGTGCTATGTAGCTTCCATGCGAGTAAAGTAACACTGGGAGGCCTAGTAGATAGAATGTCTAGACCATAGAGGAGATGTAGATGATGGAGAGTGGCCCTAGGAAATTGAGATCTCAAACCATTCAAATTGGTGAATAGCTAGGGCTGGTCATCTATGTGGGGAATATGCTAGGAAAGACTCTTAAAACCTAGTCGTAGAGTTCTTGGGTATGAACACGGACATCTTTGCTTGGAAACAGTTGGATATGATAAGAATTGATCCAACTATTATGGTGCATCAGTTGAATGTCAATCCAACCTTCAAGCTTGTTCACTAGAAGTTATGAAGCTTTGCTCTAGAACAGAATAGATCAACCAAGGAATAAGTACTTAAGTTTCTTGGTGCCAGCTTGATAAGGGAAGTATAGAATCTAGAGTGGTTGGCAAACATGGTGTTGGTAAAAAAAATAAGTGGGGAATTGAAAATATGTGTGTATTTCATAGACCTAAATAAGGCATATCCAAAGGATTGTTTCCTATTGCCCAGGATTGATATTCTAGTTGATGCCACAACGGGTTACGAGATATTAACCTTCATGGATGCCTTTTCGGGCTACAACCAGATCATGATGGATGAGCTTGATTAATAAAAAGCCTTCTTCATCACAGAAGATGGGACTTACTGGTACATGGTTATGTCATTTGGTCTAAAGAATGTAGGGGTAATATACCAAAGATTAGTTGACCAAATGTTCAGGGCACTAATTGGGAGCTCTATGTGGACGAAATGATCCTCAAAAGTGTTCAAGCAGCCTGCCAAGCACATAGAACATCTAAGAGGAGCTTTCGACATTCTTTGAAGATTCAACATGAAACTCAACCTCGCCAAGTGTGCTTTCGGGGTCTCCTTAGGGAAGTTTATGGTGAATCAAGGAGAATTGAGGCTAACCCCAAGAAGACCCAAGCACTGCTAGGTATGAGGCCCCTCGAGACATCATGGAGGTCCAAGTGCTCATAAGAAGAGTGGCAACATTAAACAGGTTTATATCCCGGGCTAGTGAAAAATGCCTCCTCTTTCTCAAAACATTGAGGAGGCTTTTCAGTGGAGCCCAAAATGTTAGGATTCCTAAGGCTCAAAGAGTATTAGCAAGCACCACTTCTTTCAGACCTCAAGAGGCTACATGTGTAGGTTTAGTGTGCTAAAGGAAAAGAGTCTAGCATCTATTTTACTATGTGAGCCGAACACTAAGAGGGGTAGATTCTAGATACCCAACAATGGAGAAAATTTCTTTTACAATGATAACAATCTTTAGGAAGCTAAGGCCTTACTTTCAAACTCATACGACTGAGCTGATAACAGATGTCCCCCTGGGGTAGATCCTCTAGAAACCAAATTTGTGCGGATGGCTAGCCAAGTGGTCTATTGGGCTCGATGAGTATGATGCGCAATACACTCTGTGGACTGCCATGAAAGGACAAGTAGTAGTTGATTTAATTATAGAATTTTCAAATGAAATGGAGGAACCCCTTAAAGTTGATACCCAAATGACTAGTTAGAAGATATATGTAGACAGATCCTCCAATTCATCTGATGGAGGAGCTGGCCTTATACTCATCTCGCCAGAGGAAGTAAAGATTGAGAAATCTCAAGTTTCACGTTGATCGATATGAGAAAGAAGCGCTCAAGCATGTGAAGAAAGCCCCCATCTTAAACAACAAGCACCTTTCTTGGGTTGGTGCTTGTTTCCACTCATTGAAGATTCTATATACAAAAGAAGGCCAATGGGGGATACTCAAATTGCTCTCACTAACACCATCTACGAGAAGGCGAAGTTGCTTTTTTTTCCAACCGCCATATGGTTCGCCTTAAAGAAAAAATGGTTTGAAACAACGAGGTAGAGTATCAGGCCCTTGTTGTAGGTCTAATGTAGCCAAGTCACTTGAGGTAAAACACTTACATACTTATAGTGAATCTCAACTAGAAGTAAGACAAATGCGAGGGAGTATGGGGCCAGGGAGCCTCAAATGAGCTCTTACTTAAGTATGGTAAAGACACTGCTACAAAAGTTTGGGTACTTTGAGGTTAGTCAGATACCCTGGGAACAAAATTCCTATGCAGGCTCCCTAGCATGTTTGGCTTTGGCTCTAATTGATGACCTAGTAAGGAGTATCTGCATGGAATTTTTGTGACAACCAAGTACACAAATCCTGGATATGCAGAGAAGAGATGGATCGATGAAATATTCATATATCTGCATCTCAAAGCAATTCCCTAGGACATCCATATGGAAAGGAAGCTTCAGAGGAGGGCATCTAGATACACAATACTCAACCAGGTGTTCTACAAGAAAGGGTACTCACTCCCATATTTAAGGTGTCTAGCTTCTATTCAGGCAACATATGTACTCAAGGAGACACATGAGGAATTTTGTGGGAATCATCTAGGAGGACATGCGCTGGCATAGAAAGTGCTTAGTCAATGGTATTTTCTAGCCTACAATGACGAAGGACACACAGATTTATGTGAAGAAGTGTGACAAGTGCTAGAAGTTCATGGTTGTCTCGAAGCTGCCCCTTACTGAGCTCATGCTAATAACGAGCCCTTGGCCTTTGCTCAGTGGGTAATTGATATTGTGTGATCCTTCCCAAAGGGAAAAGGGCAGAACAAATTTCAATTATAGCCATCGAATAATGCACCAAGTGGTTTGAGGCAGAACCCTTAGTAACCATCACTGAGAAAAAGGTCCAAGGGTTTGTATAAAATTCGAATGTGTGTTGGTTTGGTATCCCAGTTATCATTATTAGTAACCGAGAAATAGTTTGATAATGACTAATTTAGAAGGTTCTGTTCAGAGCTCGAAATTTGCAACCATTACTCCTCCCTAGGCCACCCGCAAGGCAATGGGCAGGTTGAGGTAATCATATGAACTCTCCTCAAAAGAATCATAACTAGGCTTGAAAAATCTAAGGGGTTGTGGGTAGAATAGCTCCCCAAGCATCTTGTGGGCTTACAAAACCACCATTAGAACCCCCACCAAGGAAACTTCGTTCTCTTTGTGTTCGAAATGGAAGCACTAATCCTAGTGAAAATCGGTCTGGAAACATACCTAACAAAGGAATTCAACCCAGTTCAAAGTGTCCAGTAGCTAGCTTGTAACCTGGATCTACAAGAGGAAAGACGAGAGGAATCACAAATAAGGGTGGCAACATATAACAAAGTATGGCAAGGTATCACAATGCCTAGTCAGACCACGAGTCTTTCTCACAAATGGTCTTGAGAAGGTTACTCAGCTACCAAGGTGTTAGAATGGAAACTACGAGCAAGTAAGGATCATATCAAGTTAGTGAGCTCTAAGTCCTGGTACCTACCACCTAGAAACTTAGAGGGTGTCAAGTTAGCTCATTGTGGAAGCAGCACTAAAGACATTTATTAGTAATGTTTTTCAGAACTATAATAAGGCTTCTAGCCCCTAGTTTGCATCAATAAATATCATGTTTTTGAGCAAACCTTCATTTTTCAAAATCCATCCTATGGATTGAACCTAAGAGGTTCATTCACAGCCTAAAGCATAAATCCTAGTTCGGATTGTAACTAAGACGTTCATTAGCTATGACACCCCAAAATTCGGGGGTCTTTCTCAACCTGTTGATCACCCATCTACCCGTGAAGTATTAGTGAATGTCGTATAACCTAACATCATGTCATTATATCCCCTTCAGCGGGATCATAACAAAACAGAGTTTGGGTAGAGTCTCCTTTATACCGGAGCACTACCCACCACATAACCTATACACAAATCAAACACATGACCATTCCAAGGTCCAAATCCCAATGATTAAGGCTTATTATCCTCCATTAACAACATCCCAAGAGGATTGTTCAAGAAGTGAAAGCCCTTCAGTGTTATATTTTAAAATTTCAAATTTGGGAAGAGGTGTCGGTACCTCTATTGAGTGGTACTGGTACCTGCCCCTCTGTTTTCCAGGTACGGTAATTGGGTTCACTGTTTGATAAGTATCGAAATCTATGTGTCTTGATACTATTACCTGAGCCCATTGTCTATTAGGGTACCGATAGATACCTGAGCCCACTGGAATTCAGGTACTGGTACCTGTGAGTCTAAGTACCGATACTTAGGTCATTTGACAGCATGGTACCGATACTTAATCACTTAGGTACTGGTACTTGAACCAAGAGTTTTCTCAAAATTTTCAATATTCAATTTTTAACCATCCAATCTCATTCCATGTTCCTCCAAACTTATACAACATTCATTTACATCAAAATATTGTCCAAAAGAGTTCATTACATGTCCCCTTTTTATACAAATTTACAAGTTCAAAACAAACTACATAATTGATTTACAAAATGTAACTCAAAAGCCACATTCCAGTTCCTCATCAACAAGACCTTAAGTGAGGTCCAGTTCATCGACGCTTGTCCGACACCTGAAATATATTCTCATAAAGGGTGAGTCATGTTCAATAGGATATCTCCTAAGAGACACTACTCCTTGATCTAGATGCATATGAAATTTCACATGCAATTCATCACATCAATTATCCATTCAAGAATATACAATTTATAAATAAATACTACAATGTCATGTCATGTTATGAGATGAAACTCACACATGCAATGCAGCCCGACTCCTCCACCGGCTCCCATTACATGCAATGTCATGCGTACGCATCTTGACATTTCAAGCCCTTGCCATTGATGTTACACATCCAATGACCATTTTATAAACTCTTATGTCTTTTTGGGTGGGTAATTTATGGACATCACACCAAGATTCTACCAGCCCACATGATATTCAAGGACATTGCATCCTAGGCTCCGAGTACACCTACACTAGAGTAAAAGAGATAAAAGAAAGGGAGAGTTATCAAAAAAATAATATTTAGAACACTCATTAACCAGTTATGTACTCACTTAGACAATGCATTTGGATTTCATGATGAATTTATTAATGATTTAAACTAATCAAAATCCTTTTTGTGTTGGAGTTTGTTTTCACACACGTCATACTTGAATTTGTCAAAGTTGAACAAGATTTGAAAACGTGAGTGAAATTAAACTAAGTGAGGCAACATTGCCCTAGGATGATTAAAATTGAGTTAAATATATTTGAATCTGCCATAGAGTAATGCATTGAGATGATGAATTTTGGATGGAGCTTTTATAATGCTAACTTATGTAATTTTCATGATTGGAATTAATTTTTAATTTGAAAATTACATTAAAATTAAATCCAAGTTCATCCATGCATTGCATTGAATTTTTTTTAGAGTGCATGTACATCAAGCATGCATGCTAGGACTCATTGGAAGCATGTGGAAGTGAGCTGTATAGACTGGATCAAGGGTTCATCTACTAAAGGGCTTGCTTTAGTAGCCTCATATCTCGCTTGAGCGGTCTACTTCAGGAGTCGCTCTAGTGATTTTTCAACTTGAAAGACTCATTCTTTACACTTACATAGACCCACTCGGTTTCAAGCCTACCCATTGCATTTCCTTGAAATTAAACTTGATCTAGAGTGAGTAGTGCTTTTTCAACCTTGAATATGTGAATATTATCTTGATTTACACTATTCTACCGTTCATTTTGGAAAAAAAAATGTCGCCAAGAGTTAACAAATGGCCAGTGTACAATCTTCAGGAATTAGAGCACATTTTTAGAATCCAAATACTGACAACTTTATAGGATATAATTTTTTTCATGGACTATGCTTGTAGAGCAAGGATTTAATCACGTTGGGGGTAAGTAACATCTATATCCCTTCGATTTTTTGACTCAAGAGGGTAGACTGAGCTATTTGGGGCCCTTATGCCTACAAATTTGGATATGGTTAGAGAGTTTTACATACAAATTCATGACACTACAGAGGATAGTAAACACTTCACGACATATATCTGAGATGTGTTATTTGAGTTTTTCACTAAACTTATTGCCACCACCTTATGTTTTCCCTGGGTAGTATGTGATCCTTATCACTTTAGATTTGAGAGTGCTATAAAGACACTATCATTAGTTGCCTCAGTGTTGTACGAAGTCCTCTATCCCGATGGATGGAACCACCAGTTGTTGTATCACAAGGACTTGACTAGGAATTTCAGGTTTATAAATTTGATTATCAACTATAACATTGACCCAAAGACTCATATTTCCACTTTTCCCACACCACGAGCCTATTTATTGCATGCTATTGGTACGCGTTTAGAGATACATCTGTCACGTGTATTTTTTGAGTCATTCAGAGTGTTTTCGATAATAGGAGGATTACTGCACTCTATCATTTGGTTCTTTGATCACCCGCATTTGTCTAGGCAAGAGTGCTGGAGCTTTAGAGTTTGACCAGCTGTTAAGACCAAAGAGACCTCTAGGGAAAAAGTCTTCGAGATAGAGAGAGACACTTGTTCGATATATGTTTGACCCTATGGGTTGGGTCACCTAGAAAGTAGTATAAATCAGCCACATAGCCTTACTGCTCTCAGACTAGATGCACTCGATGTGGGGATGTCCAACATTGTGAAACATCAGAGGGATATTCATAGGGAGGTTCGTCATCTTAGGCACATGCTACAGAGTGCAGATTTTATTAACATAGACGAGCCTAATACATAGGGAGGAGTTAGAGGAGCAGGTGAAGTTTGATGTAGCCATTTGAGCTATTTCTTTTAGAGACTTGTAGTATAGGTCATATGAGTGAGTTTATTTATAGTATTTTTAGTATTTTTGATATCATTAGTGGCCTATAATAAAGTACTCTTTATTTTTATTTTTTGACTTTTACCTTTTATTGAATTTTTATTTGTTTAGTTATTTTTGGTTTGTTGTGACACACTCTTAGTCTTGAGCTTGATTTTTTTATCATATTTAACTTTGAGTTTTATGCATTATTTGTCCCTTGCTTAGTTTACTTGCATGATTTCGCTAGTTGATGTGTATTTCATACTTGTTATACTATGATTATATGTCATGATTGTTATATGTTGTCATTGGGTAGACATTTATAAAACATAAGATAAGAATATGTTGGGTAATTTGATTTTGTACCATGCTTGTTGCATGTTATCATTAGGTTGATATTTGTGACAAAGAGGGAGAATATTTTAGGTAAATATGAGAGGAATCAAGAAAATTTACTCTTGACTAGTCTACGTAAGTTGCATGTGAACATTGAAAAGGGATTTTTTTCAAATGCTCAAGGAGAGCAAATTTGCAAACTTGGCATGAAGTCGTCCATTTTACTTTGTTTATTTTTTACTTGTTATTTTACTTTAACACCAACTAAGGGGAAGAACTTGATGTGTTGCATATTGAT